>CM065468.1:26706195-27306195 GCA_032872505.1 Leptopilina syphax | reverse complement strand
ATTTTATTGTTTTTAAAAATAATTCAATCTTTGCGAAGAATTTCTTTAAATTTTTAAGAATATGTAATTTAACTATTTCCAAGAATTTTATCAAAATTTTAGAAATTATTAATTGAATTGTTTCGTTATTTTAATAATTTTTATAAATAATTTAGTTCTCTCGTGAAAAAAACAGTTTGCTCTTTTTTCTATTTTGTGCGGTAAATCTGAAAATTTAATTTATGTTCAATAATAAAAAAAATGTCATCTCTTATAATTCTCTTAAAAAATGTTATTTCAAAATTAAAAATTCTTTATTTCTTTTCTAATTTTGCAGTAAAATGTGAAAATAAGTAGGAAGCTTATCCTTATATTGTCAAAATTAAACTCCTTTTTGCAATAAATATAATTATCAAATTATCACAACTACTTATATAAAATGGATTCAAAAGAGATAAGAAAAATCAGTGATAAAACTTACATTCAGTTCGCGCTGACACCAAAGATCCCCAAACAAGAGTTACCAAAATAAAATTCCACATTTTAATGAAAATATGAAAATCCTTTCTTCTTTTTCCGATTTCTCAAAAAATGTCACACTAAATCCAAAATTTCATGCGAGGTGAAATGAATTATAAACTTCTGTTGATGATGAGACTTTTTTTCATTTCTAAAGATCCTCCACGGACTTGTTCACTTCTGATAATGAGTTCGATGTCGCGCTCACACCCTAGAGTACACACCGTGCGCTGATGATTCACCTATACATTCATATAGATAAATAAAGGTTTTTTTTTAATCTATTATTTGTTCCCTCCACCTTAGTCCCATATCCGGTCTTTAATGTCAACATATGAAATTTTATTTTATATATATATATATAAAAAAGACACTTGTACATTTGTATGTGCTTTAGTGAATTTCTGGAAATTCCCCCTAAATGATTCAAAATCAATAAACAGAACTTCAAACAATTTCCCCCTTAAACTATATTTAAATTTCGACTTTATATCGTAAATTGTATTTGCGTACAATTCAAACAAAATTAAGAAAAATTGATTTTACACGTCAATTCTAATTTCAATTTAGGTATTTCTGTTTATATTCGAAAAATGGCGAAATAATGTTCTTTTATGGAAAAAATAGAATTTTCAGCTTTATTCAGAATTTAAAAAAAAACCCAATTATTTAAAGTTACATAAAGTATTTTTAGATGTTTCTTGATGAAATTTGCTCATACTGAAAACAAAAAAAAATTTAAATACCGTAAGCGAAACGTGTTCATAATTTCTAAAAAAAAGTTTTGTTTTCATAGAAAAAATATTCTGAATGTTTCAAATTTGAAACATTCCATTATTTTCAAATAATGAATTCTATTTTTATATTGAAGGTGAAGAAACTATTTTTTTTCATCAGAGAAATAGTAAAATAAAAATATTTCAATTTTTACAAATTAGGAAAAAATATTTTCTTTTGGTATTAATTTTTTCTTAATTTTAATTAAGAATTAGATTTTTCTAAACTTTTTAAAAAATACTTTGGTTTTACATTATTTTAATATACTAAGAGAAAGAAAATATTTTTAGTTTTTAAAAAATATGTAACTGAATTTTAGGAGCCAATATTCTTCTCGGAACTTAATTCTTTTCATTTTTATACAAAAAAAAATAGTATAAAAGAATCACTCAAGAGGGAACAATTCCTTATGCTGCATTTTTTTTACAGACAAAGAGTGGAATAAATTTTCGAAATTTACACATATAAAGGAAACATGTACCGTAAGTGTAACTAATTCGAAACAAAAATTACCATCATGTACTGTGTTCCTTTATTTGTTTAATTGCTCTGTCTAGTTATTCTTATCATAAATAATATAATAATAGAATAATAATAATATAATAATAATAATAATAATAATAATAATAATAATAATAATAATAATAATAATAATAATAATAATAATAATAATAATAATAATTTTTTAATAAAAATTTTATTAAAAAAAATTCCCTAAGCAAAAAAAAATAATAATAATAATAGAAAAAATAAGTTCGCTAAAGTGACACAAAAATAAATAAAAGATTTAGAAATGAAAGATTTGTTTCTAAAAATTATTGTCATTTAAAAGTTAAAACTGTACTGATTCATCCGATGAACTCAGAAAACTGTCATCATATTCTGTAAGAAAATCGACAAGATAACATTCCTTAATAGCTTTTGGTTCAAGTAAATATAAAGTTCAATTTTGTCATCAATTTTCAGCATAAAAGGAGTTTTATCTCAAAACAAAAGATCATTGATAGTTATCGTGATAAAAAAAACTGTTAGCAAAAACAACATAAAAATTGAAAAACCAGTAAAAATGTTGAATGACTATTTTTGAGTTGACTATATTTTTTAAAATACTAGCAATTAAAAATGCCGAATATGACATTAAATGAAATTATTATTACACTGAAAAAAAATTTATTTGATTCAAATAACTGATTACTTGACTATTATCAATGAAATATTGACTTGAATCAATTAATATTTATTTGAGTCAATTAAATGGTTTAGTTCATATTTGCTTTAAATACTGAAATTATTGGTTCAAAAATACCATTTAATTGACTCCAATAAATATTATTTGATTCAAGTAAATATTTAATTGATAATAGTCAATTAATCGAATTAAATAAATTATTTTTCAGTGTAGTATCATTAAAATTATTACTATATGAACTTATTTACTACTTAAAAGTGAAAAGGATTTAACTTTTCCTTCTGGCAATAATTTGAGAAAATTATGTAACAAATGCTATTTAAACAAAAATAATTACCGTCTTATTAAACTTTATCTCCAAATACGGCCTCATATTGAATATATATCAATCTCAACTTTGGATCGTGTTTTCGAAGATAATCTCTTGCAAAATGCATCCACTTCATTTAAATAAATAAATAAATAATAAATAAATAAATTTAAAAAAAAAGAAAAATAAAAATTAGAAAATTGATACCTTTCAAAAATAAAATCGTAAATTAAAATATATTTACTTCTTTTCTCTTTAGAAAATTATATAATTTAATATTTGGAAAATTAGAAAATAACAAAAATGAATTAAACAACATTGTTTTGAATTAAAAATTTAATTAAATTTCTTCATTGAATTAAATTTTTAATTTAAAACAATTTTGCTTAAATTGTACTGAAAAAAATTCAAAATGTTCGATTAAACAATTTTATTGAAATTTTTTAAAATAATTGAATCGAATTGAATTTTTTCGAGGAATTTAATTAAAATTATATTGAAAATAATTAAATTCTTCTATAGAATGAATTATATTTTATAAAAATAATTGAATTTTTTCAAGGAATTTTATTAAAATTTGTGAAAATAATTGCATTTCATTAAGAAATTTTATTGAAATAATTGTATTAAAAGTAATTGAATTCTTGTCAGGAATTTTATTACAATTTTTAAAAATAATTAAAATCTTTCTAGTAATTTTATTAAAATTTTTTTGATGAGTTAAGTTAAAATTGTAGTAAAAATAATTTTATTAAAGTCTTAAAAATAATTATAATCTTTCTAGTAATTTTATTAAAGTTCTCTTGAAGAGTCAAGTTAAAATTGTAGTAAAAATAATAATTGAATTCTTATAAAGAATTGTATAAAATTCTTCAAAATAATTCAACTCTTTTGAAAAATTTTATTAAAAGTTCATTGAAAATAATTGAGTTCTTATAAAAAAGTTAATCAAAATTTTTTAAAATACAAATTGAATTTTTTCGAGGAATTTAATTTAAATTTTATTAAAAATAATTAAATTCTTCTATATAGAGAATTAAAAAAAATTTGAAAATAATTAAATTCTTTCGAAGAATTTTATTTATAAAAATAATTGAATTTTTTCGAGGAATTTTATTGAAATTTATAAAAATAATTGAATTCTATTAAGAAATTTCATTGAAATTGTATTAAAAGTAATTGAATTCTTGTCAACAATTTATGAAAATTTTTGAAAATAATTAAAATCTTTCTTGCAATTTTTTTAAAATTCTTTTCAGGAGTTAAATTAAAATTGTAGTAAAAATAATTAAATTCTTCTCTAGAGAATTTTATCAAAATTCTTAAAAATAATTCAACTCTTTTGAGAAATTTTAATAAAATTGTATTCAAAATAATTGAGATAGTATAAAAAAATTTATCACAAATTTTTTAAATAATTTAATTTGTTTTACAAATTTGATTAAAATGGCATTGGAAATAAATTAATTCTTGTAGAGAATTTTTAGAAATTTTTGAAAAAAATTACAGGGTAGCCGCAAAATTTTATTTTCAAAATTCCCTGACTTTTCCCTGATTTTTCCCTGACTAATTTTTGATTTTCCCTGACTAACAAATTTTTGAATTATTTAATATTCTACATTAAAATGTCCGTAAGAAGGTCCAAACTTATAAAAAATATGACGGCACCATTATAATGAGTTATATTACAAAAACGTCTAAATAAAAAACTGAATTGACATTTAAGTATCAAAGTTTTTTAATTTGTGGTTTCTTTCGATCAAAATTCCCTGACTTTTAAAGAATTTTTAAAAATTCCCTGACTTTTCCCTGATTTTTCCCTGACCAACAAAATTCCCTGACTTTTCCCTGATTTCCAGTTTTTCCCTGACTTGCGGCCACCCTGTAATTAAATTCAAGGAATTTTGTTGAATTTTATAAAAATAATTGAATTCCATCAGGAAATTTGATTAAAATTGTATTAAGAAATAAATTATTAAATTATTAATAAATTAAATTAAATTAAATTATTAAAAAATTAATTAAATTCTTCTTAAGAATTGTATCAAAATTCTTAAAAATATTAAATAATTGAATTCTTTCGATAAATTTCAGTTAAATTTTATTTAAAAAAAAATATAATTGTTCCGATAAATTTTAATAACATTTGTTAAAATAATTTAATTGTTTCAAAGAAAATTAAAATTCTTTCGAGGAATGTAGTTACAATTAAAATTTAATATAATTGAATTCTTGCCACGAATTTCATAAAAAAAATAAATTTAAAATAATGCAATTCTTTTGACGAATTTTATTTAAATTGTATTTAAAAATATTTGAATTCAATAATTATAAATATAAATTTCAAGAAAAAAATTCTTTTCAATTGAAAGAATAAATATTTAAAGAAATTTAATAAAAAGAAACTTACTCATTTTATTGTCAGTACACTTAAAAATGATGTTACATCTATGGATTCATTTGGATTTTGGTCTTTTTTTCTGCGTCTACATCTTTTACTAGGAACTTCCTCAGCACCTGCAAAATAAGTAATTGTCAATTAAAATTTACAAATTATTAATACAATTATTGTTAATTATTAATTTATGAAAATTGATTTGAACTTAATATGTGAGGAAAGATATCCATAGGTTGAGGTTATTTTTATAAACCGTTAAATTATGTTAAAAAATAATTTGCAGTTTCCATAAATTGTCTGAAGAGGTCCATCCTCGATGGACGAAAAGTTTCACTTTTTTGGTTGTTGAATAAATGTGAATTGAATTTTTAAAAAACAATAAACATCTTTCACTTAAATTTACAAAAATAACAATTATTTAAAAAATTATATTTTAATGAATTTAAAACAAATGAATAATAAAAAATAAAAAATATTTGAGTGAACAATTAGAATTTTTAAATTTGCCCGCGTTAATATAGCGATAAACGGTCATGCGCGAAAATTGTCGTCTGCTATAAAACAAAACAAAACAAAAGTTTATTTTGACAGTCTAATTAAAAACAAGATAAAAATAATGAAATACCTAATGATTGATTACTACTGACCCTTGTGGCTATCAAAAAAGCCTTCTATTCGCTTCGCAATATGTAATTCAATTGTTTTGGTTTCATTTGTTTTTTTTTGTAATTGACAGTAATTGACGTGAATTTTACAAGTGACGATTTCAATGCTTCATTGCAATTAAGCACATGATATAAATAATCTCCTCAGGTAAATATCGCTGAATTAAAGAAATAAAAATGAAGGCCGTTAATTTAATTTCAACAAGAAACTGCTTTAAGACGATAATTCGAAATCGGTGAGTATTTACCTGACATAACCTATAAATTATAAAACATTACCGCTATGATTACGCAGGCTTCGTACTCTTCTAAATCAACTAATTACTGCTTTTTTATAATTAGCTACTATTTGGATACTTTTTCTAGATTTGGGACACTAAAAGCTACTTTTTCTCAAGCGAATTAAATTCTTTCAAATCTTTTAATTGTTTTGGAAAATTTCCACAAAATTTTTCAAACTAATTTACTTATTTTCAAAAATTTAATAAACTTCAAAGCGAGAATTCTAATAATATGAATATAATGAAAATTTCAATGTAATTCAATTGTGTGAAATACAATTTTCAAGAAATTTTTTCGAAAAAAATCAATTATTTAAATATTTTAATAAAATTCTTAGTAAAAATTAATTATTTTCTAAAATTTTGACAAAATTTGTTTATAATAGTTAAATTATAATTTACATAAATAATAAAATTCATCGCAAAGAAATTCAATTATTTTTAATCTAATTTTAAATAAGTTATTCGAAATATTTGAATTATTCTTTTAAATTTTTATAAAATGAAAAAAAGAATTCAATTATTTTTACAAATTATAAAATTTCCCCCAGGAATTCAATTATTAAAAAAAATTAATAAAATTCGTTGTAGGAATTAAATTATTTTTATGAATAATAAAATTCGTTGCGGGAATTCAATTATTTTTATAAATAATAAAATTCGTTGCTAGAATTCAATTATTTTTATAAATAATAAAATTCTTTATAGAATTTGAATTATTTTGAAAACAGTTTGAAAATGAATTTCTCGAAAAATCTTATTTGTTTTCTAAAGTTTTATTAATATTATTCGAAAGAAATAAATTATTTTCAAAAATTTTTATAAAATTCTTTTTTAGTATTCAATTTTAAGAAACAAAACATTTTTGATGAAAATCAGGAAAATGTCAGAGAAATACAGAATGAAATTTTTATGAATTTTGTGAATCGTCTAAAATAAGTTTTTGTTGTCGTCAAATTTAATTTTTCGATAGTAGCTATTTTTTTTAGTCTTAATGCTACTTTTTGATACTTTTTTTCAAGCTACTTTTTTAAAACAAATTATTGAGTGCGAAGCTTGTGATTATGATCGATATAATGGAGCAAAAAGAGACAAGAAGAGTTTATAAGAAATTTTAATACTTGTATTAATATAAATTAATGAATATTGATCAATTGTAGATCTACGGAACCAACGAGAGCAATGGAGGCAGTTGTAAAAGCAAAATCGCCAACAATTGACATTGAAGATGTTTCGAGATTTTCGCAAATAAGCGAGACGTGGTGGAACACCTCGGGTGAAATGAAACCACTTCATGCATTAAATCCACTAAGGATACAATTTATTCGCGATGGATTAGCGAATATTGGACACGAGGCACAAGATCCCTGTCAGCCCCTGGAGGGAATTTCAATTATAGAAGTTGGTTGTGGTGGTGGAATTTTGTCGGAACCCTTGGCTCGTATCGGTGCTAATATGACTGGAATAGATCCATCCGTTGAATTAATTAAATGTGCAAAAAAACACGCTGCATTGGATTCTTCATTGTCAAAGCGTTTAAATTATATTCAAACTTCTGTCGAGGAATTGGCTCAATCGAATAGCAAAAAGTATGACGCTGTCGTGGCTTCCGAGGTTTTGGAACACGTTGCCGATCAAGAAACATTTTTAAAAGTGGGTCTTAATATTTTATTTAACTATATCGGAGTTGCCACAAAAATTTTATTTTGTTTTTCCCTGATTTACAGACAAAATTTTAACTTTTTCCCTGACCCTAAAGAATGTTCTGATTCAAACTAAAAAAATATTAGATACACAAAAAAAATAATACATTTATTTGATTAATTTCTTTAATTGTAAAATTATTCGAAAACATCAATAACTTTTTTTTAAAATAAATATTTAATCATTATTTTTCTGTGAGAATTAAAATTCTTCAAAACATTAAAATTCAAACCTTTTTGAAATTCAACGGCTTTTAAGAATATTATTAGGAGGCATGAAGATATCGATAACTCCGATTTTACATTATAAGAATATTTTTACAGTAACTTCTTCAAAATTATTTTCATCACTTCAATTCAATTATTATTTTCTGGAATTTTAAACTAAAATTCTTCTTTCAATCAATTATTTTTAACAAAGTTCTTTCAGATTTTACAAATAAGCATTTGTTTACAATTCAATTTCACGAAATTTCATCGATTATTCGGAAATCCTTCAATTAAATATTTAAAAAATAAAAACTTGAAATAATTTCAAAAGAAAAATTCGATTAAACGTTTTCAAAAAAATTAATCCTACAGAATTGTTAGTGAAAAGTATGAAAAATTAAAATTTTTAAAGATTTTAATTTGAAACCTTTTCAAAATTCAATTATTTCTAAAAAATTCATGCTTTTAATATTCCATTTTTATGTAAAATTTTAACTGAAATTAATCTCTAAACCAATTTTTAATCGAAAATTCTACGAGAATTTAATTATTTAAAAACAAAAATAAACAATTTATTGAATAATTGAATATTTCTGAAACTTGAATTCTCCTAAAGAATGTTATCAACAAATTTTTAAATAATTGATTTCTTTTGACGAATTTTAATAAAATTTTTAAGAATAATAATTACATTTTTCGAGGAATTAGATTAAAATTGCATTAAAAATAATTGAAATTCTGTGATGAGTTTTATTATTTATGAAAATAATTGAATAATTAATAAGGAATTTTTAAAAAATATGTAAATACTTGAATTCTTTTGGAAAATTTTATTAATATTGAAAATAATGGAATTGAGAAAAATTTTTGAAAATAATTTAATTTCTGTCAAGAATGTTATTTAAATTTTTGAAAATAATTAAATTCTTTCATTATTTTAATAATTTTCATAAATAATTGAATCCTTTCGTGAAATATTATTGAAAATAATTGAATTCTTGGGAAGAATTTAATTAAAATTATAGAAATTTATTGAATTCTGGAGAAGAATTTTATTGTTTTTAATAAGTAATAATTGAGAATCTTTGCGAAGAATTTCTTTACATTTTTTTGTAAACAGTTGAACTGTATCCAAGATTTTTATTAAAATTTTAGAAAGTATTTGAATTCTTTCATAATTTTAATAATTTTCATAAATAATTTAATCCTTTCGTGAAATATTATTGAAAATAATTGAATTCTTGGGAAGAATTTTATTAAAATTTAAGAGATTTAGTGAATTCTTGAGAAGAATTTTATTGTTTTTAATAATTGAATCTTTGCGAAGAATTTTATTAGAATTTTAGAAATTTATTGAATTATTGGGGAGAATTTTATTATTTAACAAAATAATTAAATTACTAAAAAGAATTTTATTATTAATTTATGAAAATGATTGAAATACTACAAAAAATTGTATTATTTGTGAAAATAATTGAATTATTGCGAAGAAATTTATAAAAAATTGGTAAATAATTGAAATCCAATGAAATTTTTATTATTTATGAAAATAATTAAATGTTTGCATAGAATTTTATTAAAAATTTTTTTATAATAGAATATATTTTGTACTTTTTTCAGTACTGCACAGATTTGTTAAGACCTGGTGGTTCAATTTTTCTAACAACGATGAATAAGACTTTTCCGTCTTGGCTGGGAGGAATAATTGCAGCGGAATATATTTTGAAACTGGTACCAATCGGAACTCACGATTGGAATAAATTTATTTCACCAAGGGAGACACGACGATTACTTGAAAAGTGTAAGTTTCTATCTAATTACCTATATCTAAATCAAAATTAATCTAAATTTGGAAAATATAAATTAAATAACAAAGTTTTAAAAATTGGCTCGTTTATTAAATTTTTGACTCAAATTGTCTATGATTAAAATTTTCAGACAACTGTCGAACTAAATTGGTTCACGGAATGGTGTATAATCCGTTAAAAAATGAATGGTACTGGTCGTCATTGACTCCGATAAATTATGCGATTCATGCCATTAAGAAAGTGGAATAGTTTCTCGTTACAATATAAAGTGTTGTAAATAATTTTGTAAACATTTACAAGTTTACTATAAGAGATTCTTTAAGAAACACACAATTATGCTTAAGAGCAAATTTTCTAGTTTTCATAATTGATAATAAAGTTTTCTTTAACAATAATTAACAGCATTTATATTTCAAATTTTGTTTTTAATAGATTTTTACTATTTTACGAATAATATGTATTTTAGGAAAATTTTAATTCAATTTTAAATTATTTACTGTTTTTATTAAATTCTTTTTCATATTAATTCAAAAGGAAATTGAAACGGAGAAAATTATAAACTATCGGATTTATCATAAACACAAGATTAATAAAACAATTATTTTCATGGAATATTTGAATAAATATTAATTTTTGCTCACAATGCAAAATTCATTATAATATATCTTAGAATCTGGTTAGTAATTTTTTTTAAAGTGAATATTAAATACATTGACGTTATTATTTTGTCGTTAGAATTTAAAGTAAATTACTAGTTTGAGCAAGAAAAATGAAGATCTCTTTTTTAAATTCAACAAGAAAGTGTATTACAACTATAATTCGCAAAGGATTAGTGTTAAAATGAATAAAAAAAATATTTAAAAATATGTCCTTAAAAGTTGTCGTCGAAGCTTCGATCTATTATTATAGTTGTAAATCTATAATACTTAGTTTAAATTTTTTGATAGATATTACGTTTCTAAAAAAATTGGATTTAATTTATTATTTAAATTTTCAAATTTTTTTCTTAAATCCATTTTTTTATTATTAAAAAAAATTACGTTAGTTAAGTTTAAAACGTTTCTTTTCCCTTTTGAAAAATAAAAAGATTTTTTAATCGTTGATTATAAACGATGCAAATAATTGTGAGCAGAAAATAAATAAAAAATTATTCTCAAAGGAATATTTGAATTTATAATTATGCATTAAGAATTGAAAACTAATAATTATGTAATATAAATTTTTGCTGACTATAATTTTTTGCATCAATTATTCGTGTGATTCATTACAAGATGTAATAGAATTTGATCAGCAATTTTGCTTAAGTCACCTTACAATGTGAGATTAAAACGCAATCATTTAGTGAAGAGTTTGTTCGAAAAAGGCAGGTGTCAAATAATCTTCTCAGTGCTCACATTTTTCAAGAATTAAAGTCAAAAATTAAAGAATATCGCTTGATTAGTGAATAAAAATGAAGAAAGTTTTTTTAAATTTAACTACAACTACAACTCGTAAAGGGTTAGTGATAACAATTTTTAAAAGTTAATAAAAGCCTTTATAAATAAATTAATTAAAAATAAAATACTTCCTCTATGAGGAAGCAAAATTAATTAAAATTAATTATTAAAGAAATGTATTTATAATTAACGAATATTAATTTAATCTAGATCAACGAGAGCAGAGAAGACAATAAAGACAGCTGTGAATATAAAAACCCCAACAATTGACATTAAAGATGTTTCCAGATTCTCGCAAGTTAGCGATATTTGGTGGAATACCTTGGGAGAATTAAAAGGACTTCATTCGATGAATAAACTTCGAGTACCATTTGTTAGTGACGGAATAGTGAATAATGGACACAAAATATTTGATCCTTCTCAACCTCTGAAGGGAATTTCGATTATAGATGTGGGTTGTGGTGGTGGAATTCTAACAGAATCTTTAGCTAGGACAGGTGCTAATGTAACAGGGATTGATCCATCAATGGAATTGATAATATGTGCAAAAGAACATGCTTCACTTGATCCTTCTCTATCAAAGAATTTAAATTATATTCAAACTTCAGTTGAGGAATTTGTTCAAACAAATTCAAAAATGTATGACGCTGTTGTTTCTTCCGAAGTTTTGGAACACGTCATGGAACAAGAAATATTTATCAAAGTAAGCCTTATTTATTTTCATAAAATTCTCTCTGCAATATTGAATACACTTATTTTAGTTCAAAATTTAGTTAAAATTTTAATCCAAAATTTTTTAAAACACTACGTACTTAACATTTTGTAATTAATTTCTTTTTTTAACGTAAATTAATTTTAATTACAAATTCATTAAATTACAATTTTTGAAAAAATACGTAATATTTTAAAGATGGTTTCTCTCTTTTAAAAGTAAATTAATTTCAGTGCTGTACAGATTTATTGAGACCTGGTGGAGTAATTTTTTTGACGACAATAAATAAGACTTTTATTTCTTGGTTTTGGGAAATAATTGTAGGGGAATATATTTTAAAATTTGTACCAACCGGAGCTCACGAATGGAATAAATTTATTTCACCAAGAGATACACAAGGATTATTGAAAAAGTGTAAGTTTGTGCGAAAATAGAAGTAGTTTTACTTTGTCTGCTATTAATAATTTCTTTTTTTTTAGATAATTGTGAAACTAAATTAATTCAAGGAATGGTATATAATCCAATAAAGAATAATTGGAACTGGTAGTCCTGGACTTCCATTTTTTACGCGATTCAAGCGATTAAAAAAGTGGATTAGTAGGTAAAATGAGAATTTACAAGCAGAATAATTTTTTCTTATTTTTTTTCTATAATTTTTTTTCTATTTTTCTTTAAACTATTTTCTCTTCTAATTAATTTCTATTATTTAGTTTAAAATTTTTTGATTCAATTTTTCTGAAGAATTCAATGGTTCTGTACATACATTAATTTTAAAATCCAAAACATATTTTGGAATGAAAAATTATTTAAAAAGTTAGGAAACAAGAAATCAAACAAAAAATTACGTCAAACTGCGAACAGTTTACTGGAATACAACAATTATTAATATACTAGCAAATGATACGCGCGGAACTTGCTATTCAATTCATTATTATTATGCAAATTTTTCATTAAGATCCTAAAGTTCTGAACGTTCAAATGATCAAAATTTATTTATTTCTTCAGCAAATTAAATTTTTTGTATTAAAATTATTTTGCGTCACTATCAAAAAAATTAATTACTGAGTTTCTAAACGTAAAATTTCAGTTTACAAAATTTTTTTGTGATTAATAATTTATAAAAATATTTTTAATAAAAAAAGTTTCGCTCATTTGAAAATTCAAAACTTGGGGATAATTTTTTATTTTCAAATATAAAGTTTTGAACAATTCACTTATTTTCATAAAAAATAATACAAATTGTATTATTTTTATAAATTATTAACATTTTTGCAAAAATTCAATTATTTTCAACAATATTATAAAATTTCACGAAAGAATTCAATTTTTTTCTTAATTCGCTATAAAATTTTCCAAAGCAATTCAATTATTTTCTAAAATTTTAATAAATTTTTTGAAACAATTCAACTATTTTTATAAATAGTAAAATTCTTTGCAAAACTGCAATTATTTTTTATACAATTATAATATTTTATGAAAAAATTGAATATTTTTTTAAATTTTAATAATATTTTTCGAAAAAATTCAATTATTTTCTAAAATAAATTAATAAATCCTTTGAAATAATTCAATCATTTTTATGAGTAGTAAAATTCATCTCAAGAATAAAATTATTTTTTATAATATTCTCAGGAATTTAATTATTTTTAATTTAATTTTAATAAACTTCAATAATCAAATATTCAATTATAATTATTAACAGACACGATTATTTTAAAAAGCTAAAATAAATTCTTTGTTTAATTCAATTATTTTCAAAATTTTCAATTACAATTATTGAAACACTAGATTACTTAAAAAAAAACTTACAGAAATTCTTCAAAAGAATTTAATTATTTACAAAAACTCTAATAATATTGTTTAACAGTGTTTAATTTTCTGTCAATAAGTTTAATAAAATTTTAATAGTAATATTACTAATTACACTTACGAACAAGATCGAATGTATTAAATAAATTAAAATTTTTTGAAAGGATTCAATTATTGTAAAAACCTTTTGGTATCTATTCTTCGAAAGAATTTAATTACCTATGTATTTTCTATATTTTAATAAAATCTCTTGAATGAATTAAATAATTTTATAAAATTGTAATAAAATTCTGAGAAGAATTTAATTATTTTCTAAGAATTTTAATTTTTAAATTCTTTTCTTACACAAGTTTTTTTATTATATTAAAAAAATTTCTTTAGTTAAGTTTATAACGTTTCTTTTCCTTATTTTGAAAAATAAAAATATTGTTTAATCGTTGATTATAAACATTGTGATTAATTGCGAGCAGCAGATAAATAAAAAATTACTCAGAGGAATATTTGAATTAATAATTATGCATTAAGAATGAAAATTAAGTATTGTTAACTTTTGCTTACACAATATATAATTCGTATGATTAATTACAAGATATAAAAGAATTTGATCAGCAATATTTTTCAGTCTTCTTATAATGTGAGATTATAACGCAATCATTTAGACTTTGCTCGAAAAAAACAAATGTCAAATAATTTTCCTTACCGCTTACATTTTTAAACAATTAAAGTCAGAAGTTAAAGAATACCGAGTTAATAACATTGAAGAACTCTTTTTTAAATTTAACAAGGAATTGCATTACAACTACAATTCGTAAAAGGTTAGTGATACAGTTTTTAAAAAGTTAATGCAAACCTTTATTAATAAATAAATTAAAAATAAGAAATCAATTAAAATTAAGTAATAAATTAATTAAAAATAAGAAATCCTTAAAAATGAATTAATAAATTAATTTATTAATAAACAAAAGTATTTCTAAATAAATGAATATTAATTTAATCTAGATTAACGAGAACAGATAAGACAATGAAGACAGCTGTGAATTTAAAAACCCCAACAATCGACATTAACGAAGTTTCCAGATACAAGGAAGTTAGCGATATTTGGTGGAATACCTCGGGAAAAGTAAGAGGACTTCATTCGCTAAATAGAATCCGAGTACCACTTGTTACTGACGCAATAGTGAAGAATGGACACAAAATATCTGATCCTTCTCAACCTCTGAAGGGAATTTCGATCATAGATGTGGGTTGTGGTGGTGGAATTCTAACAGAAGCTTTAGCTCGTACAGGTGCTACTATGACAGGGATTGATCCCTCACTGGAATTGATTATGGTTGCAAAAGAACACGCTTCACTAGATTCTTCTCTATCAAAGAATTTAAATTATATTCAAACTTCAGTTGACGAATTTGTTCAAACAAATACAAAAAAATATGACGCTGTTGTTTCTTCCGAGGTTTTGGAACACGTCATGGATCAAGAAATGTTTATTAAAGTGAGCTCTATTTTTTTTTAGAAAAAATTCCTTTTGTAATAATCAACTCAATTATTTTAATTCAAAATTTAATTTCAATTTGAAAGCATCTCGCACGAAATATATTAGTTTTGGGTCCCAGTCAATTTTCCTATAAGTTTTTGAATTTATGTTTTCCTTTGGCTGAATGAAAAATTAAAATTCAAAATTTATAAGAAATAAGTCGACTGGGGCCCAAAACTAATTTATTTCCTACGGTTTCCTTTAATTTTAATTTAAAATTTAATTGTAATTTAAAATTTAATTTGTAATTCAAAAATTTTATTTTAATTCAAAATTCAATTATAAATTAAAAATTTAATTTTAATTCAAAATTTAATTTGAATACAAATTTATATTGAATTTACAATTCTTGAAGAAAAGGATTCTTTAAAAATTTTGAAAATTCAAATGAACAAAATTTTTTTCTATTTAAATATTTTTTTAAATTACTACACAAAATAGAAAAATAATTTAAAGCTAAAAATATTTCTATTAGTTAAGAATTTATTTTTTTATGAACAAAAAAATTTTTTTTTTATAAAAAATACAAATTAAAAGAAGTAATCTTCTATATTAATAATTGTGTTTCGGTAATCTGTTCGCAGATTAAAGTTAGTTGTTATTTGCTCTTTTGTTTCCTAACTTTTTAAATAATTTTTCCTTTCAAAAACATTTAATTATTGAATTTTATTAAAATTTTTAGAAAATAATTCAATTCTTTCGAAGAATAGATACCTACTATTAAAGGTTTTGACAATAATTGAATTTTTTCAAAAAATTCCTTTAATGTATTAAATATAATCCATTTTCTTAATAATTGTAATTAATAATTTTACTATTACAATTTTATCAAAATTATTTATAGAAAAATGAACTCTTTTAAACCATTTTATTCGAGTTTTTGTAAATATAATTATGTAAATCCTTTTGATGAATTTCTTTGTACTTTTTTAAATAATGTAGTTTTTTGTATAATATTTTAATTGAAATTTTTTGAAAATAATTAAATTAAACAAAGAATTAAATTTTTTTTTTAAATAATCGTGTCTGTTAATAATTATAATGAAACATTTGATTTTTTAAGTTTATTAAAATTTTTTTGAAAATAATTAAAGTTTTTCAAAAAATTTTTTTTATGAAGATAAATAATTGAATTCTTAAGAAAAATTGTATTAAAACTTTTGAAAATAATTGAAATTCTAAGAAGAATTTTATTATTTAAGAGAATAATTGAAATCTTCAAAAGAATTTTATTTTTTATGAAGATAATTGAATTTTTAGGAAGAATTTTATTAAAACTTTTGAAAATAATTGTAATCTTCTGAAGAATTTTATTATTTATAAAAAATAATTTAATTTTTGCGATGAATTTCACTTCCAAAGGATTTCTTGACAAGAATTTTTTTCACATTTTTAAAAATAATTAAAATTCTATACAGAATGTAATTATTTATAAAAAAAAAAATTTATTCTTCATAAGAATTTGTCTCAAATTTTTGAGAATAATTGAAATTCTCCAAAGAATTTTATTGTTAATGAAAATGATGGAAATCTGTCAAAGAACTTTATTTTTTATAAAGATAATTGAATTCTTACGAAGAATTTTATTAAAATTTATGAAAATAATTGAATTCTTTTGGAAAATTTTATTGATAATAATTGAATTGTTGCCAAGATTTTAATATTTTGAAAATAAAGGATTTATTAAAATTTTGTTAAAAATAATTAAATTTTTGCAAAAAATTTGAATATGTTTAAAAATAACTGAATTCTTACAAAGAATGTTATTATTTATGAAAATAATTGAATTCTTCGGAAGAATTATAACAAAATCAAAAATTATTAAAAATTTCGAAAAACCGAATTTCTTAAAATTCAACATTTTTCCTTCTTTTTTATGCCATTTAGCTTCATTATTTTTGTGCTCTTCAAAAATACTTTACTTCTTTAATAGTCTCCACCCTTTTTGGTAAAAAATCTAAAATTATGGAAAATTAGAAAAAATTCAAAAAACCGATTTTCTTAAAATTCTACATTTTTCCTTCTTTTTTATGGCATTTAGCTTCATTATTTTTGGGCCCTCTAAAAATACTTTACTTGTTTAATAGTCTCCACCCTTTGGTAAAAAATAAAATTATCAAAATTTCGAAAAACTGAATTTCTTAAAATTCAATTTTTTTTTTCTCTTTTATGGCATTTAGCTTCATTATTTTTGTCTAATGTAGCAAATTTCTTACTTTACATACTGATCTTTAAATAAAAAACTTTAATAACTTTTCCTGAAAAGCTTGCTTAAAGATTAAAAATCACTATTTTCTTAGAAAAAAGTTGATCTAAAAAAACGAAAAAAAATTTCAAAATACGTCGTTTTTAAAAATTTTATTGTAGAAATGGGTTGTATTTATCTAAAAAAGTTAGCTAAGGATAGTTTTGCATTCATTTTACAAAAAATAAAAAATTTGCATTTTTTTGATTTTTCAAATTTTTTGGAAAAATGTCTTAACTTTCGTTCAAGTTAATATTTTTTAATCGGATAAGGCTATGATTTTAAGTTACGTTAATACCTAATAGACTGCCAAATTTCACTTTAATTGGTTAAACCGTTTTCAATTGATGCGCGAACAAAGTTTTGCATACAGACAGACAGACAGAAATTTTTTTTTTTACATTTTTCGAATTCTTATGTCTCAAAACGAAAAAATATATAAAATTTTTTAATTTTGGAGCAATGTACAGACAGAAGTCTGATTTTATTAATATAGATAAATGGAATAGGACCTTCCGCGCGTAACATTTCCTACACTGTAAAAAAAGGGAGTTAAATTTTAACTCCCCCGGGGGGTCTATAAAAGTCGCACCCATTGGGGAGTTAATGCCAGGGGAGTTAAATAAAGAGAGTTAAAACTTCACACCCAAATGCTAACTCCCCATGGAAAAAATAACTCGCGCGGGTGTTGAATGAAGGGAGTTAGAAATTAACTCTCTTTTGGAGTTGATTTTTAACTCGAAAAATTTCACTCCCAACTCCCGAGTCCGTTAACTCCCTAAATTTTTTACAGTGTAGTTACAAATATCGTCCTTCATTTGAAAGATCGAAACTAGGAGCATAAAAAATGTAACATTTTGATGTTAATTTTTTTCTTTTAATAGTAAATTAATTTCAGTACTGTACAGAATTATTGAGACCTGGTGGAGTAATCATTTTGACGACAATAAATAAGACTTTCATTTCTTGGTTCTGGGGAATAATTGTAGCCGAATATATTTTAAAATTTATACCAAAAGGAACTCACGATTGGAATAAATTTATTTCACCAAGTGATACACAAGGATTATTGAAAAAGTGTAAGTTTGTGAATAATTAGAAGTAGTTTTACTGTGTCTACTAATAATAATTTTTTTTAGATAATTGCGAAACTACGTCACTTCAAGGAATGGTTTATAATCCATTAAAGAATGTTTGGAACTGGTCGTCATGGACTTCTATTTTTTACGCGATTCAAGCGACTAAAAAAGTGGATTAGTATAGGTATAACAAGAATTTGCAAGCAGAAGAATTTATCTATTTTTCGTTAAACTATTTTTTCTTCTTAATAATTTCTATTATTTGGTTTCAATAAATAACAAAATTTACTTTAACAAAGTTACGATACTCATCGTTTTGTACTTTTTAGATTTAATAAAAAATATTACAGAGGTCACAGTTTGTTACCTATTCACTTTTCTGGGTGTATTTACGATAAGCCCAACTCTCGGATTTACGTGCAACTCCGTATGGGTCAAAATTCAAAATGGCGGATCCAATCTGGCGGACATATACTGTTCTACGCCATTTCTAAATTTAGTTCGATACCTAATTTTGAATTAATTATAATTCTTATTCATTCTTGTTTGATTGAAAATTGTATTAAAATAAATATAATAATAATAACTTTTAGAAATTCTTACAAATAAACATTCGAACTATTTATAATTCTAAAAAATTCTAAAAACTTTTAGCTATTCGAACAAATAAACATTTACACTTTTAGAAATTGTAACAGATAAACATTCGAACTTTATATAATTCTAACAAATAAGTACTCGAGAACTTTTAGCTATTCGAACAAACAAACATTTACACTTTTAGAAATTATAACATATATATAAACATATTCGAACCTTTAGAAATTCTAAGAAATAAACATTCGAACTTTTTATAATTTTAACAAAGAAACATCCAAACTTTTGGAAATTAAAACATATTTTAATTAAATTAAAACGAATAAATTAAAATTAATTAAATTAAAACATATAAATAAATTCATCTGTTAGAAATTAGAATGCACTTTTTCATTATAATAATAATTATAATTATACATTTATAATTATTAATGAAGAAGTGCATTATACCCAGTGAACACCAAAAAAGTGTTCCACAACTGTTATAGATATGGAACAAATCTGTAACAGTTATGGAACAGTTTTTTGGTGTTCACTGAGCGATATCTAACACATGAATTAAAAAATAAATATAAGAACGAAAAGAAATGCCTAACGTATATATGTTAAATATAAATAATTGTACTTATAAAGTACATAACTTTTTTTTTTATCCAAAGACGTGCATTTTTAAATTTGTGGCAATTATCGGTTTAAAAGCAATTATGTATACATAATTGCTTTTAGTAAACAGAAGGACTTTGAATCAAAAATAAAAATATTCTCTCCATTTTTCAATAGAAAAAACGAATAATAAACTACCATTTTTGAAATAGGAGGAGTTTCAATCTCATTTATATTTGCTAAAAAGTCTTTATTTTCAATTTTGCTATTAAACTTATTTATTGTCGAGATTTACAAAAAAATTCAAACTCTTCCTACCTATAAAAACAAAAACAAAAAAAATACTCCCATTCTCCTTTTTAAAAAATTATGAGAATATTTAATTATTTAAAAATATAGCATTCAGTCTTATTATCTTGAAGAATTAAAACTTTTAGAAAATATAAATGAGATTGAAACTCCTCCTATTTCAAGAATCCTATTTTCTTATTTGTTTCTACATTGAAAAATTGCGAGAATATTTAATTTTTCAAAATATATCACTTAGTCTCAACCCCTAAATAGAAAATAAAGACTTTTGCCCAATAAAAATGAGATTGAAACTCCTCACAGTAAATCGTCAGGTGTTAAAATAACACAAAAATAGATTAAAATAATCTGCAACAGTTTAATCCCTCTAGTACTAAATTAACACCAGAAAGGATTAAAATATTTCATTTTGGTGTTATTATTGACTAAAAATGAAATTTTACTATAAATCAAACATCAAGTCAACGATTTGTCAAAATTTGACGAATTTAGCTTCACCAGGGACAATAGTTAGTTAGCAACTAACTTACTAATCTAACGAGCTAACTAACTTTCTAACTTACGAACTAAGTAGCTTACTAACTTCCTAACTAACTAACTAACTTACTAACTAACATTCTAACTAACTTACAAACTCACTATCTTACTAATGAACTAACTTACTAACGATTACTAAAAGTTAACTAACAAACGTACAAATTACCTTAGTTACTAACAAATTAACTAGTTAATTTAATTATGATCTAACTTATTAACTAACTAACTAGTAATTTAATAAGTTGGTAAGTTAATAATTAAGTTAGTTAATAAGTGACTTAGTAAGGTAGTTATAGTAAGTAAGTAAGTTAGTAAGATAGTTACACTGAAAAAATGATAATGTCATTTTTGACATACAAGTATGGTTAGGATGTATAGCTGAAACAGCAATACTGTATTGCTGTTCTTAAAATACAGTATTGGTGTTCTTCACATACATATTACTGTCTCTCACATACATATGGCTGTTCTACACTCCGTATGGCTGAAACAGCAATACTGTATGGCAGTTCAGTATCCACCAATATAATATGTGAGTATTGGCCATATTTATGGCAGTATCATAAAAATATTTTCCTCAGTGATAGTTATTAACATACTAAGATACTTAGTTAGTAAGATAGAAAGTTACTAATCCCGTGAAGAAATCACCATGCTATGCCTAAAATGATTATTGGCCCTAGCTTAGACCTAACTTGGCAACCCCTTTCTATATATCCTGGGCTGCTCCTAACTTGGTACTAGCTAGGAGATCCAGTTATGACTTAGAAAAATTTTTAGGAAAATAAAGTGTCAAAATTGATACATGAAAAACATGTGAAAATTGATAAATATTCTCAATTAATATTTATAAAATTAATTGATAATCATATTTGTTTAAACAATTTATTGTTTGAGATAAATCAGAAAATTATACAAATATTATAAAATAAAGTTAATTTATTAATTTATTAATTCAGCAATTGTTTAAACAAATAATTGTTATTTACTAACTTTTTACACAATCAACCTAAAAACTAGCAGTTTTTTTCTAATTTTGCAATAAATAAATACTCAGATTAGTTAATTGCAAAATTTTAAAAGACTACAAGTGTCTAGACGCTTTTTGTCTTAAGTATTAATAAATAACAACAATTTTTTGTTTAAACAAATGCTGAATTGTTAAAATTATAAATTATCTTCATATTTCATTACTCAAGTGTAATAATCGCGAAGTTAAATAAAAAACTGCAAATTTTTAAGTAATTTGTTACAAAAGTTAATAAAACAGCAAAATTTAATTATTTATTTAAACAGATACAGACTGCAATATAATTATCATTAGTAAAATGAAATTGCCAAAAAGTGCCTAGAAATGGGTCTAAGATGAGGCCGTTTTTGAAATGCAAAAATGCACTTAACGTATACCCATCTTTAAAGTGCTATAACTTTTTTTCTAATTATCCGATTTGGCTGAGCCTACATTTTTCTGACTCGTTAGGACTTTCTACAAAAAATCTCTTTTGGTGAAAATTCTGTAAACAAATTTTTTAAGGGTTTTTTTTTGAAAAATATGTCAAAAATTGGCGTTTTTTCAACCCTTAAATTTTGGGTTCTTTCGAAGCCTTTTTTTGACGCATCGCCATTTTTAAATTGCTATAACTTTTTTTCTAATCATCTGTTTTGACTCAGCCTACGTTTTTCTGACTCGTTAGGACTTTCTGCAAAGAACCCTCTTTGTGCGAATAAAGAAAAATTTTTTTTTTTCCTTTCTTTTGCAAAACGTGACAAAAATAGGCTGAAAAATTTGTGGATTTTGAGGGGTTTTCGACAACTTTAAAATGCTCTAACTTTGTCCCTAATTATCCTTTTTGACTCAGACTACGTTCGCCAGACTCGTTAGGACTTTCTGCAATGATCCCTCTTTGTGCGAATTCTGTAAAATAAATTTTTATTGCTTTTTTTTGCAAAAAACTTTTTTAAAAATCGGTGTTTTTTCAATAGTCAAAATTTAAATTGCTCTAACTTTGTCCCTAATTGTCCCATTCGTCCCATTTTTTGGATTTACACTCCAGGGGAGTATATAAACTCAGCCCTATAAGGGCGTCATGAACAAAAAATTTTTTGCATTTTTTTTCATGCTAGATTTGCATACATATTTTTTTCTTTTTAATACATTTTTTGGAATTTTTTCTCTAACTTTGTCCCTAATTATCCCATTCGGCTCATTTTTTGCATGTACACTTTTCGTTTGTTTAGAAAGCCAAATTTTTTTCGGCAAAGTGAAAAAAATTTTTTTTTAAATTTTTTTTAACTTTGAAAAAAATTTTAAAAAAATTTTTTTTTTATACTCTAATTACATCTGGTGAGTCCCAAAGATGCTCCAGTTGAAAGGATTTTAAAAAATATCATTTAGGTAAGAAAAAAAAAATTTCGAAAAAATTTTGAAAAATGACGTCACAATCCTCGAAATTGCCAAAAAGTGCCTAGAAATGGGTCTAAGATGAGGCCGTTTTTGAAATGCAAAAATGCACTTAACGTATACCCATCTTTAAAGTGCTATAACTTTTTTTCTAATTATCCGATTTGGCTGAGCCTACATTTTTCTGACTCGTTAGGACTTTCTACAAAAAATCTCTTTTGGTGAAAATTCTGTAAACAAATTTTTTAAGGGTTTTTTTTGAAAAATATGTCAAAAATTGGCGTTTTTTCAACCCTTAAATTTTGGGTTCTTTCGAAGCCTTTTTTTGACGCATCGCCATTTTTAAATTGCTATAACTTTTTTTCTAATCATCTGTTTTGACTCAGCCTACGTTTTTCTGACTTGTTAGGACTTTCTGCAAAGAACCCTCTTTGTGCGAATAAAGAAAAAATTTTTTTTTTTCCTTTCTTTTGCAAAACGTGACAAAAATAGGCTGAAAAATTTGTGGATTTTGAGGGGTTTTCGACAACTTTAAAATGCTCTAACTTTGTCCCTAATTATCCTTTTTGACTCAGACTACGTTCGCCAGACTCGTTAGGACTTTCTGCAATGATCCCTCTTTGTGCGAATTCTGTAAAATAAATTTTTATTGCTTTTTTTTGCAAAAAACTTTTTTAAAAATCGGTGTTTTTTCAATAGTCAAAATTTAAATTGCTCTAACTTTGTCCCTAATTGTCCCATTCGTCCCATTTTTTGGATTTACACTCCAGGGGAGTATATAAACTCAGCCCTATAAGGGCGTCATGAACAAAAAATTTTTTGCATTTTTTTTCATGCTAGATTTGCATACATATTTTTTCTTTTTAATACATTTTTTGGAATTTTTTCTCTAACTTTGTCCCTAATTATCCCATTCGGCTCATTTTTTGCATGTACACTTTTCGTTTGTTTAGAAAGCCAAATTTTTTTCGGCAAAGTGAAAAAAATTTTTTTTTTAAATTTTTTTTAACTTTGAAAAAAATTTTAAAAAAATTTTTTTTTTATACTCTAATTACATCTGGTGAGTCCCAAAGATGCTCCAGTTGAAAGGATTTTAAAAAATATCATTTAGGTAAGAAAAAAAAAATTTCGAAAAAATTTTGAAAAATGACGTCACAATCCTCGAAATTGCCAAAAAGTGCCTAGAAATGGGTCTAAGATGAGGCCGTTTTTGAAATGCAAAAATGCACTTAACGTATACCCATCTTTAAAGTGCTATAACTTTTTTTCTAATTATCCGATTTGGCTGAGCCTACATTTTTCTGACTCGTTAGGACTTTCTACAAAAAATCTCTTTTGGTGAAAATTCTGTAAACAAATTTTTTAAGGGTTTTTTTTGAAAAATATGTCAAAAATTGGCGTTTTTTTCAACCCTTAAATTTTGGGTTCTTTCGAAGCCTTTTTTTGACGCATCGCCATTTTTAAATTGCTATAACTTTTTTTCTAATCATCTGTTTTGACTCAGCCTACGTTTTTCTGACTCGTTAGGACTTTCTGCAAAGAACCCTCTTTGTGCGAATAAAGAAAAATTTTTTTTTTTTCCTTTCTTTTGCAAAACGTGACAAAAATAGGCTGAAAAATTTGTGGATTTTGAGGGGTTTTCGACAACTTTAAAATGCTCTAACTTTGTCCCTAATTATCCTTTTTGACTCAGACTACGTTCGCCAGACTCGTTAGGACTTTCTGCAATGATCCCTCTTTGTGCGAATTCTGTAAAATAAATTTTTATTGCTTTTTTTTGCAAAAAACTTTTTTAAAAATCGGTGTTTTTTCAATAGTCAAAATTTAAATTGCTCTAACTTTGTCCCTAATTGTCCCATTCGTCCCATTTTTTGGATTTACACTCCAGGGGAGTATATAAACTCAGCCCTATAAGGGCGTCATGAACAAAAAATTTTTTGCATTTTTTTTCATGCTAGATTTGCATACATATTTTTTCTTTTTAATACATTTTTTGGAATTTTTTCTCTAACTTTGTCCCTAATTATCCCATTCGGCTCATTTTTTTGCATGTACACTTTTCGTTTGTTTAGAAAGCCAAATTTTTTTCGGCAAAGTGAAAAAAATTTTTTTTTTAAATTTTTTTTAACTTTGAAAAAAATTTTAAAAAAATTTTTTTTTTATACTCTAATTACATCTGGTGAGTCCCAAAGATGCTCCAGTTGAAAGGATTTTAAAAAATATCATTTAGGTAAGAAAAAAAAAATTTCGAAAAAATTTTGAAAAATGACGTCACAATCCTCGAAATTGCCAAAAAGTGCCTAGAAATGGGTCTAAGATGAGGCCGTTTTTGAAATGCAAAAATGCACTTAACGTATACCCATCTTTAAAGTGCTATAACTTTTTTTCTAATTATCCGATTTGGCTGAGCCTACATTTTTCTGACTCGTTAGGACTTTCTACAAAAAATCTCTTTTGGTGAAAATTCTGTAAACAAATTTTTTAAGGGTTTTTTTTGAAAAATATGTCAAAAATTGGCGTTTTTTCAACCCTTAAATTTTGGGTTCTTTCGAAGCCTTTTTTTGACGCATCGCCATTTTTAAATTGCTATAACTTTTTTTCTAATCATCTGTTTTGACTCAGCCTACGTTTTTCTGACTTGTTAGGACTTTCTGCAAAGAACCCTCTTTGTGCGAATAAAGAAAAAATTTTTTTTTTTCCTTTCTTTTGCAAAACGTGACAAAAATAGGCTGAAAAATTTGTGGATTTTGAGGGGTTTTCGACAACTTTAAAATGCTCTAACTTTGTCCCTAATTATCCTTTTTGACTCAGACTACGTTCGCCAGACTCGTTAGGACTTTCTGCAATGATCCCTCTTTGTGCGAATTCTGTAAAATAAATTTTTATTGCTTTTTTTTGCAAAAAACTTTTTTAAAAATCGGTGTTTTTTCAATAGTCAAAATTTAAATTGCTCTAACTTTGTCCCTAATTGTCCCATTCGTCCCATTTTTTGGATTTACACTCCAGGGGAGTATATAAACTCAGCCCTATAAGGGCGTCATGAACAAAAAATTTTTTGCATTTTTTTTCATGCTAGATTTGCATACATATTTTTTTCTTTTTAATACATTTTTTGGAATTTTTTCTCTAACTTTGTCCCTAATTATCCCATTCGGCTCATTTTTTGCATGTACACTTTTCGTTTGTTTAGAAAGCCAAATTTTTTTCGGCAAAGTGAAAAAAATTTTTTTTTAAATTTTTTTTAACTTTGAAAAAAATTTTAAAAAAATTTTTTTTTTATACTCTAATTACATCTGGTGAGTCCCAAAGATGCTCCAGTTGAAAGGATTTTAAAAAATATCATTTAGGTAAGAAAAAAAAAATTTCGAAAAAATTTTGAAAAATGACGTCACAATCCTCGAAATTGCCAAAAAGTGCCTAGAAATGGGTCTAAGATGAGGCCGTTTTTGAAATGCAAAAATGCACTTAACGTATACCCATCTTTAAAGTGCTATAACTTTTTTTCTAATTATCCGATTTGGCTGAGCCTACATTTTTCTGACTCGTTAGGACTTTCTACAAAAAATCTCTTTTGGTGAAAATTCTGTAAACAAATTTTTTAAGGGTTTTTTTTTGAAAAATATGTCAAAAATTGGCGTTTTTTCAACCCTTAAATTTTGGGTTCTTTCGAAGCCTTTTTTTGACGCATCGCCATTTTTAAATTGCTATAACTTTTTTTCTAATCATCTGTTTTGACTCAGCCTACGTTTTTCTGACTCGTTAGGACTTTCTGCAAAGAACCCTCTTTGTGCGAATAAAGAAAAATTTTTTTTTTTTCCTTTCTTTTGCAAAACGTGACAAAAATAGGCTGAAAAATTTGTGGATTTTGAGGGGTTTTCGACAACTTTAAAATGCTCTAACTTTGTCCCTAATTATCCTTTTTGACTCAGACTACGTTCGCCAGACTCGTTAGGACTTTCTGCAATGATCCCTCTTTGTGCGAATTCTGTAAAATAAATTTTTATTGCTTTTTTTTGCAAAAAACTTTTTTAAAAATCGGTGTTTTTTCAATAGTCAAAATTTAAATTGCTCTAACTTTGTCCCTAATTGTCCCATTCGTCCCATTTTTTGGATTTACACTCCAGGGGAGTATATAAACTCAGCCCTATAAGGGCGTCGTGAACAAAAAATTTTTTGCATTTTTTTTCATGCTAGATTTGCATACATATTTTTTCTTTTTAATACATTTTTTGGAATTTTTTCTCTAACTTTGTCCCTAATTATCCCATTCGGCTCATTTTTTGCATGTACACTTTTCGTTTGTTTAGAAAGCCAAATTTTTTTCGGCAAAGTGAAAAAAATTTTTTTTTAAATTTTTTTTAACTTTGAAAAAAATTTTAAAAAAATTTTTTTTTTATACTCTAATTACATCTGGTGAGTCCCAAAGATGCTCCAGTTGAAAGGATTTTAAAAAATATCATTTAGGTAAGAAAAAAAAAATTTCGAAAAAATTTTGAAAAATGACGTCACAATCCTCGAAATTGCCAAAAAGTGCCTAGAAATGGGTCTAAGATGAGGCCGTTTTTGAAATGCAAAAATGCACTTAACGTATACCCATCTTTAAAGTGCTATAACTTTTTTTCTAATTATCCGATTTGGCTGAGCCTACATTTTTCTGACTCGTTAGGACTTTCTACAAAAAATCTCTTTTGGTGAAAATTCTGTAAACAAATTTTTTAAGGGTTTTTTTTGAAAAATATGTCAAAAATTGGCGTTTTTTCAACCCTTAAATTTTGGGTTCTTTCGAAGCCTTTTTTTGACGCATCGCCATTTTTAAATTGCTATAACTTTTTTTCTAATCATCTGTTTTGACTCAGCCTACGTTTTTCTGACTCGTTAGGACTTTCTGCAAAGAACCCTCTTTGTGCGAATAAAGAAAAATTTTTTTTTTTCCTTTCTTTTGCAAAACGTGACAAAAATAGGCTGAAAAATTTGTGGATTTTGAGGGGTTTTCGACAACTTTAAAATGCTCTAACTTTGTCCCTAATTATCCTTTTTGACTCAGACTACGTTCGCCAGACTCGTTAGGACTTTCTGCAATGATCCCTCTTTGTGCGAATTCTGTAAAATAAATTTTTATTGCTTTTTTTTGCAAAAAACTTTTTTAAAAATCGGTGTTTTTTCAATAGTCAAAATTTAAATTGCTCTAACTTTGTCCCTAATTGTCCCATTCGTCCCATTTTTTGGATTTACACTCCAGGGGAGTATATAAACTCAGCCCTATAAGGGCGTCATGAACAAAAAATTTTTTGCATTTTTTTTCATGCTAGATTTGCATACATATTTTTTCTTTTTAATACATTTTTTGGAATTTTTTCTCTAACTTTGTCCCTAATTATCCCATTCGGCTCATTTTTTGCATGTACACTTTTCGTTTGTTTAGAAAGCCAAATTTTTTTCGGCAAAGTGAAAAAAATTTTTTTTTAAATTTTTTTTAACTTTGAAAAAAATTTTAAAAAAATTTTTTTTTTATACTCTAATTACATCTGGTGAGTCCCAAAGATGCTCCAGTTGAAAGGATTTTAAAAAATATCATTTAGGTAAGAAAAAAAAAATTTCGAAAAAATTTTGAAAAATGACGTCACAATCCTCGAAATTGCTCAAAAGTGCCTAGAAATGGGTCTAAGATGAGGCCGTTTTTGAAATGCAAAAATGCACTTAACGTATACCCATCTTTAAAGTGCTATAACTTTTTTTCTAATTATCCGATTTGGCTGAGCCTACATTTTTCTGACTCGTTAGGACTTTCTACAAAAAATCTCTTTTGGTGAAAATTCTGTAAACAAATTTTTTAAGGGTTTTTTTTTGAAAAATATGTCAAAAATTGGCGTTTTTTTCAACCCTTAAATTTTGGGTTCTTTCGAAGCTTTTTTTTGACGCATCGCCATTTTTAAATTGCTATAACTTTTTTTCTAATCATCTGTTTTGACTCAGCCTACGTTTTTCTGACTCGTTAAGACTTTCTGCAAAGAACCCTCTTTGTGCGAATAAAGAAAAATTTTTTTTTTTTCCTTTCTTTTGCAAAACGTGACAAAAATAGGCTGAAAAATTTGTGGATTTTGAGGGGTTTTCGACAACTTTAAAATGCTCTAACTTTGTCCCTAATTATCCTTTTTGACTCAGACTACGTTCGCCAGACTCGTTAGGACTTTCTGCAATGATCCCTCTTTGTGCGAATTCTGTAAAATAAATTTTTATTGCTTTTTTTTTGCAAAAAACTTTTTTAAAAATCGGTGTTTTTTTCAATAGTCAAAATTTAAATTGCTCTAACTTTGTCCCTAATTGTCCCATTCGTCCCATTTTTTGGATTTACACTCCAGGGGAGTATATAAACTCAGACCTATAAGGGCGTCGTGAACAAAAAATTTTTTGCATTTTTTTTCATGCTAGATTTGCATACATATTTTTTCTTTTTAATACATTTTTTGGAATTTTTTCTCTAACTTTGTCCCTAATTATCCCATTCGGCTCATTTTTTGCATGTACACTTTTCGTTTGTTTAGAAAGCCAAATTTTTTTCGGCAAAGTGAAAAAAATTTTTTTTTAAATTTTTTTTAACTTTGAAAAAAATTTTAAAAAAATTTTTTTTTTATACTCAAATTACATCTGGTGAGTCCCAAAGATGCTCCAGTTGAAAGGATTTTAAAAAATATCATTTAGGTAAGAAAAAAAAAATTTCGAAAAAATTTTTAAAAATGACGTCACAATCCTCGAAATTGCCAAAAAGTGCCTAGAAATGGGTCTAAGATGAGGCCGTTTTTGAAATGCAAAAATGCACTTAACGTATACCCATCTTTAAAGTGCTATAACTTTTTTTCTAATTATCCGATTTGGCTGAGCCTACATTTTTCTGACTCGTTAGGACTTTCTACAAAAAATCTCTTTTGGTGAAAATTCTGTAAACAAATTTTTTAAGGGTTTTTTTTGAAAAATATGTCAAAAATTGGCGTTTTTTTCAACCCTTAAATTTTGGGTTCTTTCGAAGCTTTTTTTTGACGCATCGCCATTTTCAAATTGCTATAACTTTTTTTCTAATCATCTGTTTTGACTCAGCCTACGTTTTTCTGACTCGTTAAGACTTTCTGCAAAGAACCCTCTTTGTGCGAATAAAGAAAAAATATTTTTTTTTTCCTTTTTTTTGCAAAACGTGACAAAAATAGGCTGAAAAATTTGTGGATTTTGAGGGGTTTTCGCCAACTTTAAAATGCTCTAACTTTGTCCCTAATTATCCTTTTTGACTCAGACTACGTTCGCCAGACTCGTTAGGACTTTCTGCAATGATCCCTCTTTGTGCGAATTCTGTAAAATAATTTTTTATTGCTTTTTTTTTGCAAAAAACTTTTTTAAAAATCGGTGTTTTTTCAATAGTCAAAATTTAAATTGCTCTAACTTTGTCCCTAATTGTCCCATTCGTCTAATTTTTTGGATTTACACTCCAGGGGAGTATATAAACTCAGACCTATAAGGGCGTCGTGAACAAAAAATTTTTTGCATTTTTTTTCATGCTAGATTTGCATACATATTTTTTCTTTTTAATACATTTTTTGGAATTTTTGCTCTAACTTTGTCCCTAATTATCCCATTCGGCTCATTTTTTGCATGTACACTTTTCGTTTGTTTAGAAAGCCAAATTTTTTTCGGCAAAGTGAAAAAAATTTTTTTTTCAATTTTTTTTAACTTTGAAAAAAATTAAAAAAAAATTTTTTTTTTATACTCAAATTACATCTGGTGAGTCCCAGGGATGCTCCAGTTGAAAGGATTTTAAAAAATATCATTTAGGTAAGAAAAAAAAATTTCGAAAAAATTTTTAAAAATGACGTCACAATCCTCGAAATTGCTCAAAAAGTGCCCAGAAATGGGTCTAAGATGAGGCCGTTTTTGAAATGCAAAAATGCACTTAACGTATACCCATCTTTAAAGTGCTATAACTTTTTTTCTAATTATCCGATTTGGCTGAGCCTACATTTTTCTGACTCGTTAGGACTTTCTACAAAAAATCTCTTTTGGTGAAAATTCTGTAAACAAATTTTTTAAGGGTTTTTTTTTAAAAATATGTCAAAAATTGGCGTTTTTTCAACCCTTAAATTTTGGGTTCTTTCGAAGCTTTTTTTTGACGCATCGCCATTTTCAAATTGCTATAACTTTTTTTCTAATCATCTGTTTTGACTCAGCCTACGTTTTTCTGACTCGTTAAGACTTTCTGCAAAGAACCCTCTTTGTGCGAATAAAGAAAAAATTTTTTTTTTGACTTTTTTTTGCAAAACGTGACAAAAATAGGCTGAAAAATTTGTGGATTTTGAGGGGTTTTCGCCAACTTTAAAATGCTCTAACTTTGTCCCTAATTATCCTTTTTGACTCAGACTACGTTCGCCAGACTCGTTAGGACTTTCTGCAATGATCCCTCTTTGTGCGAATTCTGTAAAATAAATTTTTATTGCTTTTTTTTGCAAAAAACTTTTTTAAAAATCGGTGTTTTTTCAATAGTCAAAATTTAAATTGCTCTAACTTTGTCCCTAATTGTCCCATTCGTCTAATTTTTTGGATTTACACTCCAGGGGAGTATATAAACTCAGACCTATAAGGGCGTCGTGAACAAAAAATTTTTTGCATTTTTTTTCATGCTAGATTTGCATACATATTTTTTCTTTTTAATACATTTTTTTGGAATTTTTGCTCTAACTTTGTCCCTAATTATCCCATTCGGCTCATTTTTTGCATGTACACTTTTCGTTTGTTTAGAAAGCCAAATTTTTTTCGGCAAAGTGAAAAAAATTTTTTTTTAAATTTTTTTTAACTTTGAAAAAAATTTAAAAAAAATTTTTTTTTTATACTCAAATTACATCTGGTGAGTCCCAGGGATGCTCCAGTTGAAAGGATTTTAAAAAATATCATTTAGGTAAGAAAAAAAAAATTTCGAAAAAATTTTTAAAAATGACGTCACAATCCTCGAAATTGCTCAAAAGTGCCCAGAAATGGGTCTAAGATGAGGCCGTTTTTGAAATGCAAAAATGCACTTAACGTATACCCATCTTTAAAGTGCTATAACTTTTTTTCTAATTATCCGATTTGGCTGAGCCTACATTTTTCTGACTCGTTAGGACTTTCTACAAAAAATCTCTTTTGGTGAAAATTCTGTAAACAAATTTTTTAAGGGTTTTTTTTTAAAAATATGTCAAAAATTGGCGTTTTTTCAACCCTTAAATTTTGGGTTCTTTCGAAGCTTTTTTTTGACGCATCGCCATTTTCAAATTGCTATAACTTTTTTTCTAATCATCTGTTTTGACTCAGCCTACGTTTTTCTGACTCGTTAAGACTTTCTGCAAAGAACCCTCTTTGTGCGAATAAAGAAAAAATATTTTTTTTTTACTTTTTTTTGCAAAACGTGACAAAAATAGGCTGAAAAATTTGTGGATTTTGAGGGGTTTTCGCCAACTTTAAAATGCTCTAACTTTGTCCCTAATTATCCTTTTTGACTCAGACTACGTTCGCCAGACTCGTTAGGACTTTCTGCAATGATCCCTCTTTGTGCGAATTCTGTAAAATAATTTTTTATTGCTTTTTTTTGCAAAAAACTTTTTTAAAAATCGGTGTTTTTTCAATAGTCAAAATTTAAATTGCTCTAACTTTGTCCCTAATTGTCCCATTCGTCTAATTTTTTGGATTTACACTCCAGGGGAGTATATAAACTCAGACCTATAAGGGCGTCGTGAACAAAAAATTTTTTGCATTTTTTTTCATGCTAGATTTGCATACATATTTTTTCTTTTTAATACATTTTTTGGAATTTTTGCTCTAACTTTGTCCCTAATTATCCCATTCGGCTCATTTTTTGCATGTACACTTTTCGTTTGTTTAGAAAGCCAAATTTTTTTCGGCAAAGTGAAAAAAATTTTTTTTTCAATTTTTTTTAACTTTGAAAAAAATTTAAAAAAAATTTTTTTTTTATACTCAAATTACATCTGGTGAGTCCCAGGGATGCTCCAGTTGAAAGGATTTTAAAAAATATCATTTAGGTAAGAAAAAAAAAATTTCGAAAAAATTTTTAAAAATGACGTCACAATCCTCGAAATTGCTCAAAAGTGCCCAGAAATGGGTCTAAGATGAGGCCGTTTTTGAAATGCAAAAATGCACTTAACGTATACCCATCTTTAAAGTGCTATAACTTTTTTTCTAATTATCCGATTTGGCTGAGCCTACATTTTTCTGACTCGTTAGGACTTTCTACAAAAAATCTCTTTTGGTGAAAATTCTGTAAACAAATTTTTTAAGGGTTTTTTTTTAAAAATATGTCAAAAATTGGCGTTTTTTCAACCCTTAAATTTTGGGTTCTTTCGAAGCTTTTTTTTGACGCATCGCCATTTTCAAATTGCTATAACTTTTTTTCTAATCATCTGTTTTGACTCAGCCTACGTTTTTCTGACTCGTTAAGACTTTCTGCAAAGAACCCTCTTTGTGCGAATAAAGAAAAAATATTTTTTTTTACTTTTTTTTGCAAAACGTGACAAAAATAGGCTGAAAAATTTGTGGATTTTGAGGGGTTTTCGCCAACTTTAAAATGCTCTAACTTTGTCCCTAATTATCCTTTTTGACTCAGACTACGTTCGCCAGACTCGTTAGGACTTTCTGCAATGATCCCTCTTTGTGCGAATTCTGTAAAATAATTTTTTATTGCTTTTTTTTTGCAAAAAACTTTTTTAAAAATCGGTGTTTTTTCAATAGTCAAAATTTAAATTGCTCTAACTTTGTCCCTAATTGTCCCATTCGTCTAATTTTTTGGATTTACACTCCAGGGGAGTATATAAACTCAGACCTATAAGGGCGTCGTGAACAAAAAATTTTTTGCATTTTTTTTCATGCTAGATTTGCATACATATTTTTTCTTTTTAATACATTTTTTGGAATTTTTGCTCTAACTTTGTCCCTAATTATCCCATTCGGCTCATTTTTTGCATGTACACTTTTCGTTTGTTTAGAAAGCCAAATTTTTTTCGGCAAAGTGAAAAAAAATTTTTTTTTCAATTTTTTTTAACTTTGAAAAAAATTTAAAAAAATTTTTTTTTTTATACTCAAATTACATCTGGTGAGTCCCAGGGATGCTCCAGTTGAAAGGATTTTAAAAAATATCATTTAGGTAAGAAAAAAAAATTTCGAAAAAATTTTTAAAAATGACGTCACAATCCTCGAAATTGCTCAAAAGTGCCCAGAAATGGGTCTAAGATGAGGCCGTTTTTGAAATGCAAAAATGCACTTAACGTATACCCATCTTTAAAGTGCTATAACTTTTTTTCTAATTATCCGATTTGGCTGAGCCTACATTTTTCTGACTCGTTAGGACTTTCTACAAAAAATCTCTTTTGGTGAAAATTCTGTAAACAAATTTTTTAAGGGTTTTTTTTTAAAAATATGTCAAAAATTGGCGTTTTTTCAACCCTTAAATTTTGGGTTCTTTCGAAGCTTTTTTTTGACGCATCGCCATTTTCAAATTGCTATAACTTTTTTTCTAATCATCTGTTTTGACTCAGCCTACGTTTTTCTGACTCGTTAAGACTTTCTGCAAAGAACCCTCTTTGTGCGAATAAAGAAAAATTTTTTTTTTTTTTTTTTTTTGCAAAACGTGACAAAAATAGGCTGAAAAATTTGTGGATTTTGAGGGGTTTTCGCCAACTTTAAAATGCTCTAACTTTGTCCCTAATTATCCTTTTTGACTCAGACTACGTTCGCCAGACTCGTTAGGACTTTCTGCAATGATCCCTCTTTGTGCGAATTCTGTAAAATAATTTTTTATTGCTTTTTTTTGCAAAAAACTTTTTTAAAAATCGGTGTTTTTTCAATAGTCAAAATTTAAATTGCTCTAACTTTGTCCCTAATTGTCCCATTCGTCTAATTTTTTGGATTTACACTCCAGGGGAGTATATAAACTCAGACCTATAAGGGCGTCGTGAACAAAAAATTTTTTGCATTTTTTTTCATGCTAGATTTGCATACATATTTTTTCTTTTTAATACATTTTTTGGAATTTTTGCTCTAACTTTGTCCCTAATTATCCCATTCGGCTCATTTTTTGCATGTACACTTTTCGTTTGTTTAGAAAGCCAAATTTTTTTCGGCAAAGTGAAAAAAATTTTTTTTTCAATTTTTTTTAACTTTGAAAAAAATTTAAAAAAAATTTTTTTTTTATACTCAAATTACATCTGGTGAGTCCCAGGGATGCTCCAGTTGAAAGGATTTTAAAAAATATCATTTAGGTAAGAAAAAAAAAATTTCGAAAAAATTTTTAAAAATGACGTCACAATCCTCGAAATTGCTCAAAAGTGCCCAGAAATGGGTCTAAGATGAGGCCGTTTTTGAAATGCAAAAATGCACTTAACGTATACCCATCTTTAAAGTGCTATAACTTTTTTTCTAATTATCCGATTTGGCTGAGCCTACATTTTTCTGACTCGTTAGGACTTTCTACAAAAAATCTCTTTTGGTGAAAATTCTGTAAACAAATTTTTTAAGGGTTTTTTTTTAAAAATATGTCAAAAATTGGCGTTTTTTCAACCCTTAAATTTTGGGTTCTTTCGAAGCTTTTTTTTGACGCATCGCCATTTTCAAATTGCTATAACTTTTTTTCTAATCATCTGTTTTGACTCAGCCTACGTTTTTCTGACTCGTTAAGACTTTCTGCAAAGAACCCTCTTTGTGCGAATAAAGAAAAAATATTTTTTTTGACTTTTTTTTGCAAAACGTGACAAAAATAGGCTGAAAAATTTGTGGATTTTGAGGGGTTTTCGCCAACTTTAAAATGCTCTAACTTTGTCCCTAATTATCCTTTTTGACTCAGACTACGTTCGCCAGACTCGTTAGGACTTTCTGCAATGATCCCTCTTTGTGCGAATTCTGTAAAATAATTTTTTATTGCTTTTTTTTGCAAAAAACTTTTTTAAAAATCGGTGTTTTTTCAATAGTCAAAATTTAAATTGCTCTAACTTTGTCCCTAATTGTCCCATTCGTCTAATTTTTTGGATTTACACTCCAGGGGAGTATATAAACTCAGACCTATAAGGGCGTCGTGAACAAAAAATTTTTTGCATTTTTTTTCATGCTAGATTTGCATACATATTTTTTCTTTTTAATACATTTTTTGGAATTTTTGCTCTAACTTTGTCCCTAATTATCCCATTCGGCTCATTTTTTGCATGTACACTTTTCGTTTGTTTAGAAAGCCAAATTTTTTTCGGCAAAGTGAAAAAAAATTTTTTTTTCAATTTTTTTTAACTTTGAAAAAAATTTAAAAAAAATTTTTTTTTTATACTCAAATTACATCTGGTGAGTCCCAGGGATGCTCCAGTTGAAAGGATTTTAAAAAATATCATTTAGGTAAGAAAAAAAAAATTTCGAAAAAATTTTTAAAAATGACGTCACAATCCTCGAAATTGCTCAAAAGTGCCCAGAAATGGGTCTAAGATGAGGCCGTTTTTGAAATGCAAAAATGCACTTAACGTATACCCATCTTTAAAGTGCTATAACTTTTTTTCTAATTATCCGATTTGGCTGAGCCTACATTTTTCTGACTCGTTAGGACTTTCTACAAAAAATCTCTTTTGGTGAAAATTCTGTAAACAAATTTTTTAAGGGTTTTTTTTTAAAAATATGTCAAAAATTGGCGTTTTTTCAACCCTTAAATTTTGGGTTCTTTCGAAGCTTTTTTTTGACGCATCGCCATTTTCAAATTGCTATAACTTTTTTTCTAATCATCTGTTTTGACTCAGCCTACGTTTTTCTGACTCGTTAAGACTTTCTGCAAAGAACCCTCTTTGTGCGAATAAAGAAAAATATTTTTTTTTGACTTTTTTTTGCAAAACGTGACAAAAATAGGCTGAAAAATTTGTGGATTTTGAGGGGTTTTCGCCAACTTTAAAATGCTCTAACTTTGTCCCTAATTATCCTTTTTGACTCAGACTACGTTCGCCAGACTCGTTAGGACTTTCTGCAATGATCCCTCTTTGTGCGAATTCTGTAAAATAATTTTTTATTGCTTTTTTTTGCAAAAAACTTTTTTAAAAATCGGTGTTTTTTCAATAGTCAAAATTTAAATTGCTCTAACTTTGTCCCTAATTGTCCCATTCGTCTAATTTTTTGGATTTACACTCCAGGGGAGTATATAAACTCAGACCTATAAGGGCGTCGTGAACAAAAAATTTTTTGCATTTTTTTTCATGCTAGATTTGCATACATATTTTTTCTTTTTAATACATTTTTTGGAATTTTTGCTCTAACTTTGTCCCTAATTATCCCATTCGGCTCATTTTTTGCATGTACACTTTTCGTTTGTTTAGAAAGCCAAATTTTTTTCGGCAAAGTGAAAAAAATTTTTTTTTCAATTTTTTTTAACTTTGAAAAAAATTTAAAAAAAATTTTTTTTTTTATACTCAAATTACATCTGGTGAGTCCCAGGGATGCTCCAGTTGAAAGGATTTTAAAAAATATCATTTAGGTAAGAAAAAAAAATTTCGAAAAAATTTTTAAAAATGACGTCACAATCCTCGAAATTGCTCAAAAGTGCCCAGAAATGGGTCTAAGATGAGGCCGTTTTTGAAATGCAAAAATGCACTTAACGTATACCCATCTTTAAAGTGCTATAACTTTTTTTCTAATTATCCGATTTGGCTGAGCCTACATTTTTCTGACTCGTTAGGACTTTCTACAAAAAATCTCTTTTGGTGAAAATTCTGTAAACAAATTTTTTAAGGGTTTTTTTTTAAAAATATGTCAAAAATTGGCGTTTTTTCAACCCTTAAATTTTGGGTTCTTTCGAAGCTTTTTTTTGACGCATCGCCATTTTCAAATTGCTATAACTTTTTTTCTAATCATCTGTTTTGACTCAGCCTACGTTTTTCTGACTCGTTAAGACTTTCTGCAAAGAACCCTCTTTGTGCGAATAAAGAAAAAATATTTTTTTTCTTTTTTTTTGCAAAACGTGACAAAAATAGGCTGAAAAATTTGTGGATTTTGAGGGGTTTTCGCCAACTTTAAAATGCTCTAACTTTGTCCCTAATTATCCTTTTTGACTCAGACTACGTTCGCCAGACTCGTTAGGACTTTCTGCAATGATCCCTCTTTGTGCGAATTCTGTAAAATAATTTTTTATTGCTTTTTTTTGCAAAAAACTTTTTTAAAAATCGGTGTTTTTTCAATAGTCAAAATTTAAATTGCTCTAACTTTGTCCCTAATTGTCCCATTCGTCTAATTTTTTGGATTTACACTCCAGGGGAGTATATAAACTCAGACCTATAAGGGCGTCGTGAACAAAAAATTTTTTGCATTTTTTTTCATGCTAGATTTGCATACATATTTTTTCTTTTTAATACATTTTTTGGAATTTTTGCTCTAACTTTGTCCCTAATTATCCCATTCGGCTCATTTTTTGCATGTACACTTTTCGTTTGTTTAGAAAGCCAAATTTTTTTCGGCAAAGTGAAAAAAATTTTTTTTTCAATTTTTTTTAACTTTGAAAAAAATTAAAAAAAATTTTTTTTTTATACTCAAATTACATCTGGTGAGTCCCAGGGATGCTCCAGTTGAAAGGATTTTAAAAAATATCATTTAGGTAAGAAAAAAAAAATTTCGAAAAAATTTTTAAAAATGACGTCACAATCCTCGAAATTGCTCAAAAGTGCCCAGAAATGGGTCTAAGATGAGGCCGTTTTTGAAATGCAAAAATGCACTTAACGTATACCCATCTTTAAAGTGCTATAACTTTTTTTCTAATTATCCGATTTGGCTGAGCCTACATTTTTCTGACTCGTTAGGACTTTCTACAAAAAATCTCTTTTGGTGAAAATTCTGTAAACAAATTTTTTAAGGGTTTTTTTTTAAAAATATGTCAAAAATTGGCGTTTTTTCAACCCTTAAATTTTGGGTTCTTTCGAAGCTTTTTTTTGACGCATCGCCATTTTCAAATTGCTATAACTTTTTTTCTAATCATCTGTTTTGACTCAGCCTACGTTTTTCTGACTCGTTAAGACTTTCTGCAAAGAACCCTCTTTGTGCGAATAAAGAAAAAATATTTTTTTTGACTTTTTTTTGCAAAACGTGACAAAAATAGGCTGAAAAATTTGTGGATTTTGAGGGGTTTTCGCCAACTTTAAAATGCTCTAACTTTGTCCCTAATTATCCTTTTTGACTCAGACTACGTTCGCCAGACTCGTTAGGACTTTCTGCAATGATCCCTCTTTGTGCGAATTCTGTAAAATAATTTTTTATTGCTTTTTTTTGCAAAAAACTTTTTTAAAAATCGGTGTTTTTTCAATAGTCAAAATTTAAATTGCTCTAACTTTGTCCCTAATTGTCCCATTCGTCTAATTTTTTGGATTTACACTCCAGGGGAGTATATAAACTCAGACCTATAAGGGCGTCGTGAACAAAAAATTTTTTGCATTTTTTTTCATGCTAGATTTGCATACATATTTTTTCTTTTTAATACATTTTTTGGAATTTTTGCTCTAACTTTGTCCCTAATTATCCCATTCGGCTCATTTTTTGCATGTACACTTTTCGTTTGTTTAGAAAGCCAAATTTTTTTCGGCAAAGTGAAAAAAAATTTTTTTTTCAATTTTTTTTAACTTTGAAAAAAATTAAAAAAAATTTTTTTTTTTATACTCAAATTACATCTGGTGAGTCCCAGGGATGCTCCAGTTGAAAGGATTTTAAAAAATATCATTTAGGTAAGAAAAAAAAATTTCGAAAAAATTTTTAAAAATGACGTCACAATCCTCGAAATTGCTCAAAAGTGCCCAGAAATGGGTCTAAGATGAGGCCGTTTTTGAAATGCAAAAATGCACTTAACGTATACCCATCTTTAAAGTGCTATAACTTTTTTTCTAATTATCCGATTTGGCTGAGCCTACATTTTTCTGACTCGTTAGGACTTTCTACAAAAAATCTCTTTTGGTGAAAATTCTGTAAACAAATTTTTTAAGGGTTTTTTTTTAAAAATATGTCAAAAATTGGCGTTTTTTCAACCCTTAAATTTTGGGTTCTTTCGAAGCTTTTTTTTGACGCATCGCCATTTTCAAATTGCTATAACTTTTTTTCTAATCATCTGTTTTGACTCAGCCTACGTTTTTCTGACTCGTTAAGACTTTCTGCAAAGAACCCTCTTTGTGCGAATAAAGAAAAAATATTTTTTTTGACTTTTTTTTGCAAAACGTGACAAAAATAGGCTGAAAAATTTGTGGATTTTGAGGGGTTTTCGCCAACTTTAAAATGCTCTAACTTTGTCCCTAATTATCCTTTTTGACTCAGACTACGTTCGCCAGACTCGTTAGGACTTTCTGCAATGATCCCTCTTTGTGCGAATTCTGTAAAATAATTTTTTATTGCTTTTTTTTGCAAAAAACTTTTTTAAAAATCGGTGTTTTTTCAATAGTCAAAATTTAAATTGCTCTAACTTTGTCCCTAATTGTCCCATTCGTCTAATTTTTTGGATTTACACTCCAGGGGAGTATATAAACTCAGACCTATAAGGGCGTCGTGAACAAAAAATTTTTTGCATTTTTTTTCATGCTAGATTTGCATACATATTTTTTCTTTTTAATACATTTTTTGGAATTTTTGCTCTAACTTTGTCCCTAATTATCCCATTCGGCTCATTTTTTGCATGTACACTTTTCGTTTGTTTAGAAAGCCAAATTTTTTTCGGCAAAGTGAAAAAAAATTTTTTTTTCAATTTTTTTTAACTTTGAAAAAAATTAAAAAAAAATTTTTTTTTTATACTCAAATTACATCTGGTGAGTCCCAGGGATGCTCCAGTTGAAAGGATTTTAAAAAATATCATTTAGGTAAGAAAAAAAAAATTTCGAAAAAATTTTTAAAAATGACGTCACAATCCTCGAAATTGCTCAAAAGTGCCCAGAAATGGGTCTAAGATGAGGCCGTTTTTGAAATGCAAAAATGCACTTAACGTATACCCATCTTTAAAGTGCTATAACTTTTTTTCTAATTATCCGATTTGGCTGAGCCTACATTTTTCTGACTCGTTAGGACTTTCTACAAAAAATCTCTTTTGGTGAAAATTCTGTAAACAAATTTTTTAAGGGTTTTTTTTTAAAAATATGTCAAAAATTGGCGTTTTTTCAACCCTTAAATTTTGGGTTCTTTCGAAGCTTTTTTTTGACGCATCGCCATTTTCAAATTGCTATAACTTTTTTTCTAATCATCTGTTTTGACTCAGCCTACGTTTTTCTGACTCGTTAAGACTTTCTGCAAAGAACCCTCTTTGTGCGAATAAAGAAAAAATATTTTTTTTTGACTTTTTTTTGCAAAACGTGACAAAAATAGGCTGAAAAATTTGTGGATTTTGAGGGGTTTTCGCCAACTTTAAAATGCTCTAACTTTGTCCCTAATTATCCTTTTTGACTCAGACTACGTTCGCCAGACTCGTTAGGACTTTCTGCAATGATCCCTCTTTGTGCGAATTCTGTAAAATAATTTTTTATTGCTTTTTTTTGCAAAAAACTTTTTTAAAAATCGGTGTTTTTTCAATAGTCAAAATTTAAATTGCTCTAACTTTGTCCCTAATTGTCCCATTCGTCTAATTTTTTGGATTTACACTCCAGGGGAGTATATAAACTCAGACCTATAAGGGCGTCGTGAACAAAAAATTTTTTGCATTTTTTTTCATGCTAGATTTGCATACATATTTTTTCTTTTTAATACATTTTTTGGAATTTTTGCTCTAACTTTGTCCCTAATTATCCCATTCGGCTCATTTTTTGCATGTACACTTTTCGTTTGTTTAGAAAGCCAAATTTTTTTCGGCAAAGTGAAAAAAATTTTTTTTTCAATTTTTTTTAACTTTGAAAAAAATTAAAAAAAATTTTTTTTTTATACTCAAATTACATCTGGTGAGTCCCAGGGATGCTCCAGTTGAAAGGATTTTAAAAAATATCATTTAGGTAAGAAAAAAAAAATTTCGAAAAAATTTTTAAAAATGACGTCACAATCCTCGAAATTGCTCAAAAGTGCCCAGAAATGGGTCTAAGATGAGGCCGTTTTTGAAATGCAAAAATGCACTTAACGTATACCCATCTTTAAAGTGCTATAACTTTTTTTCTAATTATCCGATTTGGCTGAGCCTACATTTTTCTGACTCGTTAGGACTTTCTACAAAAAATCTCTTTTGGTGAAAATTCTGTAAACAAATTTTTTAAGGGTTTTTTTTTAAAAATATGTCAAAAATTGGCGTTTTTTCAACCCTTAAATTTTGGGTTCTTTCGAAGCTTTTTTTTGACGCATCGCCATTTTCAAATTGCTATAACTTTTTTTCTAATCATCTGTTTTGACTCAGCCTACGTTTTTCTGACTCGTTAAGACTTTCTGCAAAGAACCCTCTTTGTGCGAATAAAGAAAAAATATTTTTTTTGACTTTTTTTTGCAAAACGTGACAAAAATAGGCTGAAAAATTTGTGGATTTTGAGGGGTTTTCGCCAACTTTAAAATGCTCTAACTTTGTCCCTAATTATCCTTTTTGACTCAGACTACGTTCGCCAGACTCGTTAGGACTTTCTGCAATGATCCCTCTTTGTGCGAATTCTGTAAAATAATTTTTTATTGCTTTTTTTTGCAAAAAACTTTTTTAAAAATCGGTGTTTTTTCAATAGTCAAAATTTAAATTGCTCTAACTTTGTCCCTAATTGTCCCATTCGTCTAATTTTTTGGATTTACACTCCAGGGGAGTATATAAACTCAGACCTATAAGGGCGTCGTGAACAAAAAATTTTTTGCATTTTTTTTCATGCTAGATTTGCATACATATTTTTTCTTTTTAATACATTTTTTGGAATTTTTGCTCTAACTTTGTCCCTAATTATCCCATTCGGCTCATTTTTTGCATGTACACTTTTCGTTTGTTTAGAAAGCCAAATTTTTTTCGGCAAAGTGAAAAAAATTTTTTTTTCAATTTTTTTTAACTTTGAAAAAAATTTAAAAAAAATTTTTTTTTTTATACTCAAATTACATCTGGTGAGTCCCAGGGATGCTCCAGTTGAAAGGATTTTAAAAAATATCATTTAGGTAAGAAAAAAAAATTTCGAAAAAATTTTTAAAAATGACGTCACAATCCTCGAAATTGCTCAAAAGTGCCCAGAAATGGGTCTAAGATGAGGCCGTTTTTGAAATGCAAAAATGCACTTAACGTATACCCATCTTTAAAGTGCTATAACTTTTTTTCTAATTATCCGATTTGGCTGAGCCTACATTTTTCTGACTCGTTAGGACTTTCTACAAAAAATCTCTTTTGGTGAAAATTCTGTAAACAAATTTTTTAAGGGTTTTTTTTTAAAAATATGTCAAAAATTGGCGTTTTTTCAACCCTTAAATTTTGGGTTCTTTCGAAGCTTTTTTTTGACGCATCGCCATTTTCAAATTGCTATAACTTTTTTTCTAATCATCTGTTTTGACTCAGCCTACGTTTTTCTGACTCGTTAAGACTTTCTGCAAAGAACCCTCTTTGTGCGAATAAAGAAAAAATATTTTTTTTGACTTTTTTTTGCAAAACGTGACAAAAATAGGCTGAAAAATTTGTGGATTTTGAGGGGTTTTCGCCAACTTTAAAATGCTCTAACTTTGTCCCTAATTATCCTTTTTGACTCAGACTACGTTCGCCAGACTCGTTAGGACTTTCTGCAATGATCCCTCTTTGTGCGAATTCTGTAAAATAATTTTTTATTGCTTTTTTTTGCAAAAAACTTTTTTAAAAATCGGTGTTTTTTCAATAGTCAAAATTTAAATTGCTCTAACTTTGTCCCTAATTGTCCCATTCGTCTAATTTTTTGGATTTACACTCCAGGGGAGTATATAAACTCAGACCTATAAGGGCGTCGTGAACAAAAAATTTTTTGCATTTTTTTTCATGCTAGATTTGCATACATATTTTTTCTTTTTAATACATTTTTTGGAATTTTTGCTCTAACTTTGTCCCTAATTATCCCATTCGGCTCATTTTTTGCATGTACACTTTTCGTTTGTTTAGAAAGCCAAATTTTTTTCGGCAAAGTGAAAAAAATTTTTTTTTCAATTTTTTTTAACTTTGAAAAAAATTAAAAAAAAATTTTTTTTTTTATACTCAAATTACATCTGGTGAGTCCCAGGGATGCTCCAGTTGAAAGGATTTTAAAAAATATCATTTAGGTAAGAAAAAAAAATTTCGAAAAAATTTTTAAAAATGACGTCACAATCCTCGAAATTGCTCAAAAGTGCCCAGAAATGGGTCTAAGATGAGGCCGTTTTTGAAATGCAAAAATGCACTTAACGTATACCCATCTTTAAAGTGCTATAACTTTTTTTCTAATTATCCGATTTGGCTGAGCCTACATTTTTCTGACTCGTTAGGACTTTCTACAAAAAATCTCTTTTGGTGAAAATTCTGTAAACAAATTTTTTAAGGGTTTTTTTTTAAAAATATGTCAAAAATTGGCGTTTTTTCAACCCTTAAATTTTGGGTTCTTTCGAAGCTTTTTTTTGACGCATCGCCATTTTCAAATTGCTATAACTTTTTTTCTAATCATCTGTTTTGACTCAGCCTACGTTTTTCTGACTCGTTAAGACTTTCTGCAAAGAACCCTCTTTGTGCGAATAAAGAAAAAATTTTTTTTTTGACTTTTTTTTGCAAAACGTGACAAAAATAGGCTGAAAAATTTGTGGATTTTGAGGGGTTTTCGCCAACTTTAAAATGCTCTAACTTTGTCCCTAATTATCCTTTTTGACTCAGACTACGTTCGCCAGACTCGTTAGGACTTTCTGCAATGATCCCTCTTTGTGCGAATTCTGTAAAATAATTTTTTATTGCTTTTTTTTGCAAAAAACTTTTTTAAAAATCGGTGTTTTTTCAATAGTCAAAATTTAAATTGCTCTAACTTTGTCCCTAATTGTCCCATTCGTCTAATTTTTTGGATTTACACTCCAGGGGAGTATATAAACTCAGACCTATAAGGGCGTCGTGAACAAAAAATTTTTTGCATTTTTTTTCATGCTAGATTTGCATACATATTTTTTCTTTTTAATACATTTTTTGGAATTTTTGCTCTAACTTTGTCCCTAATTATCCCATTCGGCTCATTTTTTGCATGTACACTTTTCGTTTGTTTAGAAAGCCAAATTTTTTTCGGCAAAGTGAAAAAAATTTTTTTTTCAATTTTTTTTAACTTTGAAAAAAATTTTAAAAAAATTTTTTTTTTTATACTCAAATTACATCTGGTGAGTCCCAGGGATGCTCCAGTTGAAAGGATTTTAAAAAATATCATTTAGGTAAGAAAAAAAAAATTTCGAAAAAATTTTTAAAAATGACGTCACAATCCTCGAAATTGCTCAAAAGTGCCCAGAAATGGGTCTAAGATGAGGCCGTTTTTGAAATGCAAAAATGCACTTAACGTATACCCATCTTTAAAGTGCTATAACTTTTTTTCTAATTATCCGATTTGGCTGAGCCTACATTTTTCTGACTCGTTAGGACTTTCTACAAAAAATCTCTTTTGGTGAAAATTCTGTAAACAAATTTTTTAAGGGTTTTTTTTTAAAAATATGTCAAAAATTGGCGTTTTTTCAACCCTTAAATTTTGGGTTCTTTCGAAGCTTTTTTTTGACGCATCGCCATTTTCAAATTGCTATAACTTTTTTTCTAATCATCTGTTTTGACTCAGCCTACGTTTTTCTGACTCGTTAAGACTTTCTGCAAAGAACCCTCTTTGTGCGAATAAAGAAAAATTTTTTTTTTTGACTTTTTTTTGCAAAACGTGACAAAAATAGGCTGAAAAATTTGTGGATTTTGAGGGGTTTTCGCCAACTTTAAAATGCTCTAACTTTGTCCCTAATTATCCTTTTTGACTCAGACTACGTTCGCCAGACTCGTTAGGACTTTCTGCAATGATCCCTCTTTGTGCGAATTCTGTAAAATAATTTTTTATTGCTTTTTTTTGCAAAAAACTTTTTTAAAAATCGGTGTTTTTTCAATAGTCAAAATTTAAATTGCTCTAACTTTGTCCCTAATTGTCCCATTCGTCTAATTTTTTGGATTTACACTCCAGGGGAGTATATAAACTCAGACCTATAAGGGCGTCGTGAACAAAAAATTTTTTGCATTTTTTTTCATGCTAGATTTGCATACATATTTTTTCTTTTTAATACATTTTTTGGAATTTTTGCTCTAACTTTGTCCCTAATTATCCCATTCGGCTCATTTTTTGCATGTACACTTTTCGTTTGTTTAGAAAGCCAAATTTTTTTCGGCAAAGTGAAAAAAATTTTTTTTTCAATTTTTTTTAACTTTGAAAAAAATTTTAAAAAAATTTTTTTTTTATACTCAAATTACATCTGGTGAGTCCCAGGGATGCTCCAGTTGAAAGGATTTTAAAAAATATCATTTAGGTAAGAAAAAAAAAATTTCGAAAAAATTTTTAAAAATGACGTCACAATCCTCGAAATTGCTCAAAAGTGCCCAGAAATGGGTCTAAGATGAGGCCGTTTTTGAAATGCAAAAATGCACTTAACGTATACCCATCTTTAAAGTGCTATAACTTTTTTTCTAATTATCCGATTTGGCTGAGCCTACATTTTTCTGACTCGTTAGGACTTTCTACAAAAAATCTCTTTTGGTGAAAATTCTGTAAACAAATTTTTTAAGGGTTTTTTTTGAAAAATATGTCAAAAATTGGCGTTTTTTCAACCCTTAAATTTTGGGTTCTTTCGAAGCTTTTTTTTGACGCATCGCCATTTTCAAATTGCTATAACTTTTTTTCTAATCATCTGTTTTGACTCAGCCTACGTTTTTCTGACTCGTTAAGACTTTCTGCAAAGAACCCTCTTTGTGCGAATAAAGAAAAATTTTTTTTTTTTCCTTTTTTTTGCAAAACGTGACAAAAATAGGCTGAAAAATTTGTGGATTTTGAGGGGTTTTCGCCAACTTTAAAATGCTCTAACTTTGTCCCTAATTATCCTTTTTGACTCAGACTACGTTCGCCAGACTCGTTAGGACTTTCTGCAATGATCCCTCTTTGTGCGAATTCTGTAAAATAAATTTTTATTGCTTTTTTTTGCAAAAAACTTTTTTAAAAATCGGTGTTTTTTCAATAGTCAAAATTTAAATTGCTCTAACTTTGTCCCTAATTGTCCCATTCGTCCCATTTTTTGGATTTACACTCCAGGGGAGTATATAAACTCAGACCTATAAGGGCGTCGTGAACAAAAAATTTTTTGCATTTTTTTTCATGCTAGATTTGCATACATATTTTTTCTTTTTAATACATTTTTTGGAATTTTTGCTCTAACTTTGTCCCTAATTATCCCATTCGGCTCATTTTTTGCATGTACACTTTTCGTTTGTTTAGAAAGCCAAATTTTTTTCGGCAAAGTGAAAAAAATTTTTTTTTAAATTTTTTTTAACTTTGAAAAAAATTTTAAAAAAATTTTTTTTTTATACTCTAATTACATCTGGTGAGTCCCAAAGATGCTCCAGTTGAAAGGATTTTAAAAAATATCATTTAGGTAAGAAAAAAAAAATTTCGAAAAAATTTTGAAAAATGACGTCACAATCCTCGAAATTGCCAAAAAGTGCCTAGAAATGGGTCTAAGATGAGGCCGTTTTTGAAATGCAAAAATGCACTTAACGTATACCCATCTTTAAAGTGCTATAACTTTTTTTCTAATTATCCGATTTGGCTGAGCCTACATTTTTCTGACTCGTTAGGACTTTCTACAAAAAATCTCTTTTGGTGAAAATTCTGTAAACAAATTTTTTAAGGGTTTTTTTTGAAAAATATGTCAAAAATTGGCGTTTTTTCAACCCTTAAATTTTGGGTTCTTTCGAAGCCTTTTTTTGACGCATCGCCATTTTTAAATTGCTATAACTTTTTTTCTAATCATCTGTTTTGACTCAGCCTACGTTTTTCTGACTCGTTAGGACTTTCTGCAAAGAACCCTCTTTGTGCGAATAAAGAAAAATTTTTTTTTTTTCCTTTCTTTTGCAAAACGTGACAAAAATAGGCTGAAAAATTTGTGGATTTTGAGGGGTTTTCGACAACTTTAAAATGCTCTAACTTTGTCCCTAATTATCCTTTTTGACTCAGACTACGTTCGCCAGACTCGTTAGGACTTTCTGCAATGATCCCTCTTTGTGCGAATTCTGTAAAATAAATTTTTATTGCTTTTTTTTGCAAAAAACTTTTTTAAAAATCGGTGTTTTTTCAATAGTCAAAATTTAAATTGCTCTAACTTTGTCCCTAATTGTCCCATTCGTCCCATTTTTTGGATTTACACTCCAGGGGAGTATATAAACTCAGCCCTATAAGGGCGTCATGAACAAAAAATTTTTTGCATTTTTTTTCATGCTAGATTTGCATACATATTTTTTCTTTTTAATACATTTTTTGGAATTTTTTCTCTAACTTTGTCCCTAATTATCCCATTCGGCTCATTTTTTGCATGTACACTTTTCGTTTGTTTAGAAAGCCAAATTTTTTTCGGCAAAGTGAAAAAAATTTTTTTTTAAATTTTTTTTAACTTTGAAAAAAATTTTAAAAAAATTTTTTTTTTATACTCTAATTACATCTGGTGAGTCCCAAAGATGCTCCAGTTGAAAGGATTTTAAAAAATATCATTTAGGTAAGAAAAAAAAAATTTCGAAAAAATTTTGAAAAATGACGTCACAATCCTCGAAATTGCCAAAAAGTGCCTAGAAATGGGTCTAAGATGAGGCCGTTTTTGAAATGCAAAAATGCACTTAACGTATACCCATCTTTAAAGTGCTATAACTTTTTTTCTAATTATCCGATTTGGCTGAGCCTACATTTTTCTGACTCGTTAGGACTTTCTACAAAAAATCTCTTTTGGTGAAAATTCTGTAAACAAATTTTTTAAGGGTTTTTTTTGAAAAATATGTCAAAAATTGGCGTTTTTTCAACCCTTAAATTTTGGGTTCTTTCGAAGCCTTTTTTTGACGCATCGCCATTTTTAAATTGCTATAACTTTTTTTCTAATCATCTGTTTTGACTCAGCCTACGTTTTTCTGACTCGTTAGGACTTTCTGCAAAGAACCCTCTTTGTGCGAATAAAGAAAAATTTTTTTTTTTTCCTTTCTTTTGCAAAACGTGACAAAAATAGGCTGAAAAATTTGTGGATTTTGAGGGGTTTTCGACAACTTTAAAATGCTCTAACTTTGTCCCTAATTATCCTTTTTGACTCAGACTACGTTCGCCAGACTCGTTAGGACTTTCTGCAATGATCCCTCTTTGTGCGAATTCTGTAAAATAAATTTTTATTGCTTTTTTTTGCAAAAAACTTTTTTAAAAATCGGTGTTTTTTCAATAGTCAAAATTTAAATTGCTCTAACTTTGTCCCTAATTGTCCCATTCGTCCCATTTTTTGGATTTACACTCCAGGGGAGTATATAAACTCAGCCCTATAAGGGCGTCATGAACAAAAAATTTTTTGCATTTTTTTTCATGCTAGATTTGCATACATATTTTTTCTTTTTAATACATTTTTTGGAATTTTTTCTCTAACTTTGTCCCTAATTATCCCATTCGGCTCATTTTTTGCATGTACACTTTTCGTTTGTTTAGAAAGCCAAATTTTTTTCGGCAAAGTGAAAAAAATTTTTTTTTAAATTTTTTTTAACTTTGAAAAAAATTTTAAAAAAATTTTTTTTTTTATACTCTAATTACATCTGGTGAGTCCCAAAGATGCTCCAGTTGAAAGGATTTTAAAAAATATCATTTAGGTAAGAAAAAAAAAATTTCGAAAAAATTTTGAAAAATGACGTCACAATCCTCGAAATTGCCAAAAAGTGCCTAGAAATGGGTCTAAGATGAGGCCGTTTTTGAAATGCAAAAATGCACTTAACGTATACCCATCTTTAAAGTGCTATAACTTTTTTTCTAATTATCCGATTTGGCTGAGCCTACATTTTTCTGACTCGTTAGGACTTTCTACAAAAAATCTCTTTTGGTGAAAATTCTGTAAACAAATTTTTTAAGGGTTTTTTTTGAAAAATATGTCAAAAATTGGCGTTTTTTCAACCCTTAAATTTTGGGTTCTTTCGAAGCCTTTTTTTGACGCATCGCCATTTTTAAATTGCTATAACTTTTTTTCTAATCATCTGTTTTGACTCAGCCTACGTTTTTCTGACTCGTTAGGACTTTCTGCAAAGAACCCTCTTTGTGCGAATAAAGAAAAATTTTTTTTTTTTCCTTTCTTTTGCAAAACGTGACAAAAATAGGCTGAAAAATTTGTGGATTTTGAGGGGTTTTCGACAACTTTAAAATGCTCTAACTTTGTCCCTAATTATCCTTTTTGACTCAGACTACGTTCGCCAGACTCGTTAGGACTTTCTGCAATGATCCCTCTTTGTGCGAATTCTGTAAAATAAATTTTTATTGCTTTTTTTTGCAAAAAACTTTTTTAAAAATCGGTGTTTTTTCAATAGTCAAAATTTAAATTGCTCTAACTTTGTCCCTAATTGTCCCATTCGTCCCATTTTTTGGATTTACACTCCAGGGGAGTATATAAACTCAGCCCTATAAGGGCGTCATGAACAAAAAATTTTTTGCATTTTTTTTCATGCTAGATTTGCATACATATTTTTTCTTTTTAATACATTTTTTGGAATTTTTTCTCTAACTTTGTCCCTAATTATCCCATTCGGCTCATTTTTTGCATGTACACTTTTCGTTTGTTTAGAAAGCCAAATTTTTTTCGGCAAAGTGAAAAAAATTTTTTTTTAAATTTTTTTTAACTTTGAAAAAAATTTTAAAAAAATTTTTTTTTTATACTCTAATTACATCTGGTGAGTCCCAAAGATGCTCCAGTTGAAAGGATTTTAAAAAATATCATTTAGGTAAGAAAAAAAAAATTTCGAAAAAATTTTGAAAAATGACGTCACAATCCTCGAAATTGCCAAAAAGTGCCTAGAAATGGGTCTAAGATGAGGCCGTTTTTGAAATGCAAAAATGCACTTAACGTATACCCATCTTTAAAGTGCTATAACTTTTTTTCTAATTATCCGATTTGGCTGAGCCTACATTTTTCTGACTCGTTAGGACTTTCTACAAAAAATCTCTTTTGGTGAAAATTCTGTAAACAAATTTTTTAAGGGTTTTTTTTGAAAAATATGTCAAAAATTGGCGTTTTTTCAACCCTTAAATTTTGGGTTCTTTCGAAGCCTTTTTTTGACGCATCGCCATTTTTAAATTGCTATAACTTTTTTTCTAATCATCTGTTTTGACTCAGCCTACGTTTTTCTGACTCGTTAGGACTTTCTGCAAAGAACCCTCTTTGTGCGAATAAAGAAAAATTTTTTTTTTTTCCTTTCTTTTGCAAAACGTGACAAAAATAGGCTGAAAAATTTGTGGATTTTGAGGGGTTTTCGACAACTTTAAAATGCTCTAACTTTGTCCCTAATTATCCTTTTTGACTCAGACTACGTTCGCCAGACTCGTTAGGACTTTCTGCAATGATCCCTCTTTGTGCGAATTCTGTAAAATAAATTTTTATTGCTTTTTTTTGCAAAAAACTTTTTTAAAAATCGGTGTTTTTTCAATAGTCAAAATTTAAATTGCTCTAACTTTGTCCCTAATTGTCCCATTCGTCCCATTTTTTGGATTTACACTCCAGGGGAGTATATAAACTCAGCCCTATAAGGGCGTCATGAACAAAAAATTTTTTGCATTTTTTTTCATGCTAGATTTGCATACATATTTTTTCTTTTTAATACATTTTTTGGAATTTTTTCTCTAACTTTGTCCCTAATTATCCCATTCGGCTCATTTTTTGCATGTACACTTTTCGTTTGTTTAGAAAGCCAAATTTTTTTCGGCAAAGTGAAAAAAATTTTTTTTTAAATTTTTTTTAACTTTGAAAAAAATTTTAAAAAAATTTTTTTTTTATACTCTAATTACATCTGGTGAGTCCCAAAGATGCTCCAGTTGAAAGGATTTTAAAAAATATCATTTAGGTAAGAAAAAAAAAATTTCGAAAAAATTTTGAAAAATGACGTCACAATCCTCGAAATTGCCAAAAAGTGCCTAGAAATGGGTCTAAGATGAGGCCGTTTTTGAAATGCAAAAATGCACTTAACGTATACCCATCTTTAAAGTGCTATAACTTTTTTTCTAATTATCCGATTTGGCTGAGCCTACATTTTTCTGACTCGTTAGGACTTTCTACAAAAAATCTCTTTTGGTGAAAATTCTGTAAACAAATTTTTTAAGGGTTTTTTTTTGAAAAATATGTCAAAAATTGGCGTTTTTTCAACCCTTAAATTTTGGGTTCTTTCGAAGCCTTTTTTTGACGCATCGCCATTTTTAAATTGCTATAACTTTTTTTCTAATCATCTGTTTTGACTCAGCCTACGTTTTTCTGACTCGTTAGGACTTTCTGCAAAGAACCCTCTTTGTGCGAATAAAGAAAAATTTTTTTTTTTTCCTTTCTTTTGCAAAACGTGACAAAAATAGGCTGAAAAATTTGTGGATTTTGAGGGGTTTTCGACAACTTTAAAATGCTCTAACTTTGTCCCTAATTATCCTTTTTGACTCAGACTACGTTCGCCAGACTCGTTAGGACTTTCTGCAATGATCCCTCTTTGTGCGAATTCTGTAAAATAAATTTTTATTGCTTTTTTTTGCAAAAAACTTTTTTAAAAATCGGTGTTTTTTCAATAGTCAAAATTTAAATTGCTCTAACTTTGTCCCTAATTGTCCCATTCGTCCCATTTTTTGGATTTACACTCCAGGGGAGTATATAAACTCAGCCCTATAAGGGCGTCATGAACAAAAAATTTTTTGCATTTTTTTTCATGCTAGATTTGCATACATATTTTTTCTTTTTAATACATTTTTTGGAATTTTTTCTCTAACTTTGTCCCTAATTATCCCATTCGGCTCATTTTTTGCATGTACACTTTTCGTTTGTTTAGAAAGCCAAATTTTTTTCGGCAAAGTGAAAAAAATTTTTTTTTAAATTTTTTTTAACTTTGAAAAAAATTTTAAAAAAATTTTTTTTTTATACTCTAATTACATCTGGTGAGTCCCAAAGATGCTCCAGTTGAAAGGATTTTAAAAAATATCATTTAGGTAAGAAAAAAAAAATTTCGAAAAAATTTTGAAAAATGACGTCACAATCCTCGAAATTGCCAAAAAGTGCCTAGAAATGGGTCTAAGATGAGGCCGTTTTTGAAATGCAAAAATGCACTTAACGTATACCCATCTTTAAAGTGCTATAACTTTTTTTCTAATTATCCGATTTGGCTGAGCCTACATTTTTCTGACTCGTTAGGACTTTCTACAAAAAATCTCTTTTGGTGAAAATTCTGTAAACAAATTTTTTAAGGGTTTTTTTTGAAAAATATGTCAAAAATTGGCGTTTTTTCAACCCTTAAATTTTGGGTTCTTTCGAAGCCTTTTTTTGACGCATCGCCATTTTTAAATTGCTATAACTTTTTTTCTAATCATCTGTTTTGACTCAGCCTACGTTTTTCTGACTCGTTAGGACTTTCTGCAAAGAACCCTCTTTGTGCGAATAAAGAAAAATTTTTTTTTTTTCCTTTCTTTTGCAAAACGTGACAAAAATAGGCTGAAAAATTTGTGGATTTTGAGGGGTTTTCGACAACTTTAAAATGCTCTAACTTTGTCCCTAATTATCCTTTTTGACTCAGACTACGTTCGCCAGACTCGTTAGGACTTTCTGCAATGATCCCTCTTTGTGCGAATTCTGTAAAATAAATTTTTATTGCTTTTTTTTGCAAAAAACTTTTTTAAAAATCGGTGTTTTTTCAATAGTCAAAATTTAAATTGCTCTAACTTTGTCCCTAATTGTCCCATTCGTCCCATTTTTTGGATTTACACTCCAGGGGAGTATATAAACTCAGCCCTATAAGGGCGTCATGAACAAAAAATTTTTTGCATTTTTTTTCATGCTAGATTTGCATACATATTTTTTCTTTTTAATACATTTTTTGGAATTTTTTCTCTAACTTTGTCCCTAATTATCCCATTCGGCTCATTTTTTGCATGTACACTTTTCGTTTGTTTAGAAAGCCAAATTTTTTTCGGCAAAGTGAAAAAAATTTTTTTTTAAATTTTTTTTAACTTTGAAAAAAATTTTAAAAAAATTTTTTTTTTATACTCTAATTACATCTGGTGAGTCCCAAAGATGCTCCAGTTGAAAGGATTTTAAAAAATATCATTTAGGTAAGAAAAAAAAAATTTCGAAAAAATTTTGAAAAATGACGTCACAATCCTCGAAATTGCCAAAAAGTGCCTAGAAATGGGTCTAAGATGAGGCCGTTTTTGAAATGCAAAAATGCACTTAACGTATACCCATCTTTAAAGTGCTATAACTTTTTTTCTAATTATCCGATTTGGCTGAGCCTACATTTTTCTGACTCGTTAGGACTTTCTACAAAAAATCTCTTTTGGTGAAAATTCTGTAAACAAATTTTTTAAGGGTTTTTTTTGAAAAATATGTCAAAAATTGGCGTTTTTTCAACCCTTAAATTTTGGGTTCTTTCGAAGCCTTTTTTTGACGCATCGCCATTTTTAAATTGCTATAACTTTTTTTCTAATCATCTGTTTTGACTCAGCCTACGTTTTTCTGACTCGTTAGGACTTTCTGCAAAGAACCCTCTTTGTGCGAATAAAGAAAAATTTTTTTTTTTTCCTTTCTTTTGCAAAACGTGACAAAAATAGGCTGAAAAATTTGTGGATTTTGAGGGGTTTTCGACAACTTTAAAATGCTCTAACTTTGTCCCTAATTATCCTTTTTGACTCAGACTACGTTCGCCAGACTCGTTAGGACTTTCTGCAATGATCCCTCTTTGTGCGAATTCTGTAAAATAAATTTTTATTGCTTTTTTTTGCAAAAAACTTTTTTAAAAATCGGTGTTTTTTCAATAGTCAAAATTTAAATTGCTCTAACTTTGTCCCTAATTGTCCCATTCGTCCCATTTTTTGGATTTACACTCCAGGGGAGTATATAAACTCAGCCCTATAAGGGCGTCATGAACAAAAAATTTTTTGCATTTTTTTTCATGCTAGATTTGCATACATATTTTTTCTTTTTAATACATTTTTTGGAATTTTTTCTCTAACTTTGTCCCTAATTATCCCATTCGGCTCATTTTTTGCATGTACACTTTTCGTTTGTTTAGAAAGCCAAATTTTTTTCGGCAAAGTGAAAAAAATTTTTTTTTAAATTTTTTTTAACTTTGAAAAAAATTTTAAAAAAATTTTTTTTTTTATACTCTAATTACATCTGGTGAGTCCCAAAGATGCTCCAGTTGAAAGGATTTTAAAAAATATCATTTAGGTAAGAAAAAAAAAATTTCGAAAAAATTTTGAAAAATGACGTCACAATCCTCGAAATTGCCAAAAAGTGCCTAGAAATGGGTCTAAGATGAGGCCGTTTTTGAAATGCAAAAATGCACTTAACGTATACCCATCTTTAAAGTGCTATAACTTTTTTTCTAATTATCCGATTTGGCTGAGCCTACATTTTTCTGACTCGTTAGGACTTTCTACAAAAAATCTCTTTTGGTGAAAATTCTGTAAACAAATTTTTTAAGGGTTTTTTTTGAAAAATATGTCAAAAATTGGCGTTTTTTCAACCCTTAAATTTTGGGTTCTTTCGAAGCCTTTTTTTGACGCATCGCCATTTTTAAATTGCTATAACTTTTTTTCTAATCATCTGTTTTGACTCAGCCTACGTTTTTCTGACTCGTTAGGACTTTCTGCAAAGAACCCTCTTTGTGCGAATAAAGAAAAATTTTTTTTTTTTCCTTTCTTTTGCAAAACGTGACAAAAATAGGCTGAAAAATTTGTGGATTTTGAGGGGTTTTCGACAACTTTAAAATGCTCTAACTTTGTCCCTAATTATCCTTTTTGACTCAGACTACGTTCGCCAGACTCGTTAGGACTTTCTGCAATGATCCCTCTTTGTGCGAATTCTGTAAAATAAATTTTTATTGCTTTTTTTTGCAAAAAACTTTTTTAAAAATCGGTGTTTTTTCAATAGTCAAAATTTAAATTGCTCTAACTTTGTCCCTAATTGTCCCATTCGTCCCATTTTTTGGATTTACACTCCAGGGGAGTATATAAACTCAGCCCTATAAGGGCGTCATGAACAAAAAATTTTTTGCATTTTTTTTCATGCTAGATTTGCATACATATTTTTTCTTTTTAATACATTTTTTGGAATTTTTTCTCTAACTTTGTCCCTAATTATCCCATTCGGCTCATTTTTTGCATGTACACTTTTCGTTTGTTTAGAAAGCCAAATTTTTTTCGGCAAAGTGAAAAAAATTTTTTTTTAAATTTTTTTTAACTTTGAAAAAAATTTTAAAAAAATTTTTTTTTTATACTCTAATTACATCTGGTGAGTCCCAAAGATGCTCCAGTTGAAAGGATTTTAAAAAATATCATTTAGGTAAGAAAAAAAAAATTTCGAAAAAATTTTGAAAAATGACGTCACAATCCTCGAAATTGCCAAAAAGTGCCTAGAAATGGGTCTAAGATGAGGCCGTTTTTGAAATGCAAAAATGCACTTAACGTATACCCATCTTTAAAGTGCTATAACTTTTTTTCTAATTATCCGATTTGGCTGAGCCTACATTTTTCTGACTCGTTAGGACTTTCTACAAAAAATCTCTTTTGGTGAAAATTCTGTAAACAAATTTTTTAAGGGTTTTTTTTGAAAAATATGTCAAAAATTGGCGTTTTTTCAACCCTTAAATTTTGGGTTCTTTCGAAGCCTTTTTTTGACGCATCGCCATTTTTAAATTGCTATAACTTTTTTTCTAATCATCTGTTTTGACTCAGCCTACGTTTTTCTGACTCGTTAGGACTTTCTGCAAAGAACCCTCTTTGTGCGAATAAAGAAAAATTTTTTTTTTTTCCTTTCTTTTGCAAAACGTGACAAAAATAGGCTGAAAAATTTGTGGATTTTGAGGGGTTTTCGACAACTTTAAAATGCTCTAACTTTGTCCCTAATTATCCTTTTTGACTCAGACTACGTTCGCCAGACTCGTTAGGACTTTCTGCAATGATCCCTCTTTGTGCGAATTCTGTAAAATAAATTTTTATTGCTTTTTTTTGCAAAAAACTTTTTTAAAAATCGGTGTTTTTTCAATAGTCAAAATTTAAATTGCTCTAACTTTGTCCCTAATTGTCCCATTCGTCCCATTTTTTGGATTTACACTCCAGGGGAGTATATAAACTCAGCCCTATAAGGGCGTCATGAACAAAAAATTTTTTGCATTTTTTTTCATGCTAGATTTGCATACATATTTTTTCTTTTTAATACATTTTTTGGAATTTTTTCTCTAACTTTGTCCCTAATTATCCCATTCGGCTCATTTTTTGCATGTACACTTTTCGTTTGTTTAGAAAGCCAAATTTTTTTCGGCAAAGTGAAAAAAAATTTTTTTTAAATTTTTTTTAACTTTGAAAAAAATTTTAAAAAAATTTTTTTTTTATACTCTAATTACATCTGGTGAGTCCCAAAGATGCTCCAGTTGAAAGGATTTTAAAAAATATCATTTAGGTAAGAAAAAAAAAATTTCGAAAAAATTTTGAAAAATGACGTCACAATCCTCGAAATTGCCAAAAAGTGCCTAGAAATGGGTCTAAGATGAGGCCGTTTTTGAAATGCAAAAATGCACTTAACGTATACCCATCTTTAAAGTGCTATAACTTTTTTTCTAATTATCCGATTTGGCTGAGCCTACATTTTTCTGACTCGTTAGGACTTTCTACAAAAAATCTCTTTTGGTGAAAATTCTGTAAACAAATTTTTTAAGGGTTTTTTTTGAAAAATATGTCAAAAATTGGCGTTTTTTCAACCCTTAAATTTTGGGTTCTTTCGAAGCCTTTTTTTGACGCATCGCCATTTTTAAATTGCTATAACTTTTTTTCTAATCATCTGTTTTGACTCAGCCTACGTTTTTCTGACTCGTTAGGACTTTCTGCAAAGAACCCTCTTTGTGCGAATAAAGAAAAATTTTTTTTTTTTCCTTTCTTTTGCAAAACGTGACAAAAATAGGCTGAAAAATTTGTGGATTTTGAGGGGTTTTCGACAACTTTAAAATGCTCTAACTTTGTCCCTAATTATCCTTTTTGACTCAGACTACGTTCGCCAGACTCGTTAGGACTTTCTGCAATGATCCCTCTTTGTGCGAATTCTGTAAAATAAATTTTTATTGCTTTTTTTTGCAAAAAACTTTTTTAAAAATCGGTGTTTTTTCAATAGTCAAAATTTAAATTGCTCTAACTTTGTCCCTAATTGTCCCATTCGTCCCATTTTTTGGATTTACACTCCAGGGGAGTATATAAACTCAGCCCTATAAGGGCGTCATGAACAAAAAATTTTTTGCATTTTTTTTCATGCTAGATTTGCATACATATTTTTTCTTTTTAATACATTTTTTGGAATTTTTTCTCTAACTTTGTCCCTAATTATCCCATTCGGCTCATTTTTTGCATGTACACTTTTCGTTTGTTTAGAAAGCCAAATTTTTTTCGGCAAAGTGAAAAAAATTTTTTTTTAAATTTTTTTTAACTTTGAAAAAAATTTTAAAAAAATTTTTTTTTTATACTCTAATTACATCTGGTGAGTCCCAAAGATGCTCCAGTTGAAAGGATTTTAAAAAATATCATTTAGGTAAGAAAAAAAAAATTTCGAAAAAATTTTGAAAAATGACGTCACAATCCTCGAAATTGCCAAAAAGTGCCTAGAAATGGGTCTAAGATGAGGCCGTTTTTGAAATGCAAAAATGCACTTAACGTATACCCATCTTTAAAGTGCTATAACTTTTTTTCTAATTATCCGATTTGGCTGAGCCTACATTTTTCTGACTCGTTAGGACTTTCTACAAAAAATCTCTTTTGGTGAAAATTCTGTAAACAAATTTTTTAAGGGTTTTTTTTGAAAAATATGTCAAAAATTGGCGTTTTTTCAACCCTTAAATTTTGGGTTCTTTCGAAGCCTTTTTTTGACGCATCGCCATTTTTAAATTGCTATAACTTTTTTTCTAATCATCTGTTTTGACTCAGCCTACGTTTTTCTGACTCGTTAGGACTTTCTGCAAAGAACCCTCTTTGTGCGAATAAAGAAAAATTTTTTTTTTTTCCTTTCTTTTGCAAAACGTGACAAAAATAGGCTGAAAAATTTGTGGATTTTGAGGGGTTTTCGACAACTTTAAAATGCTCTAACTTTGTCCCTAATTATCCTTTTTGACTCAGACTACGTTCGCCAGACTCGTTAGGACTTTCTGCAATGATCCCTCTTTGTGCGAATTCTGTAAAATAAATTTTTATTGCTTTTTTTTGCAAAAAACTTTTTTAAAAATCGGTGTTTTTTCAATAGTCAAAATTTAAATTGCTCTAACTTTGTCCCTAATTGTCCCATTCGTCCCATTTTTTGGATTTACACTCCAGGGGAGTATATAAACTCAGCCCTATAAGGGCGTCATGAACAAAAAATTTTTTGCATTTTTTTTCATGCTAGATTTGCATACATATTTTTTCTTTTTAATACATTTTTTGGAATTTTTTCTCTAACTTTGTCCCTAATTATCCCATTCGGCTCATTTTTTGCATGTACACTTTTCGTTTGTTTAGAAAGCCAAATTTTTTTCGGCAAAGTGAAAAAAATTTTTTTTTAAATTTTTTTTAACTTTGAAAAAAATTTTAAAAAAATTTTTTTTTTATACTCTAATTACATCTGGTGAGTCCCAAAGATGCTCCAGTTGAAAGGATTTTAAAAAATATCATTTAGGTAAGAAAAAAAAAATTTCGAAAAAATTTTGAAAAATGACGTCACAATCCTCGAAATTGCCAAAAAGTGCCTAGAAATGTGTCTAAGATGAGGCTGTCTGTCTGTCTGTCTGTTTGTTTGTTGAAAATTTTGTCTCGACGATAACTCGAATAAATTTTAATGAATCGACTTGCAATTTGGGGTGCTTTTTTAGTCCATTTAAATGAAGCTTGAGTTCGTTGGACAGCTCATTTCGTCAAAAAGCCACAAAAATACAAAACTTAAATTTTCAAAATTTAAAAACAAAAAAGTTATGATTTTTTTTTTTTTTTTTTTTTTTTTTTTAAGTTCTTGGGCCAGGTATATTTTTTAAGTTTTTGGGCCAGATTAGCCAAATGGTTTATCTAGAACTAAAAAATTTTATTTTCATATTAAAATATTTTTTTTTTTGTCTGTCAACATTGTTTAGAAGTATTGCTTTACATATTACTCAGAAAATTTTTTTTTTTAAGTTATTAAAAATTTAATTTTCCAGTATTTCTAAATTAAACAAATTTTTTCTTGAGTTCTGGTTGACCGATATAAAATTCGAAATATGATTTTTTCATTTTGAATTGCACTATTTGAATATATTTTTTGTTTTTATTTTTTAATCATTTTTACATTATTATCACATGAGAAAGAATTTTTATTTTTGTCGAAAATTGACTTTCGCTAATTTCTTGAAATCTCGACGTTTTGGGGTCCCCTGAGTCCGTTAAACATGGTCTAGAAAAAGTGTCTGTCTGTATGTATGTCTTCGTGTCTATCTGTAGACACAATGGTGTCCTTACGATAACTCTTGAAAAACTTATTGCATCAACTTACAACTTTGCATGCACAAAGTTACTGTCAAAATACAGATCGAGTTTGTTAGTCAGCCATTTTCGTCGAAAACTACACAAACTACAGTAGTTTCAAAATTTTGAAAATTCAGTTTTTTCCAATTTCAATATTTTTAATTTTACATTCTCATCACATGAGAAAGTATTAGATTTAGTGGAAAATTTACTTTTGCTAATTTTGTGAAATCTTTGCGTTTTGATGTGCCCTGAATCCAAAAAACATCAGAGAAAAGTCAGGGAATTTTGTTAGTCAAGTAAAAATCAGGGAAATTTTAAAAATTCTTTAATAGTCAGAGAATTTTGATCGAAAAAACCACAAATTAAAAAACTTTGGTACTTAAAATATCAATTCAATTTTATAATTTAGACGTTTTTGTAATATAGCTCATTATAATGGTCCCGTCACATTTTTTATAAGATTGAACCTTCTTACGGACATTTCAATGTAGAATATTAAATAATTCAAAAATTTGTTTATCAGGGAAAGTAAATAAAATATACATTTTGGTATTACTTGTTAATAATGTACCCTTTTATTTTGCTCGACATGTTTTTTTATTGCAGAACTTTTGATTTTTGTCAGTAAAATGTAGAATCTTTATGCAGTATCCAATACTGAATAGTTGCTGGAGCGCGATCCAATTAATTGGATGGGGCAACTATTTCTTGGTTGATTCGTTCAACATTTTAGCTGCATTATCTTTGCGATAGCTGGGGTATCTTTTCGCATGGAAACAGTATATCCAATAGTTGGATGTGTCAACCAATTTATTAGATCGCGCTCCAGCAACTCTTTTTCTTTAAATTAATAATTTGTGCTACGCAATGCAACTATGTTTTTTTAATGTCGCTTTGTTTTTTGTCAGTCATTAGATCTAATTAAATATTCGTTATTGAACTGTTTTTTTATGAAATTAGTGCTATCTTTACATGACGTACATAAATAATTGTTTTCTGTTGAAGAAAGATTTTAACGTATTGTAAAATCCCTTAATAGGCCCTTTTTCACAAGCAGAACAAAGAATATGTCAAATTGCACAAAGATTTTGACGTAATGTAAGGCCGTTTTTAGGCCTCTTTTTGACCTATATGTCAAAAAGATGTTAAAACAGACCTATATTTTGACGTAACATATAACGGCCCTGATGAGGGGGGCCTTAAAAAATCCTGACACTGCGACGGCCGCGAATTATTTTCATATAGTGGGGATATATATATATATATATATATATATATATATATATATATATATATATATAATAAATAACTAGTCATAATTAGTAACTTATTATTAAGTTTGTAAGGGGCCATCCATATATATTATGTAACACTATTTTTGGCCATTTTTACCCCCCCTCCCCCATGCTTACATACATTAGCGCCATTTTCTCTGAAGGGTGTCACAAATTGTTTGACCCCCCCTCCCCCTTAAAGTGTGACGTAATATGTGGATGGCCCTTAAGTTAGTTATAGTTAGTTAGTTAGTTAGTTAGTTAGTTAGTTAGTTACTAAGTTAGTTAGTTAGTTCGTAACTAAGTTAATTAGTGAGTTTGTTAGTTTACTATTTGTAATCGTTGACTTGGTTTTAATTTGAAATAAAATTTCATTCATAGTAAAAAATAACACCAAAATGGATTATATTTTAATCCTTTTTGATGTTAATTTAATCTGCAACACTTTCTAATACCTCACAATTTACTATGTGATCTTATTTCAAAAATGCAACCAAAATACACTGTAAAAAATTTAGGGAGTTAACGGACTCGGGAGTTGGGAGTGAAATTTTTCGAGTTAAAAATCAACTCCAAAAGAGAGTTAATTTCTAACTCCCTTCATTCAACACCCGCGCGAGTTATTTTTTCCATGGGGAGTTAGCATTTGGGTGTTAAATTTTAACTCTCTTTATTTAACTCCCCTGGCATTAACTCTCCAATGGGTGCGACTTTTATAGACTCCCCTGGGGAGTTAAAATTTAACTCCCTTTTTTTACAGTGTAAAGCTTGAAAGGTGCCCGAAGTTTATATTATTGTGTGCATGGGCTAGGATAAAGATTTGGGAATGTTTTTGATGATTTTATCTTACAAACATAAAAAATTATGATTAAAAAATAGAAAATATACCTATTTTATGCATAATTTTTATTTCGGAATAAAAATATTGATTACAAGCTCATTTTTTTCTTTTGGGAAGAAAAACATTAGATATTCCCGTTTCTTAATATTTTTGTAGAAAATTCTCAATTTTTTATAAGGAAATAATTTACATCTTTTTTTTTTTTTTAATTTCAATTGCTTTAATAAAATTCAAAGCTTTTTAAAAATAAAGGAAAAAAATTTTTATAAATTCTATTTGTCAATTACCTACAAATTTTAATTGAAAATTGAATTGAAACTTTAAAAATTTTTTAAAAATAAAGGAGAAAATTTTAGTCCAAAAAATGTTCTTTTAAATTTTAGAGATGTGCGAATCTATATTCAGTAGCTTATAGGTCCGAAAATATTGATTTTAGGAAAAAGTTTTTAAAGAATGAAAGTGTTAGTTTTCTTTCGACTTTTAAGAAATGTAAACAAATTAATTTTTTTTAATTTTGGGCCGGATTTTTTTTATTTTTTAAAAATTTATTTATACCTTATAATATAGAGAAGATTTTCCAAAAAGTCCCGAGATGTGTTAAATGAGTTTTAAAACATTTTCAAAAATCACTTGCATGCATCACAGTGGGATTTTTTTACAATTAACTTTTTAAAAGTGTCTATAACGTATAATTTTTAATCTATTTGAGTGTTCTTTGTTTTAACTTAAAGGTTCTACGATGTAGACAGTTTTAAAAAGTTATTTGCAAAAAAAAATCTCACTGTGATGCTTGCAAGTGATTTTTGAGAATGTTTTAAAACTCATTTGACACATCAGGTCCATTTTGAGACTGTTTGGAAAATCTTCTCTATATTATACACTGTAAAAATTTTTTTCGAAATTTTTCGAAAAACTGTTTGCCAGTTTTATTTCGCAAAGGTTAGAAATTTTTCGAAACAATAATGTCGAAACATTTCTAAATCTGTTTCGAATTTTTCCGAACAGAATGGTAAGAAAAATTTCGAAACTCAGTTCGAATTTTCTAGCAACGTTTTTAGATAAATTTCGAAACTCCTTTCGACTTTTTTCTAACCAAACGTTAAGAAAAATTTCTACAACCTATTCGATTTTTTCCGAACAAAATATTTAGATCAATTTCGAAACTTTGTTCGATATTTATAGCAACGTGTTCCGATATATTTAGTAAAATTTTCGGATATTTTTCTAACCAAAAATTTAGAAAAATTGCAAAGCTTATAAAGATTTTTTGCTCTACAAATAGTAAGGATGTTTTTTAATTTCATTTGGTATTATTTGTTCACTAATATTAACTGCAGTTATTTAATTAATGCTGTTCCAATTAGCAAAAAAATTATAAATGGGTGCAAAATAGAGATAAAACGATTTAATCATATAAGTATACATTTATAAAGTTTTTCTTTTATTATAAATTAACAATTTTAATTATAAATAAGTATGGTAATTATTACAATTAAATTACAATTATTTCACATAATTTTTTGATTTCGTTGAATAAATTAATTTAATAATTTTCACACAACATAAATTTAAAATACATTACTTCTTTATCACACAAAAATAACTTTAAACAATTCACTTGACAACAAAAAAATGTTTACTTAAAAATATTCACTTCACCACAACATTTCAGAACTATACCTTACAAAAAAATTAATTCACAACGAAATACTAACTTTAAAATAATTTTGTCACACGCGATTTTAGTGTATTTCTGACAAATGCTAAAGAGCAACTGACGCTCGAAAGTCTTTTGGAAGAAGATTTTACAGTCAATATTTGAAACTCACGAATACTTCAAATTTTCTTTCTAAATGAATCTATAAGAAAAAACTAGAACCGAAAACTTATAAAATAGACCCGTTTACAATAAGGAACCCTTAGAGATGGTCAACCGATGGCAAACCAGATGTGACAAATCTTTAGAAACTATGAAATACTTTAAAAATTCACAACTTTGCTTGCAGGAAAAAATTTTTCTTGTTATAATAATAAATAAAACTGTTTATTTTAATTATTTGTAAAATAATAATTATTTATAAATAGACTAAAATTATGATAAAATGTTAGATTATATTTATAAAAATATTTCTGAATTTTTGATGGTCAGCATTTTCAAATAAAATTTATGATGAAAATGATTTGTTATTAATAAAAAAATAGTTTGTTTTACAAAAACATAATAACAAGGGTGGACTATATAATCCATTAATATAAAATTGTTATATGTTTAAATTCAAATATCTTTTAAACTGTAGTGTCATTAATTATTAATTTTTACTATATTAAAAAATACAGAATTTGTTCTTAATAAATAAATAACCATACGATATTTGAACTTCTACATTTTTAAGAAAAATTTATGAATATTATTAGAAATTTTGTTGTACATGGGTAGAAAAATATCTTAAAGTTTTTAGAAAGATTGTAATTTGTAACAAAATTAGAAAATTTACTAAAACATTTTGCAATACTTCATAACTAGTAGAGAAAAAATTCGAAATCAGTAAGAAAAATTTCGAACTTTTTACGAAATATACTTAATCTTACTCACTTTTCGAAAAATTTCGAAAAATTTTCGAATTTATTCTATACTTTTTGAAAAATGTCGAACTTGGTATAGCAAAATCATTTTCTCAACGTTTTTCGAAATATTTCTAACTTTTCAGTAAGAAAAATTTCGAAAAATTTTTACAGTGTAAGGTATAAATAAATTTTTAAAAATAAAAAAAAAATCCGGCCCAAAGTTAAAAAAAATTATTATGTTTATAAAAAAAAATTTTTTGTTAATAAAAAATTTTAAAAAAAATTGTTTGTTTACATTTCTTAAAAATCGAAAGAAAACTAAAACTTTCATTATTTGACAACTTTTTCATAAACTCAATATTTTCGGACTTATAAGCCGAGTGATAAAATCATTATTTTACAAATAACTGTAACTTTTTCAAAATTATTTTTATAATTTCAATTTAATTATTATTTTCTATGAAATTAATTAAATTCCATAAAAAATTTTTTATTATTGTGAAAAATTGATAAAAAATTTGTAAATAATAGAATTTCTGTGAAATTTGCATTATTTATGAAAATAATTAAATATTTGCGTACAATTTTATTAAAATTTTTTTAAAATAATTGAATTCATTTTGGTAAATTTTGTTAAAATAATTATATTAAAAGTCATTGAAATGAGAAATTTTTTTTAAATAATTGAACTTTGCTGAAGAACTTTGTTATTTATAAAGATAATTGGAATTTTGACTAGAATTTTTTTTAAATTTTGAACATAATTGAATTTGTCAAATGTGTTTTGATGGTAATTGATAATTGAATTTGAATTCTTTTGGTGTTTTCAACAAAAATTTGAATTAAAAATTTCTAAATTTTATTATTTTTAAAATTGCTAATTTTATTTTAAAAAGTAAGTAAGAAATAAGCCTCGCGCTTTAGCGAGCAAATTGTTGCTAGTTTCTTTAAATATAATTTGTTAATAATAATTTCCTGTTGTTTTTTATTTTATAAAAGAACGCTTTATTTAAAATGTTATTAATTACGTTCCCTTAGAGGAAATATTTCAAATTAATATTAAAAATTACTTTTTATATTTTTAATTATTTTCATTATTACCTATTGTTACTATTATTGTTTCTAGTTTTTCAAAAGTAAGCGCCAATGAACTATAACTAACTTCAGAGAAAAACAAATCCACTGATGGTAAATGTTACTATATAACGATTTCCCCTTTACCGACAGTAGGACACAAAACAACCATGCGTGGCGCTAGTGTCGAAGGTTGCGTCCAGTCCACTCACACCACTACGCATGCGCTCCCAAAACCGGAAATTCCCAGCATCGCGAAGTGGTTCTACTGAAACCACGCCGTAATAAATTTGGCGGTTAACCAGTTGCATGTGGCTGTGTTAAACGGTAGCTGGGTGAAAAAAGGTTATATACAAATTTCTCTTTTGGATAGAAGGCAAAAGTTGACTTAAACTCAGTGTGTTAGTGTTTAAAAAAGGTGGTAAAGTGTCTGGAATTTAAAAAAAAATGGCACTTCACACACCAAAGCGTGCACCTCGTGTCTTGGCAGAGATGTTACCCTGTAGCCCGCCCATGTGCGACACGATGCTCTACCCCTGGAATTGGGGCGACGAAGCAAGAAATCTCAATTTAAGTCCAGGTAGTTCCTGTTCATCGCCAGAATATATTGCCGGTCAAAATGGACCAAATGCAAGGAATCACAGCTCCGAAAATCATCGTCGAGGACGTCCTCGCGCAGATGCTCTCTCAAATTTAATGATGCAAGGAAGCACAAGTCCAAGCAGTATAAAATGCACCTTTTGCAATCGTGTATTCCCAAGGGAAAAAAGCCTTCAAGCACATTTACGAACTCATACAGGTAAATAAAATTAAACCAAGAATAGTGAAGAAATGTTTTTTCTAAAGAACAAAGAATATTTACTAAATTCAATTTTCCATCACTAAATTTTCTATTTAATTAAAATATTTATAAAACGTAATTTTTTTCCTCAATTTCTGAGATTTGCACGTTTTGTAATAAATATATTTATAATATCATAGCAAAATATCCAATGGAACGTATACATCGCGTGTTCGCGTCCCGCCAACCGCCATTATGCGTACTTTAAATTCCTTTATTTCACTCCAAACACGAGATCTTTGTTTATTTTCGAATATATGAATGGAAACTTTTTTTTAACAACAAATAAGTGAATTTAATCAATACGATTTCATTTCTCAACAAATAAGGAACCGAGTATTTCATAAATTTTCCATTTTGTGAAATTTCTTTTGCATATAGCTGATATTATATATAAAGGGATGTAAGATGTCTGAATTGGTGGGGACGCGCACGTGCATTGTTCGAAATCCTTGCACAGGAAGACAATGGAATTTAAAAAATATTCTATGGAAAATTCCAAAAAATTGTATTACACTCTCGTTTTTTCAATTTTTGTTTATAGATATTCAAATTTAAACAATAATAAACAAAAAATAATAAAACAATAATTGAATTTTCGATATAATGTAAGAATTTTACTAAATTTTTTCATAATCCAAAATAATTATTTTTTATTTTTGTTTTAAAATAAAAAAAATCTATTTTTACCAAAAGGAAAAAATAAAAAATCCATAATACATAGTTTATTAGAAAGAGTATCAGTAAATAAATGTTTGTTGACATAAAATTTAAATATTTGCTTCTAAGGTAGCTTAAAAATAGCTTTATTCTACAATTGTAAGCCATTTATCATTTTTATCGCGAAAAGAAACCATTTCATCAAGGCTGAAGAATAAAATTTAAATTGCGACTCGAAGTCTTTTTAATTTTCCAAATAATATTTTCTGCAAGAGAGAAACAATTTTCGCATTTTTTTATTTAACGTAGAAATTTATTTTTAAACTAATGGAAAAAAAGCAGCGGAAGAAAAAATTCGTCTTATCACACTTTTTAAAAGCTGATAAAATCATGATAATCTAAACTTTGGAATGTAAGTTTTTACTTCAAATTGCGCGTCTAAAAAAATAGCATTTTTTTCTCATTTTTATTTTTTTCTAATTTAAAAAATTTTACGATTTTCCTTAATATTTTCAATATTTATCATGTCCCTAATATTCGAACTTTCAATTTTTTTATATTTTCTTAAAATTTGTAATATTTTTTTAAACAATTTATAAAATTAATTTCTTTTCTATTTTATTTTTCATTTTATTCTAGTAATTTTGATTACAGAAAAAAAAATTCAAGAAAAAAAGTCCAAAGTACAAAAAATTAAAAATAAAAATGTCCAAAGTCAAAAAATAAATAAAAATGTCCAAAATTAATATAATGAAACATGTGGAAAAGCCACGTTTTTACTTTTTCTGCTATAAAATCGGAATTTAAAATGTTAATGTTAAAATCGCAGGATTTTAATTATTCACATAAATAATGAAATTCTACACAAAAATTCAATTATATTCATAAAAAAATTTCCAGAAAAATTGCAATTATTTTATAAAATTTTTAAAACAATTATTAAATTACTCGATTAATTAAATTATTTTCAGAAATTTAAAATGTTAAGATTACATATTTTCAATTCACGCAATCATCGAAATGAGGAACTCGAAAAAGGACAATTTCATTCAAGGCAACCATTTAAATTTTTATATCTCAATTTTTTTCATTTGGACTTTTTCACCAGAACAAAAAATCCAAAAAATAAGACCAAAGTGAAACTATTTTTTTTACTTTTTTGGTTTGGACTTCTTCTCCGGATACCAGTAATTTTTGATAATTATGTGGATGGAAAATATTCGTTCATTTGAACGTTCGAAATAGAAAAATTATTCGTTTAAGAAAAGATGAAGTTCACGTTTTGTAATCAATGATTTTGTAGAAAAAGTATTTTTTCTATTTCAATTTATATAAATTTGTCTATAAAAAATTTTCTTGCACAATTTTTTCAATCATCACAAAAATTTTTCTGGAGAAAAAATTTTATTTCTATTAGGAAAAATATTTCTTATCAATCGTTTGTTAAGTTTGGGAAAAAACAAAAAAGAATGGAAACTAATAAAATATAGCAAAATATTAAATCAAAGATAAAGATTTATTAAAACGTTATTTGCAATAAGTCTTTGTCTGAGATTTATAAAAATAATACAATTTGTCGGAAAAAAGAAATCTATGCAGTATTTTTTCTAATTAATGTTTTTTTTTATTAGAAAAAACGCCTATTTTTAAAAAAAGTAAAAGAGAGTATTTTTTCTTTTACCTTTTATACATCTTCCAAAAATCGAAAAACCAATTTATTAAATAATTGTGGAAGAATTTACTATAATGTTTTTTTTCAACAGGTGAACGTCCTTATCCTTGCGACTATCCAGGATGTATAAAGGCCTTCACTCAATCGGGCCAACTGAAAACCCATCAACGACTTCACACAGGGGAGAAACCATTTCTTTGCACTGAGCCAGGTTGTGATATGCGTTTTACACACGCAAATCGTCACTGTCCCGATCATCCCTATGCAACATTAACACGTTCCGATGATTTCGTATTAAAACCCGTCTCCGAAAATAGTGAATTATCACAGGAAGTTGCTCGCTGGCTAGAGCGCTACAGACTATCACGTGAACGTGAAGATCGAACTCCAACAGGGAAGAGCGAACAGAAAATGTTAAAGTCCTGGAAGGGTAACAGTGAATATTTTCGACGTGGAGGAAAATTCAAGAAGGGCCTGATAATGGACGCAAATGGCGAGCAGGAGAACTTGGATCGTAAGCCACTAAACAAACGGCTCTATTGCGCTGAAAATCAGGACAGTCACGACGATAGTCAAGACGAGGATCCCATTGAAACATGTACAATGCTACACATGTCCGAGGATGACGAACCGTCGTCAATGAAATTGCCGACAACGCCTCGACGACCGCTCGATCGACTTCAGCCAAAGAAACGATGGCTTCGTGAAGCCTGTCTCGAGCAACAACTAGCTAAACCCCTCAGATGGGACGTTCATTCCACGGCTCTATCACCTCACTCAACAACTGAATTAAATCTACTCCACAACACCGAAGACACAACCAATCTCTCAAAGGAATGGAGTCTCTCCGCCTCAACCTCTCCTGGAATCATCCCAGGTTTGTATTTATTCTTCTCTTTCAACAATTAAAAAAAATATTCATAGTCAATAATAGTTCAACAATCTATATTAATAATCGTTACAACGATTATTAATATAATCTGGTAATCTGTTCGCAGTTTGAAGTTAATTGCTTTTCTTTTTTGTTTCCTATCTTTTTAAATAATTTTTCTTAATTTAAATGTTTTCAATTTTAAAATTAATGTACTGAAAATCATTGAATTCTTGTAAAGTATTTATCAAAAAATTTTAAAACAATTGAATTTTTTGAAAGAATTCAATAATATCAATAAATAGTAAATTTTTGACTGTAATTCAATTATTTTAAATACAATTTTAATAAAATTCTTCCAAAAAAATTCACATATTTTTTAAAATGTTTCAAAAATTCAATCATTTGTAGAAATAATAAATTTTTTGCAGGGATTTAATTATTTAAAATAAGTTATAATAAAATTCTATTCAAGAATCCAATTAATTTCAGAAATTAAATTTTCGATTTACTGAAAATCCTTGAATTCTTGTAAATACTATTTGTAAAAAAAATTTGAAAATAATTGGATTCATTTCAAGAATTTTATCAAAATTTTTTTCAATAATTGAATTCTTTCAAGAAAATGTAATTAAAATTGTATTGAAAATAATTTAATTCTAGGCATGATTTTTTTTAGAATTATTTAAAGTAATTGAATTGTTTTGAAGAATTTATTTCAATTTTCTTGAAAATAATGAAGTTTTTTTTAATAATTTTTACTGACAATTTTGAAAATAATTGAATTTTAAGAAGAATTTCCTTTAATTGTTAAAATAATCGTATTTATTATTAATTGTAATTAACGATTTTCCTATTAAATTATGTTATAATTATTCAATAGAAAATTAAATTGTTTTAAACAATTTTATTACTTTTTGTAATGAAAAGAATTTTTATTAAAAACTGTTGAGAACAATTGAATTCTTTAGAAAAATTTTATTACAATTTTTGAAAATAATTGAACCTGTTAGAGAAATTTTATTAAAATTATCTTGAATATAATTGAATTTTTTTCCAGAAATTTAGTTAAAATTGTATTGAAAATAAATTGCATTTCTCAGAAGAATTTTATTATTTACAAAACTAATTGAATTCTTTACAAGAATTTTACAATTTACAAAAATAATTGAATTTTTTGAAGGAATTTTCTTAAAAATTTTGAAAATAATGATTTTTTAAAAAGAATTTCATCAAAATTGTTGAAAATAATTGAATTTTTATTAAAATTCTTGAAAATAATCGAATTTAATTAATATTTTTCAAAATAATTGTATTCTTTTAAGAATATTTATTTAAATTGTATTGAAAATAATTGAATTGCTCTAAAGAAATTTATTATTCATGAGAATAATGAAATTTTTGCGACAGATTTTATTAAAATTTTCGAATAATAATAATTTTAAATTTGTAATCATTCAAAAATTGATGTTTATTCTTGAAAATATAAAATTTTTCAATTTACAAAATAATAAGAAATGGAATACATATTTGCTAGTATTTAATAATAAAAGAATTCCAAAGAAAATAATCCAAAAAGTACAAAATTAAACAAAAATCACTAAAGCAAATTTCTCTCAATTATTTCCAGAAGAAAAAATAAAAGTCGCCGACGCATACATCGAAAATGAAATATGCTGGGACCTGGGAGTCGCTTCAAATGTCTCAGTCACTGACACAACGAATACAACGGAAAACCGTAGCGTCACATCAACCTCACGCAATTTGGAGCGTGAATTTTGGGAACCATCCTGCGAATCATTGGCCTGTTTGACAAACAATAACAATGGACCAAACGCCATTCAACATCACGAAGAAATAAATGGCGAAGTCTCAAGCTCATGGAATATGAATATACAAAATGATCTTCTCAATGATTCCCAATGTCATTCGTCATCGAAATTTGAGGATAAATCAATGCTCAATACAATCAGCCGCACTGAAAACGAAACACGACCGACTGTATTAATGCTCGCTGGTTCAGCTTGCAATAAAAATAATCTACAATCGCCAACATCGAGATTCAACAATAACGATGCAAAAGTTGTCGTTATTCCCCAAGAAGAAGTTGTGAAAATACAATTTCCCGAGGATAATCAAAAATGGCTCGGTGCATTGGCACTCATGGAATTGGCAAAGGCTCAAGAAGAAGAGGCTGTACGTGCTCTCACTAAAATAAAGAGAGAATCCTGCGATAGAATTAATTATACAAATTTATAAATCGAACTGTGATTCTTTTTAAGTCATTCGATTTTTTTTAATACTTTCTTTTTATCATTCGTAATCAAGTACATTACGAATAAGACGGGTTTTCAAATTTTTGGTCGTTTTAAATCATTTTTAAAACATTTTTATAACTAAATAAAAAATTACCGCTCTAAATACGTGAAATTAGAATAATTTCCCAATTTTTAATATATAAATAGAATATATTAAATGAAATTATTCAGAAATAATTTTAATGTAGAAAAAGAATTTCCGTATTTAAATTTATAGTCATAATTGTTTATAATATTGCCATATTATTATTTTTTTACAATTTGAAAAACGTGCAGAATTTTTTTATTTGTGGAATATTCTATTTTAATTAATGAGCAAACTTATGACATTTCTATTAATGTTTTTTTTAAGTCAATAAAACGACAAATGTGTAAAAAGGACCTTTGTGTGATACTTAGTAATAAAGAATAGAGATTTCATAAGAACAGCAAATTTTGCAGAAAAAATATGAAAAATTTGAGTTTATAAAGTATTTAAAATGAAATTAGTCATTATTTATGAAAGTTTTTGATAAAAATATAAAGAATACTTAAAAAAAAATAAAATAAATAATAAACGACCTCTATTATTATTAAGTAATTAATTTTCAAGATTACAAAATTTTATGGTAGCTCTTTTAAAATAGTACTATAGTTATTGTAGTAATTTCTCTTCTTTTACGACGAATGTAAATATCTCGTATTTTAATAAATGCTGTTAGGCTAAAATCAATTCTTTTATTTTTCCAATCAAAAAATATTATTTCCAGGGTTGTTACGCAACCTGGAAATGTCAGGAAATTTTATAAACCTTGAAAACACCTGGAAAAGTCAGGAAATTTTGATCGAAATCCTGGAAAATTGATGTTTTCGAAAGTTATTGTATGTTTATTCTTTAAATTTAATTTCACTTAAATATTTCAAAATTAATTCAATTATTTTAAAAGAATTGCGTTTACATTTTCATAAGTAGATAAACTTCAAAAGATTTTGATTTAAAAGTTTGTAAAATTTCAATTTCAAATGAATTTAATTAGAAATATAAAAAAACTTAGATTAGAAAAAAACTTTAATCTAACTTATTTATTTATTTATTTAACAAGTATACGGGACGACCCCTTTCAATTTATTATATTCATAAATAATAAATATATCACAAGAATTCAATAATTTCCAAATTATTTTCATATATTATTCAATTATTTTCGTAAATACTAAAATTCTTTTTAGGAATTTAATTATTTTTAATACAAATTTAATCAAATTCCCCGAAAAAAGTTATTATTCTTAAAAATTGTTATTAAAATTTATCAAAGAAACTTAATTATTTTAATAACCTTTGCTACAATTTATTTATTAGAATTTAAGTATTATTTTCAATACATTTTTAATTAAATTTTTTTAAAGAATAAAATTATTTTCAAAAATTTTAATGAAATTCTTTGCGCAACAATTCCATTTTTTTCAAAATAATTTTAACAAAATTCCTCGCAGAAATCCAATTATGTTTAAAAATTTACAAAAATTTTTCTCCGAAATTTCAATTATCTTTATAAATAATAAAATTTTTCTCCAAAATTCAATTATTTTCAAAACTTTTAATAATATTCTTGACAGAATTTCAATTATTTTTAATATAATTTTCATCAAATTTTTCGAAAAATACAATTATTTTTCAAAATTTTATTAAAATTTATCATGAGAATTCAATTATTTAAAAATTTGTTGATAAAAATCTTTATGAAAATTCAATTTTAAGAAACATTCGATTGTTTAATAAAATATTTATTTTTCTAGTTAAATAATTGAATTCCCTTAGAATTTTCTAATGAATATTGATTTAAAAATTAATTTCAAATTAAAATCTTTGAAAATTTGAACTTTTCATACTTTTAATTAAGAATTCTAAAGAATTAATTTTTCTCAATAAGTTTAATAGAATTTTTTTTAATTATTTGAAGTTTTTAATTTACAATGTATTTAATTGAAGAATGTCAGAATAATCGAAATTTCGTAAAATTTAATTGTAAACAGAAGAATTTGATAATTCACTAAGAACTTTTTCAAACATTATTTTAAAGAAATTGACTTAAAAAAGGAGAATTTTAGTGGAAAATTCTATAAATGAATAATCGTAATGATGAAAACAAACTTTAGGATAAAGAAGTTAATTAATGAAAAATTTGAATTCTTTTTCGAAAAATAATTTATTATAACTAATTATAAATGTTACATTATTACACTTTTATATATAAAAATAGAAAACAAAATATTATTTATAATGCTTCCTTTAAAAATAATATTTATATTTGGAAGAAACTTATTCAACTTTGTATTTTCTAGAAAAACGTTATTTAATTGACATCAGTCTTGCTTGTATATTTACAACAACAATGGAAAAGAATAATGTAATAAAATAAAGTTATTTAAATTTTAATCGCAATTACACAGCCAGAAGAAAGTTTTTACTAATTCAAAGAAATCAGTTTCTTAAACTCGTTTTGTTTCATTCAAAATAATTTTTTTTTTTAAACAAGCAGAGGGTTTTTATTCATAGGAAATTTCTTTAATTCAAACTTCTTTTTTTTTATTTGAACAAATTTTCTTTGAATCCAAGAAATTTGCTCTCTAAATCAAAGAAATTTTATCATTCATGTGAATTATTTTTTTAACCCTTCAAAAAAATAATTCTTTAATTTAAAAAACAAAATTTCTTTAACTCTTCAAAGAAATAATTCTTTAATTTAAAAAGGGGAATTTTTTTTATCCTTCAAAGAAATAATTCTTTAATTTAAAAAACAAAATTTCTTTAACTCTTCAAAGAAATAATTCTTTAATTTAAAAAGCAACATTTTTTTGACGCAAATAGTTTGTAATTCAAAGAAATTTTTTTGAATCAAAAATTTTCTTATAATTAAAGAAAAATTAATTTTCAATCAAAGAAACAAGTCAAAGCAAATGATTTCTTGAAATCAACAAAAACTTATTTCTATGTGTACCTAATCTAAAATACAAATATTTACATTTGATGGTATTTTTATATATATGTAATCGAAATTATTTTATTCGGTAACAGTTTTACCTCTTTAAGGCACAAGAATTATCTCATTATAAATGGAATCAAAAAATGAATGAATGAGAATATAAATAAAAAAGAAAAATATTTATATTTTCATTATAAAATTATAATTATATCACTATTTCTGAAATAACTCTAAGATCTCTGAATTTACACTATTCTTTCAATTTACTAACTTTTAAACATATTTCAACTATTATTACTTTTATTGTCTCTTGTTTCAGTTTACTTATTTAATCTAACACTAATACCTATTTTTTAAAAATAAAATTCTTTAACCGATGGAATTTTATTAATAATATTCTTTTTATTTCTTTGAACTAAATTCATCATCCGTTAGAAAAAGATCTGGCGATGAGCATCTATCTGAACTGAAGCCTTTTTCATTATTCTTAACATCTTTGGTAGCCAATCTTTTGCTTCTCCTCTGCGAATTTCCAACACTTGACGAAGTGGAAGAAAGTGAGTCGCCAGAGAATTCTGCTTCATCAGTCGATAACAATTTTTTCTCTTTCGACTCAACAGCTTTTGATTTTGTGGTTTTATTTCTAGATGACAGTCGTTTGTTCGGTAGACTTTCATTATCTGACGTAGCAATTAAAGTTGACATTTTATTTCCAGTTGGCAATCGTTTATTTTCGCTTGTCGCAGAAGTAGAAGGTATTGAGTTGTCTTCAGGCACTTTTTTCGTTTTCGATCTTGATGATTCACTTCGCGCTGAAACTGCAACTTTATTTCTCGATGACAATCGTTTATTTTTTGATTCTCCAGTGACTTGAGTTGACGCCGAAGAAATGGTAATTTTTTTTCCAAAGTCACTTAGTGGGTTAATTTCCGAGGAAGTAGAGGGAATAGAGTTGTCTTCGGGCGCTGAAACTGCAACCTTCTTCCTCCATGTATAACGTTTACTTTGTGCTTCTTCACTCAAATCAGATGTTGCCGAAGTAATGGAAACTTTCGTCATAGAGTCACTTATTGTATCAATTTCATCGACGACAATTTTCTTCGTTCGTCTCGACGATGATTTTTCTGGTAACTTTAAAATTGGTGGTGGAATAGATGTTGCATTATCAGTTTCCGACTGTGATGATTCCTCATCGACAATTATAAGTCGTCTTCTTCTAGTTTGCTTTTTCTCCTTCGTCGATGATAATTCTTCATCTTCACTGTCACTCAAATTCATATGAACTTTTCTCAAAGGTAAAAGTGGTGGTGTTTTCTTTCTATGTACGCCCTTCAGTGGCAAATCATTCGAATGAGACGGTGTCGCACAAGATTTCATTGTACAAACATCTTTCTGCTGATCAACCAAATCAGAAGTATCAATATCAGCGACATCAGGAACTGTAAAACCTGCAAAAAGAAATTTATCAAAATCCAATCAATTGTTTTTCTCAAAAAAAAAATTTTTTTCCTTACCTTTAAAAGATGGATCGAGTTTTTGTAAACGATAGGAAAATAAAAGTTCATTCGCGGCAGTGAACACTGGATGAGTTTGTAAATTGTATTTCTGACAAATGTTGATTGCTTCAAAAGCAATTTCCATAGCATCCATTTCCCTTGGTTCTGTTTCGTGATACATGACAAATTTACTAAAGTCAATTAACATCATAACATAATCCACCGTCGTGTAATACTTCCTCCAATGATAATACTTTCCGAATTTATCATCATTCTTCTTGAGAATTCTTTTATTCTCCCTCGCCAATACCTTCGCTCTCACATCCAATGCACCTTGATAATGTTGCAATGCCAATAAAGAATATTTCTTCAAAGCGTACATTTGTGCACGAATAAATGTACAGGAGAAAATTAAATGCTGATAGGGAATATTTAAACACCGATAGCATTCGCATTTGTCATGAAGCATAAATTCAGGAGGTACAAAAATTTTCTTTCGAAGAATTGGCGATGCATTATCTTCCATTACATCGCGAACAGGATCATCGACATCCATTCGACGCGAAGAACAAATTGTATTTGCACGTTCATCCCTAAATTCATTGGATTTCGTTTTCATTGATAATCCAAATGCCTCAACATCGAGAATTTGTTCAATACCCTGAAGTTTTACTTCACAATCATCCAATTTCCATCGTTTCAAGTCAACGTAGCAAAGTGACTTGAGACATTCAGCAACACGTAATGTTGCTCCAAGTGACTGCGCCAATTCTAGTCGAAGTGTTAAATGTGCCGATATTTCTCTAAATGAAATGAAATTTAATTTTATCAATGACATATTGTTTACACCATCGAGCAGATTATTCAGTCCGTAGTACATTTTCTTTCCTGCAAAAAGTATGATTCAAGAATTATGAAAATTTATTTTATTAAAAAATACTGTGAAAAAAATACTGCGGTCGAAATAATTTACCTCCAATGGAGAAAGTTCCATTTACAGAAACCATGGAGTATACATGATGAACAAGAAATTCGGAATACTCTTCTTGCTCCGCTTTCTCAGAGTAGAATTGATAATTTCTTATAATTGTATCCATATAATCCAAATAAACTCCAGGATCTCCTGTTAGTTTAACAGTATCCAAATTTTTCACTTTATTCATTAAAGTAACTGCTTCTTTCACCTTCGAACAAAAAAAAGTGGAATTTTAAACAAATTCTATAGCATCAGGGCTCGAACTAGTAAATGTATTTAAAAATACGGACAAAAATAGAAAAATTACCGACCAATTATTACTGACAAAAATATAAGTCTTCTTTCAATCAATTATTTTTAATAATTTTCGAAAAACTTCTTTTTGACAATTTTCAAATCCATTTGCTTACAATACTCAATTTTACGGAATTGTAATTATTCATAAATTATTCAATTAAATATATGTGACTGTCCACGAGAAAACAAGGCTTAGCTCCCAAACGTGAATTTCACAGGGCGAGCGATTGAAGTACTACGATTGAAGTTAACTACGCTTGACATACCCATCTTTAAAACGATATATTGTCGAAAGTAATTGATATTTTTAACTTCTGACTTTTGCATTTAAAAAAGCAACATAAAATCTGTCGATTACCATAAAAAACTCAAATTGATTTTTTCGACCTAAGCCTTGTTTTTTCGTGGACAGTCACATATATTAGAAAAATAAAAACTTCAAATAATTCAAAAAATAATCAGCAATTAAACTTTTTCAAAAAAATTAATTTCAAAATTCAATTATTTCTTAAAATTCACGCTATATTGCTTTTAATATTCAATTATTATCTCAAATTTTAACTGAAATTCACTTTTAAATCAATTTTTTTAGAAAATTCTACTAGAATTCAATTATTTAAATACAAAAATAAATAATTTATTGAATAATTGAATGTTTCTTAAAATTCAATTCTCATAAAGAGTTTTATAAATAAATTTTTAAATAATTAAATTCTTAAGACGAATTTTCATACAATTTTTTAAGAATAATTACAATTTCGAGAAATTCGATTAAAATTGTATTAAAAATAATTGAAATTCTGAGATTAGTTTTATTACTTATGAAATTAATGAGTTTCTACAAAGAAATATATTATTTACGAAAATAATTAAATCTCTGTAAAAAATTTTATAATTTATAAAAATAATTAAATCCCTGTAAAAGATTTTGTTATTAATGAAAATAATTGAATTTCTGCAAAAATTTCTAACTTCTCAAAAATTAAATTTTTAAAAATTTTTTTAACTAGAAATCTTTTTTAAATCCATTATTTATAATAATTTTTGAAAAAGTTCTTTGAGAATTTTCAAATTCATTTGTTAACAATTCAATTATTTTAATTCAAAAATAAATAATTTATTGAATATTTGAATGTTTCTTATAATTTAATTCTCCTAAAGAATGTTATCAACAAATTTTTAAATAAATAGGTAAATTATTTTGACGAATTTTAATGAAATTTTTAAGAATAATTACATTTTTCGGGGAATTTGATTAAATTTGTATTAAAAATAATTGAATTCCTAAAAAGAATTTTAGTATTTACGAAAATAATTGAATCTGTAAAAATTTTATATTATTTATTAAAAAAATTGAATTATTGCGAAGATATTTATAAAAAATTTGTAAATAATTGAATTCCCGTGAAATTTTTATTATTTTGTGAAAATAATTAAATTTTTGGGTAGAATTTTATCAAATTATTTAAAATAAAAATTAAATTATTTTGGAAAGTTTTATTAAAATAATAAATATTGAAGATCATTTAATTGAGGAAAATTTCTGTAAATAATTGAATTTCGGAGAAGAATTTTAATATTTCTGAATTTAATCGAAATTTTGACAATTTTTTTTTTCGAGTTTTTTTTAGAGAAATTACAAATTATTGCAGAAAGTCAATTATTTTCAAAAATTTTAATAAAATCTTGACAAAATTTCAATTATTTTCAAAAATTTTCCTCAATTCAATCAAATTTTTTACAAAGATTTAATTATTTTTAATACAATTTTAATCTAATTTCTCGAAAATTAAAATTATTCGTCAAAAGATTTTTAATTACCTATTTAAAAATTTGTTGTTAAAATTCTTTATGGGAGTTAAATTTTAAAAAACATTCAATTCTTCAATAAATTATTTATTTTTGTATTTAAATAATTGCATTCTCTTAAAATTTTCTCATAAAAATTGATCTAAATATGAATTTCAGTTAAAATTTTAGATAATAATTGAATATTAAACTCTCTAAATTTGAATTAGTAAAAAAGTTATCTAATTTGAATTAGTGACTAACTTTTTGCTTTTGAATTAGCAGATTTTACTAATAAATAGTCGTTTCTATTATTTTAAATTTTTTTAAATTTGTTCAAAAAATTCAATTATTTAAAAAATTTTGTAATAAAATTCTACGCAAACCTTTAATTATTTTCATAAAATAATCAAAATTTTACAGGAATTTAATTATTTACAAATTTTTTATAAATTTCTTCGCAATCATTCAATTATTTTCATAAATAATAAAACCTTTACACGGATTCAATTATTTTCGTAAACAATAAAATTCTTTTTGAGAATTCAATAATTTTCATAAATAATAAAACTCATTGCAAAATTTCAATTATTCTTAATACAATTTTAATCGAATTCATTAAAAATGTAATTATTCTTAATTCTTGATGAGAATTAAATTTTAAGAAATAAGCAATTATTCAATAAATTGTTTTTTTGTATATAAATAATTGAATTTGGTAGAATTTTCTAATAAAAATTGATTTAAAAATGAATTTAAGTTAAAATTTTAGATAATAATTGAACAGGTATTAAAAGCTTGAATATATAGCGTAAATTTTTAGAAATAATTAAATTTTGAACTTAATTTTTTTGAAAAAGATTAATTGATTTTTTTTATATTAAGTATTTGAAGTTTTTATTTTCTAATATATATTTAATTGAAGAATTTACGAATAATTGAAATTTCGTAAAATTGAATATTGTAAATAAAGCTCTTGGACTTGAAGCAAATTTACGGACCTAGTGCGAGCCCTATACCATAAGTAATTATTTACAAATTTTATCTAAAAAAACTCACCTTTCCTGTTTCAAAATAAAAATCAGCTAAATTCGTCCAAAACATGCCCAGGACACTTTTACTTTCATCATCTGATGTTTTTAATGAAACTGCATATTCGTGAGCTTTCTTTATCCAATTTTCATTTATGTATCGAAGAGAAATACTCCTGGCAGTCACTAGAAAATAGAAAAGAAATTCGTTAAAGGAATAAAATAAAAATGAAATATAAAATAGAATATAAAATAAAATAATTAGTACCATATATACAAGCAGTATGATTTTGCAGGACGGTAGCTAACTCGTATGCGAGTAACCAAGCTTGTCTCTCGTTTTCTTGTGATAAATACAATCGTGCAACTTCTCCGGCTATGATTATTATCTCGAGAGTAATTTTAGGCTCCCAGCAATTATTAATTACCTTCTGTAATGAAACATAAATTAATTTCTATTTTATTGTGAATAAAATTTATAATAATGTTGGTATAATTTTTAACCTACCGGATCTTTAGCGAATAACTTTTTCCATCTTTGCAAAATTTGTTCCAATTCCAAAGCAATTTGTTGATCGTGTTTCATATTAATTGTCCTATAAACTGGAACCACTTCATCAACTTCAATAGTCTCATCATGATTTTGATTTTTATCCTTTTGCAAAATATTTTTTGCCTTCTTTATATCCTCTTTAATTTTTTTACTAGTTACATTACATTGTTCCATGAGTTGAAAAAATTTTAAATTAGCCCTCAGACAAGAATTATAGATGGATTTTTGATCAAATGTTGATAAATAACATTCAGCCTTCTTTAAATATTCATGAATTGAACAATCATCACGAAAATAAATCATATGATAACCCAAATATTGAACACCTTCGACAAATTCCATTGTATTTTTTCTCAAGCCATTCAATTCTTTTAAACTTGCTTTTATCGCCTCTGTTAGACTTATTTTTGCATTTTGTAATCCTTGAATTTCTCTCATACAAAGTTTCACCAAATTATAATCATTTAATTGAATTTCCACTCCAAGTTCCTTGATTGTATCTTTATCGTGCTTTAAACAAGCTATCATTGTTTTTTTAACAATATCCTCCGATTCTGTTTTACATTTATGCTTTATACTTGCCCACATTTTAAATGCCTTTGCTTCCTCTTCGTCGTAACTTATTAATCCATTGAATGCAGTGACAATCATCGCTTCTCTGTATTTTTCAGCTCGATAATAAACACCACTTAATTTATGTAACACCAACGATAAAGGATTCGGCGTACGAAGAAAATTATTTTTACACTCAAGTCCATACTCTTGAATAATGAATGAAAGGAGATTTGCCATCATTTCTGCGCTTTCATCGAGAAAATCCAAACACGTCAAGAGACCAAAATTGTACATAACTTGACCACACGTTGACCAAAGATGAGAATACAATCCACATTTTGTTTCTTTATACTCATAAATCGCGACAATAATTTCATTTATAAAATTACAGCTGAATTTTACTAAATCAGCGGTTAATTCTTTTTTATCAATCATACAAATAAATACTCCGCATTTTTGAATAATATTTATTTGCTCGTAGGTATTGTACTTTGCTGTGCAAACTGTCAAATCGCATTTACAAAATCTTATACGTTGTCTCGCAAGAAGCGATGCTGAATGATTGACGAGTTCAACAATTTCAAAAAATATCTTATTGAAATATTCTGTTTTACAACAACTCATACATTTTAACCAATAATTGAATAATGTCGTGAGACTTTTACTGATTTCCAATGAATTTGCTTTAAAAAGATTTGTCGGACCAAACTTTTTTAATCTACTTTCAAATCGGCATTTGTAATTGGAAATTTCTTTAAACATGTCTTCATCAAAATTAACGACAGGTTTAAAAAAAACTTTGTAATAATCAAGATGTAATAGAAATGATTTTCTTACTTCAATATTACTTTTAATAAAAATTTCAAATTTTTTCGCACATTCAATTACAAAATTCGAGAGTTCCTTTATTTTATTAGCTTTCATCATTTTCATGCATAAACAGTGCATTATATCAATGATTTCAGGATAAACATTAATTGGATTAATCTCCAAATTCGAATTATCTTGTAGACTTCTAATATGTTCAACCATATAATTAAGGAATGTTAGAATTTTACTCTCTGTCCATTCTCTATCAGATTTTATTATTTGATCAATGTATGTTTGTATTCTTACAAATAAAATTTTCGAATGATTTTCTAATTTATCGGCGAATTTCAGTAGTTGAAAATCAAATTTTATCATTTCCAAAAGGACGTCATAATTCATTAGATCGAATTTTGATGAGAGGGCTTTTATTTCCATGTCTACGCTTTGACGCCATGCTTGAGAAAATTTTACAAAATAATCCACATCTTGTACATCGGGGGAAAAAATTTTCCCTGGCATTATATAATTGCATATTATTTGGGATTCGGAATAAAGTTTTAATTCACGAAGGCATCGAGTAATGTGAAAAATGCCAGGACGCAATCTTGGTGGATTACTGGATTCAGTGAACCTGTCGCAAAGACTACAGGTCAATTCAAAGATTTCAAGACCAGTTTTAACGTCGCCTTTATTTGTATCATGATAGTCCATATAAGAACGTGTCAAACGTGTTACCAAACTATCAATTTGATTATTGTATTTTGGATTTGCCACTGGTAGATGCTCCTGTTAAAATCAATTTCAATTTTCAAAAAAACTTTTAATTGAGATATTAAAAATGTTTATTTTCAATTTTTTAAACAAAATAAAAACAAATTTATCAAATTAGTTTATTAAGTGAAATATAAATTTACTATTAAACTATCTAAACTATTGACTACGAATTTTTGACTATTAATACATAGAATTTATTTTACCTTTATTGCATCCGCGATACCTTCAAATTTATGAGATTCAATGGAAATATACCATTCCTTAAGCTTTTTCGAAACCGACATCTTAAAAGTTTTAGATTGCAGATGATCATTAATTATTTTGTGTATTCTTTAATTCCTCTAGAAACAAAAACAATACTTTTTAAAGTATAACCGTATATGTAACGATCAAGTTTTTGAATTCCTAACCTCAAAAAATGTAAACAGTACGCAAAGTAGAAGATTTCTTTGATTTTTTAAAAGAACAAAAAACTTTTATTTTGAAAATAATGGCCAAGCAATTCGAATTGATTCAAAATTAAAAAATTTATCACTTACTTTTTTGACAAACACTATTTTTTTCATCAAAAACAAAAATAATAATACACCAATTAAACGGCCAACAAACACTAATAAACAGAAACGACAGAAACCTTTCTGCTAGATTCTGCGACTGCGCTTTAGCTTGCAACCGCAGCGCCACCATTTTGGCGGGAAATTTTTAAATTTTCAAAAATCCCTTTATTAAATTATTTTTATGAATTTTTTAGTTTCATTTAAATATAAATTATAAAATTTGTTGTTCATTCTGATTTATTAAATGTTATTATTAGTTTTGTTATTAATAAATCTAGCTTTTTTAATAATTAATTCATTAATTAATAACAAAACTAGTTTTTCAGCAATTTAGGAAAATTAGTTTCACTAATAACTAATTAATTAATAAATTAATAAATTAGTAACAAAACTAGTTTTTTTATCAATTTAGTAATTTTAGTTTTATTATATTATAGATAATTAATATTAATTAATAATGAAACTAGTTTTATTTAGCAAAATTAGTTTTCTTATTAGGTAATTAATTAATTAACTAATAAATTTTACTACATTGGTAAATTGCATTTATTTGACAATTTTGTTAAGTGACTAAATAAATCTAGTTTTATTACTAATTCATTCATTATAATAAATAAAAAATCTAGTTTTAATTAGCAATTAAAGAAAATTAGTTTCATTATTAATTAATAATTAATAATAAATTAATTAATAACAAAACTAATTTTGTTACTAATTAATAAATTAATTAGTAATAATAAACCTAGTTTTATTATTTAGGAAAATTAGCAAATATTTTCAAATTCAGAAATTTAGTAATTTTAATTAATTAATAGCAAAACTAATTTTGCTAAATTTCTAAATAAAACTAAATTAATAATAAAACTAATTTTGCTAAATTGATAAATAAAAGTAAATTATTAATAAAATAAAATAAAAATGAAGAAAAATTAATAAAAAATAATTAGTAACAAACTTAGTTTTATTATTTAGGTAAATTATCAAATATTTACAATTTGTCAATTAAGGAAATTTAATTAATTAATAACAAAACTAATTTTTGCCCAAAATTGCAAAATAAATCTAAATTAATTATAAAACGATTTTATTATTGCATAATTAATTTGTAATAAAACTAATTTTGCAAAATTTATAAATAAAAGTAAATTAATAATAAAGTTTAAAAAGTTTTATTAATAATTTAATATTTTATTAATTAATTATCAACAAAACTAGTTTTATTTAGCAATTTAGCAAAATTAATTTAGTTATTAAGTTATTAATAATAAAATTAGTTTCGCTAAATAATACTAAAAAGTAATAATAAAACCAAGTTTGCTAAATTGATAAATAAAAGTAAATTATTAATAAAATAAATTAAAGATGAAGAAAAATTAATCAAAATTAATTAGTAACAAACTTAGTTTTATTATTTAGGAAAATTATAAAATATTTAGGGGAGAGTAGTCAAGGTTGAATAGGTGGTCAAGGTTGGATAATGGCGCTTATTTCGTTTTATCACATAGTGACACCAACTTTTTTACAATGTTTAGCAAAAACATTGCATTTTGGTAGAACTTTCCAATAATATAAGAGGAAATCGTCAAATTCGGTAGACAGGAGAAGTTATAGAAAACAGTCAGTGCCTGATCCAACCTTGACTACACTCCCCTACATTTCGGCAATTAAGTAAATTTAATTAATTAATAACAAAACTAATTTTTGCTAAAAATTGCAAAATAAATCTAAATTATTAATAAAACGATCTTATTATTGCATAATTAATTAATAATAAAACTAATTTTGCAAAATTTACAAATAAAAGTAAACTAATAATAAAGTTTAATAAGTTTTATTAATAATTTAGTTACATTTAGCAATTATTAAAATTAATTTTATTAATAATTTATTATTTTGTTAATTAATTATCAACAAAACTAGTTTTATTTAGCAAAATTAATTTAGTTATTAAGTTATTAATAATAAAATTAGTTTCGCTAAATAATACTAAAGTAATAATAAAACCAATTTTGCTAAATTGCTAAATATAAAACTAAATTTATAATAATAACCCTAATTTTACTATTAATTTAGTTTTACTTAGCAATTTTGCTGAATTACTTTTTAAAATTGTTTAATTTAATTAATAGGTAATAATTCAAAGTTTCCTAAATTGATAAATAAACTAATTTATTAATTAAATTAATTTAGTTTAATTTAGTAATTTAGCAAAATTATTTTTTAAAATTATTCCAATTAATTAATAATTCAAATTTTACTAAATTACTAAATAAACTTAAATTAATAATAAAATTAATGTTATTATTAATTTAGTGTTATTCATCAACTTAGCAAAATTCGAATTATTATTAATTAAATAACAGCATAACTAATAATAAAAATTAATTTAAAAAACCATATAAACAGATTTCTAACTAAATTTTCACTGAAAATCTAAAGAAAAATAGGGTACAGAGAAACTGAAAGCCGTCACTGAATTGAAAAGTACTGATGAGGGGCACGTGGAGTTCGGGGCAAAAGTAGCGGATCAGCTACACCTTCATGCCTTAGTATGCAGTGGTGTTGCCGCTGTAGCGGTTTGTGTCTGAATTGTTCTCAATTGTGATCTAACAGGTGTCCCATAACTGTATAACCCGGTGAACTCTTTTTTTAAAATTCATATTCCCGCGAAATATCGTTCAAATTACGCGCGTTAAAATTTCCCAAAAAAATAAATAATAATTTAATAAATTTTACAAAAAGTGCTTCCTGTGAATTCACAGTTCGCTAAAAACCAAAAAAAAGAAATATTGTGCAAAAAATTGTGCGCAAGGATTAATTTAAAAATTTAAAAAAAAACTAAATTTTATACACATCAAAAGAAGCATGATGTCGGAAACTGTGGTCACAGTTCACGAAACTACAACTCATACCACGGGGAATAATCCTCGTCAGGTACCAACAGTCAAGACAGAACCTGGACAAAATCCAGGATTCACTCTCAATGATATTAATACGGATTACTTCCGGAATAAGCCTGGCATGCTCAAAATTGCCCAATTGGTAATTTTTACTATACTCTATCGTAATACTACTCTATCCTCAATTTTTCTCTTTTTTTAAAATATTTTAAAACACATTCAAAGTGTAGAATTTTTTTTTACTTATTAATCAACTCAAATTACGTTTCACATTACGATTTTAAAATATGTTTATTTTAAATTTAATATTTCCCTAAATTTTTCTCTTCTTTTCAAATTTTTTAAAATACATTTAAAGCGTAGAATTTATTTTACTTATTTTAAAATATGTTTATTTTAAATTTAATATTTTCCCAAATTTTTCTCTTCTTTTCAAATTTTTCAAAATACATTTAAAGTACAAAATTTTTTTTACTTGTTAATCGACTCAAATTACGATTTTAAAATATGTTAATTTTTAAATAAAATAACAATTTAACAAAATAATAAAATTTCGATAATCGATCACTTTTATCAATTTCAATTTATAAATTTTTGAAATAAAACTTTTTCCTAGATTTCTATAGATTTAAACGTTGAGTCACGTATTACTTTGAGTCAATTAATTTCATTTTAAGTGTAGAATTTTTTTTTATTATTCCACTAAAAAGAAGTTACTTCCAACATTTACATTATTGCGTCACATGTCACTATATCTATGATTTTATAAATATTTATTTTAATTATTTTAAAATAACAATTTTTTTTCAATTCTAATGATAATTTTTTTTATACATTTATTGATGAGACATTTTTGTATAAAAGCTAAAATTTTCTATTAGTAAATTAATAAGTCTTAAAATAGACCATTAAAATAAACCATTTAAACGTCAAACTTATTTTATAAGTTTTATCATTCAGTGACTATTTGCTATTCAAATTAAAGACCAATATAGAAAAGTAATTATAGACTAAATAAAAATAAAATATAATTTTCTTTTTTCCTCTACTATATAGTAAATGCGTGTCTCAATTGGAATAATTTCTTGAATATTTGACGTAAATGCTTTTCCATTTTATTCAAATTATACTTGATTCATGAACAAATGTTTGATTTTTTTATTAATGGTTATTGATTGTCGATTAAAGGTTCTTGTCTATCCGAAACAGCTAATTGTCATACTTTTTTTTTCTACCTTAGAAAATTATTTTTTAAATTGTTCTAATGTTTTTAAACATAATTTAATAAATATTAATTAATTAACTATAATTGATTTTACAATTTTCATTTTGTTTTTTTTTTTGCTTTTTATTATTGTAAACACAAAATTTGTTCCTGAAGAAGTTTATTTATAAAACAAATTAAATTTTACATGATAATTTTTATTTTATTGTTTATAATAATTAATAATAAAAAATGAATTATAATTCGTTTCTTTTTTGCTTTTTATTTACAAACAAATTTTTTGTCATCAATTCTTATTTGATCAATTATAATATAAATTATAATAATTAATTACCAATTACTTCATTTACAAATTAATTTATTATTTATTTATTATTCGGAGTATTTCTATAAAAAGAAGTCATTACTCCAATTGAGCCAATTTTCAATCAAATCAAAATAATTACCGCCTTAATTAATAATTAAACTGATTTTAACTCATTTGGAGTCAAATTTAACACTTTAAAGTATTTCTATTTTCAAATTTGATAAAATGAATTTCCGCACTCCAAAAATATTATATTTTCCCGCAAAGTTCAAAATGAACAAAATTTCTCTTCTGCACAAATATTTTTGAAAAAAGAAGAATAATTACTTAGTTAAAAATTAATTAATATACAAAATTAATTTTTAAAAAATACAGACGAAAGAAGATAAAAAAAATATTGTCGTTCAGTTGAAGTTTCGAAATTTTAGGAACATAAAATATTGGAGTCAAAAATATTAACGAAACGGCAATATAAAAAAAGTTCAAATTAAATTTTTTTTTTAATCTCAAAACTGAATCATATAAAATTGCTTTTGTTGTAATTCCCCTAAATTCTGTTCTTAATACACACTATATTCTGATTTGCTTATTGCTACTTCAAAATGGGTCTCGACAACTATTTTTGGAACATTTTATTGAACTATGTAGAAAGAAGAAAGCACGTTTCAGTCGGGAAACTAAAACCAGCTGTTGGATTCATTTACCCAATTATCCAAAAAAAGAAACAACAAGATTTAAATACCAAAAAAGCGTAGGAGAAAAACCTCTTTTATCGTACAAGAACATTAAATTTGAATTTTATTTATCTATCATAAGATGAATATCTTAATCCATCTCTCGTAGTTAAAAAGTCAATTCAACACAAAAATCAAGAATATTTTTTCATTTCCTCATTTTTTCCTCAATTTACAAATAAAAAAAAAATGATTATTCAATATAAGTATATTTTTATCTTCTTAGTCAAGAAACGACTCAAAGAATTGCATCTATGCGCGACCATAAATAAATCACCATAAATGCATCGCAGAAGGACGCCTTTCAAGTCTCTCTTTTTTTAACACAATTAAATTTCTTTTCTCATCTGTCACATTCATCTTCATGTCTAACAATGAGTTAAGTATGATATTACATACTTTTACGTCATTATTTCTGTATATGCATTAATGTCCCTTTACTTGAAGAAAAAATTCCAGAAAAAAAATGTTTAATTCCTTCTAATTGGCAATAATATTTTTTTATTCCTTATTGTCATTTTTTTAAGAACGTATTTCCCTTTTTCAAATATATTTAAATATTTTAATTTTTTTATATTCACACCGAGACAAATTTTTTTTTTAATCCCAAAATAAGTAGCTAACCAAAAAATTATGTTATGAATTATATTATGAATTATATTTTATATAATTGAATTAAACCTATAATTTTTATTGAATCAAAATTATTATGTTTAATTCAAAAATAATTTGTTGTTGACTGCATAACAAAGATAATTATGTTTGATTCAAATATATTGTTTTCTCAGTGAATATTTTTTTATTTTTCATATTTATATAGTTATTATTTATTTTATAATAATTAATTGTAATAAAACATTAATCACTTATTCTCGTCATTTTTAGTTTCATCTTTCGTTTAAATTTTTAAAAATTTCTAATTCACATCTAAATAAATTTTCTATTTTACAATAAACGAAAATATTTCAATAATATTTAAATAAAACCACGAGAATGTTAAATTTATACACTTATTTAATATAAATATGAACACATGCACTAAACAAAAAAATGCCTCGAAGATTCGTGTTATAATGCATCGCGTGTTGCACATGCACTTTTTTTCAAGTACTTGATTATCACTTTGATTATCAATACAGTGAAAAACTTTTAAAAAAAAGCATTACTTCTTAATTTTCAAGGTTACAATGTTCTCCAAAGAAAATATTTTATAAAATAAAAATATTTTCAGGACAATAATTTTAAATCTTTACAATTTTCCCTATTTTGAAAATTTTATCAAGAAATATCGTTTCTAAAAAGTTCTTTACACAAATGTGTAAAGAAAATACTCCAAAGAAACTCGAACTTCAAATATTAGTTTTCGTTTCACTATCAAAAATATTTATAAAAGATGACACGATAACATAAATTTCTTATTTTCAAAGCAATAATAAATTATAATTCTCTTAAATTATATTCCTTATAATCCAAAATATATCTTATGATCCACATAAGTTTTGAACGTGCAAATAAACGAAATATTTTTAAATAAAAATATTTTCCTTAATTACTGATAGGAATAAAATAAATTTTTTTATTCCTTGTTATTTTAATTCAAATAAAATAAAAAAATTAAATTTTATATTTAACAAATTTGACATTTAAGTTTATTTGACAGTGACGCAAAATTATTGAAATAAAATTTAAAAAAGAAGCAAATCAATTTCATTCACTTGAACGTTGAGAACTTTAGAATATTATGATTATTCTAAAATATATTAATTATTAAACATATTTACTTTATATTATTGAATATTAAATTTATTAAATTATTAAACATTAAATATTTTTTTATTACAATTTAAAAAAAAAACTTATCAGTGAATTTAAAACACAGAAAATATAAGAAAGCAATTATTGTTGAGAGACTCTCGTGACTTTCTAACGTGCGTGTATATAGAAAAATGTAGGGAGGAGGAAAAGACACCTAATTCAAAATAAAAATTTTTTTTTCAACGCACATGCAATATGAAATCCAAAGAAAAAAATCCTTTTCTTCGATTTTATTTCTTTCGCTACGAGGCTAAAAAGAGTTCCAATATTATAAAATATCCAAGAATCCTTGAATTGTCGCCAATATTTCAATAAACACCGGGTAAGAAAATAAACATCTCACAATTGAATTTCACATTTAATATACATATATCAAAATAAAGAGGAAATAAAGATGAATTAGTAATTTTACAACGCGAATAAATTATGGTCTAAATTATGGTTTATGTTCCCATTTGAAAATCGCGAATAGAATCACGAATAAAATAGGGAATAAAATCATAAATAAAATCATAAATAAAATACAAAAGAAGTCTTTTCAATTCTAATAAGATTGCGGTAAATACATATTTCTATCTATAAGATGACGTTTATTTATAAAAATAAACATTTTTCCCCCTTTTTTTTCATCTTTCTTATTTCTTTTTTCTAATATCCACTCTTGGTACCAAGTGTCTCAACTATGTGCGGTTCTCTTCCTAGAAAGCGCGATAGAAATCCTGTTTAAATAAAACTGGTATTGCTTATACAATATAATTCAGAGCCTGTGCCATGGTCAATTTACCGCATAGTAAAATGACTGACATTTTGACCGAAATTAAAAACAACAAAAAAACAATTTTCATAATTACTTTCAAATGAAACCAATATTTGATTATTAATATATTTTGTAAAGAAGAGAAAGTTTTTGCTGTAATTGAAAAAAAAAATTCATAAAATAGACAGTTTTTCATTTGCAATAAATTTAAATTCTTGCCTTTTTTTCAGTGGTTAATGTTTTTAAAATTTTAAATTTTTATAGCTAAAAAAATGTTGTTTTCACATAAAAATACATTTCCACAATGACGTTCAACTTCATGAACTTTAGTAACGGGAATTTTTAGTCAACGGTGCGTGAGACTTTGAAAAGATGACTGCGATTCTCTTCCAAAATTAGTACATTTAATTAAAGAACTAAAAAATTATTTTTTATATCAAAACAAATTAATTCTCATCTGAGAAAATATTTAATTTACATTATTTTTCTTTTCTGTTTATTCTTAAAAGTATTTAAATTCGAAAAGAGAATTCCCTTTCTTGAACATTCAAAACTTAGGAAAGTTTCTCTTTAAATCTGCTATAAAAAATGATTCTAAGAAAATTTTGAACTTTCAAAAGAACGAAATTTATTTATTTCTCGCCTTCAAATTAAATTCCTTTTACAATAATTTTGTATCATCACTGTCAAAAAAATTAATTGTAAAGTTTTTATTTAAGTTTTTAATTTCTATTATAATCAGTAATTTAAGAAAATATTTTGAATAAAAAATATTTCCTTCGACATTAAATTATTAAATTTTACTAACGAGTTTAGAAAAAATTAAATTCTCAATAAAATTGCACAATGCGATTTTTAAAATTATTCTATCGATATACAAATGATGAAGAAGATTATATTATTAGATTATTCTTATTTTAATCTCAGAGAATTGTGTGTTGCAATAATGAAATCGACATCTTCCTCTCTAATAAACGCTTGCATCCGGACTTATAATTAATTTCATGTCGCAATTTTTTTCCTTTTTATCGTCTTTAGTAAAGTTTACTCAATCGTCAGTAAACTTCCTCTCATATCAAGTCCATATGTGTTTCAAATTTCAAGAAACAAAATAGAAACTAATTCCCTTGTCGAAAAAATAAATAATCAAGTTAAAAACCAAAAATTAATAAATTATACCTAAATAAAAAAAAATAATAAAATTAATTAATTAATAAACCAATATCAATAATAACAATAATAGTAATAATACTAATCATATTAATGATAGAGTTGTTAATTAATTAATTAATAATAAATAAAAGTGAATTAATAAAAATAATCAATTTTTATTGGAAAATTCTAGAAGAATTCAATTATATTTAAATTAAAAAATAAATAATTTATTTAATAATTGAATGTTTTTTAAAATTCAATTCTCATAAAGAATTGTATCAACAATTTTTCAAATAATTGAATTCTTTTGACTAATTTTAATAAAATTTTTATAAGAATAATAATTACATTTTTCGAGGAATTCGATTAAAATATTGTATCAAAAATAATTAAAATCCTGCGATGAGTTTTATTATTTATGACAATAATTAAAATTTCCCCAAGAATTTTATTAAAATTTTTCTTAAATAATTTAATTTCAGATGAAGAATTTTATTATTTATAAGAAACTTGAAATTTAGACAACAATTTTTATTTACTTTTTGAACGTAATTGAATTTCTGCGAAGAATTTTATTACTTTTTAAAAACATTTTAATTCTTCCAACGAATTTTATTCAAGTTTATAAAAATAACTGAATTTCTGATGAAGAATTTTATTATTTATAAGAAACTTGAAATTTAGACAACAATTTTTATTTACTTTTTGAACGTAATTGAATTTCTGCGAAGAATTTTATTACTTTTTAAAAACATTTTAATTCTTCCAACGAATTTTATTCAAGTTTATAAAAATAACTGAATTTCTGTGAAGAATTTTATTATTTATGTAAATAATTGAATTCTTGCAACGAATTTTATTCAAGTTTATAAGAAAAATTGAATTTCGGTAAAGAATTTCATTATTTATAAAAATAATTGAATTCTTGAAAAGGACTTTGTTAAATTTTTTTAAATAGGTAATTGAATTCTTGCGACGAATTTTATAAAAATCTTTTTAAATAATTGATATTTTTCGAAAAATTTTATGTAATTTTGTATTTTAAGTAATTGAATTCCTGTGAAAATTTTATTACTTATGAAAATAATTGAATTATTTCGAAGAAATTTATTAAAAATTTTGTAAATAATTGAATTCCTGTGAAATTTTGCCAAGAATTTTATTAAAATTTTTAAGAATAATTGAATTTCGATGAAGAATTTTATTATTTATAAAGATAATTGAAATTTTGACGAGAATTTTTTAAAAATTTTTGAACATAATTGAATTTTTGCGAAGAATTTTTATAACTTTTGAAAATAATTGAATTTCTGGAATCATAATTGTAACTTTTCAAAAATTCAATTTTTTTTAGTATTTTTAACTAAAATTTTTCTATCAAACCAGCATTTATGAAAATTGTAAAAATTATTCATCAAATAATTTATAACTCATAATTTTATTAGTTCTTGAAAAATTAAGTTATTTAAAAAGAAATTATTGTCAGAAATAGTGGCAATCCTGTAATAGATCTCTAAATTTGAATTAATAAAATTTTTTAATAATTTGAATTAGTAACTGACTTTTTGCTTTTGAATTAGTAAATTTTACTAATAAATTAGTAGAAATTTACTAGTTTAGTAGAAATTTTACTATTTACTACAGTAAAATTTACTAATAAATTAATAGAAAATTCTATTTACTAGTAAAATTTATTAATTCAACAGCAAAAAATCTGTCACAAAATGAATTTAGTACTTAAACATTTTTCCCAATTCAAATTTAGATAATGTGTCAATAACAATTAAAAATAAAAACAAAAAAATAAAAAAATTTCGTCATTCTTTGATTCAGAATTATTAATAAACTATTACCACAGACTTTCAACTATTTCATAAAAAAACACTATTAAAAAAGTATAAATTTTATCTCTAACAAATGAATCATTATTATTTGAGATAAAATTTTCAGCTTTTCACCTTAAAAAAAAATGACGTGGATAACAATAAAATAATATTGACAGAGATAAAATAAAATGAAATTCTTTGGAATTTTTGTTTTTTCTTCAATATTTGTTCATTATTTTGTCATATATATAATATACATTTAAGAATATTGAAATCACACTCTTCCTGTTTAATTAAATATACTTTATCTCTCATTGATATTGTAAGACATTTGAAATTTTTTGACTTATATGTATGCAATACAAAGTATATAACTCTTTCGGGTCAGTGTAGGCCTGTGCGGTTATTGAATTCTGTAACCGGTTTCCGGTTATTGAAATAACCGGTTATAAACCCGGTTAACTGGTTACAGATAAATAACCGGTTATTCGGTTATAACCGGTTTTAACCATATAACCGATTAACCGGTCCTTCGGTTATTATGAAATAACCGATTAACCGTTTATTCGGTTATTATAAAATAACCGGTTAACCGTTTTTTCGGTTCTTTTGAAGTAACGAGTTACACGGTTTTCCGATTATTTTGAAATTATATGGAAAGAGAATCATTATTTTTATTTGTGTAGAAAAAATTGTTTCTTAAACATCTAATTTGCAAAACGGAAGGCAAAATTTTCAAATCTAAATTTAAATATTTTAATAGTTTCTTAGATTTTTTAATGTAATTTTTAAAAAGTGAATTTTTCTTTAAGGGGACCGTACACCACTTTTGCGTGTTTTTTCAATATTTACTTATTCATAGTAAAATGTATTGAAACACTGGGCTCTTTTCACACATATTAACACACATATTGAGGATTAAGAAAAAAATATTTTTTTATTTAGTCTGCCCTTCATGGCGACAAAATGACGGCTGAAGTGATTGTCCGGAAAAAACTGGTTGACACGATATCTCTGCTTCAAAACGTCGGAAACAAAAAATCAAAAGAATTTCTTAAAATATATGTCAGTGGCTATGGCCTGAACCACAACCAACATTCTACATCCATTTTTAACCCATTTTTTTACCGTTTTAGGGGTGGAAAAGGGGTAAAAAAAATTTAAACCGACGCCATTTTCTTATTTTTTATTCAAATTCATTTTTTTCGGTTTACTGACATATATTTTAAGAAATTCTTTTGATTTTTTGTTTCCGACATTTTGAAGCAGAGATATCGTGTCAACCAGTTTTTTCCGGACAATCACTTCAGCCGTCATTTTGTCGCCATGAAGGGCAGACTAAATAAAAAAATATTTTTTTCATAACGCGGTGCAAAAAAGGGCACTTTTTTGCACCTTGTTATGAAAAATATCGTTCGTAACTAGTGCTAGCAGTTGCCAATTTTTGAACGAGCACTTTTTTTGGAACAAACTGTAGGCGAAGCTTCGCTTCGCCTACAGTTTGTTCCTAAAAAAGTGCTCATTCAAAAATTGACAACTGCTCGCACTCGTTACGAAATATACTATTTCCTAATCCTCAATATGTATGTTAATATGTGTGAAAAGAGCCCAGTGTTTCGATACATTTTACTATGAAAAAATAAATGTTGAAAAAACACGCAAAAGTGGTGTACGGTCCCCTTAAGCACATAGAGTTTAATTGCACACACTAATTTTATGTTTTTTGAAAATAGAAAATGAATAAACAATCGGTTATTCTAAAATAACCGGTTATTCCAGGTTATTCTAAAATAACCGGTTATTTCAAAATAACCGGTTATTCCTAAATAACCGGTTATTCCTAAATAACCGGTTATTCCTAAATAACCGAAAAAAGGTTAACCGTTTGCTCAAAAATTTTATAACCGTTTAACCGGTTATGACAATAACCGGTTTTATAACCAGTTAACCGGTTAACCGCACAGGCCTAGGTCAGTGCACCTTTTTACTAATAAGAGAACTCGTCGAACCATATATCAATTAATGATGACTTTCTCTCCGTTCTTGTATTCTCGTGCATAAAAGTTGTTTTCCCGCCAATAAGAAAAAAAAATCACCTTATTATGTAAAGTGACTTCCCTTATTCAAGTTTGTGAGCAGGGTCACGAAAAAAATCAATGCTACATATATAATATCGGAATGTCAACGCATTCAATTTAATACCATTTAATTTTTTTTTTCAAGGGAAATTTGATTTTTAAATTGTATGTAAATATTTTTTATAAAATTGCATTAAAATAATTTTATTATATAAATATTTATCAAATTTTTAAATTTTATTAAATTCCAATTTTACTTTATTTTTATTGTTTTTAGATTTTTACTTTATTATAATATCATTTTTATTATTATGATAATATTATTACTCGTATTATTACTAGTATTATTAGTATTATTATTATTATTATTATTATTATTATTATTATTATTATTATTATTTAATATTTATTTGCAGAACCGTTTTTTTATAATTAGGCAAATAAATAATGTGAAGGCCTGTAGCAGTTTTTATTATTATTATTATTATTATTATTATTATTAATTTTATTATTATTATTAATTTTATTCTTATGTTTTTGTATTTTATTCGTTGTTTTCATTTAATTTAATTTGATCTCATTTGAAATTTAAATAAAACAAAACGTTAAAGTCAATTTAAAATAATTTTTGTGTTTAACGAAGTGTAAAAGTTTTCTTTTCGTAATATACGGAAGACATTTGTGACTTTTTGATACGTGAACAACACATATGGAACCTTGAGTTTATGCCAATAATTTTTCCTAAAAGGATAAACTTCTTGTCAGTTATTATATAGAAATTAATATTGTTAAATGATAAAATGTATATTTTTAGAACACAAATTGAGCTTTATCTAACATACACACAAATATATAAATATATATACGTGCAGTTTGATAAATATTTAGAATATATTTTTTTTATATATTTTAAAGCAGAAAACAAAAAAATTTTTTATGATTAGATTAAAGAATGTTTTCTTATTATAATGAAGTAATAATAAGGCGCATTATATTAAATCACAACAGGAGTAAAAAAACACTTCAATCAATGAAACTTACATTTTTGATTGTAGTTTGCAATCGATTGAATGAAAAAATTTATTTGGTTCAAATAATAATCGATTACTTTACTATTATTATCAAATATTAATTTCCATGAAGAAGATATTTAATATTTTTAAATTTTATTTACATGAATAACTACTTTTTATTATTTTGTTGAAATTTTACTTTTAACTAATTTTTACTAAATAAGTCAAGAAATAATCAATTTTCGGAGTTCGGATTATATTCATAATCCAAACTCCGAAAATTGATTATTTATTGACTTTAAAATGACTTTTAAACAAATACAAATACAATTATTCGATAATAATTGAATCAAATTTATATACATCTGTTATACATAAATATTTATCAATTAATTATTTTACTGAAATAATTTTTTCAAAATACTTTGAATTAACTTTATTAATTACTTTATTTAAATACTTTAATGCAATATTGATCCAATATTACTATATAACAAAAAAGTATTTACAAATCTTAAAATATGATTCAAATATAATTCATATTGTAATTAATCATCAACTAATTAATTAATTTATTACAATCTTATTTATAATTTTGTATAAATTTTCGTTCAAAATAATTATGTTACTATTATATTACTAATTACTAATAATTGTAAATTGCGAAAAAAAATCAAAAAGAAATTTTTTAATGCTATTTTTACATTCGTGAAGTTTGCAATGTTTACGATTAACAAATTGTGAGAGAAAATAATTTTCTAAGCAAATTTCTATAATTTGTCGCTTGAAATTTTTTTTTACAAATTCAACTTATTATTAAGAAAAAATTTCCGAATAAAAGAATTTTTTTCGTGTGAAAAATATTTGTTATCATTATATATTGATTATAAACGTTGTAAACTTTACAGTCGCTTTTTTATAAAGTCAAATCGAAAAATTTCTTTAAACAGAACAAAACAAAACCATTTTATAAATATATTTAATTCCATTTTCTCCTAAAATAACATTTTTACACATTACGTCAATTTTTCTCGTTTTAATTTTATTTTCTTTTTTTTTTGTAGAAATTTTGATTTTAAAAAATAGAATAAATAAAAAAAGAAGTTTCCGCGTGTACAATATGAATTAATCAATATAAGGAAAATATATATTTTTTCCTATGGATTCTAGTATAGAAGAATTGAATGTAGGTGGTTCTAATAGTGATGATTACACTGTCTGAATGAACAGTAGATATCCATAAATGTTCATCCTGATGACCGAGGACCATACGTGGCGTCCCACATTCTTCACTATACACATTCTCGCGACGAGACAACGGTATCGAAAACGATTCATTAAGAATTCATGGTATCCTTGAGCCCGGCCATCTTACCTCTTTAGTATCTAAGTACAATATACGTGACCATGTGTTATCACAATCGAAACGTCATTTTTCATAACTTTGATTAAAGAAACAAAAAAAGAAAAAAATGATTTATAAAAATTTATAACTTTACAAAAATTGTTCTTTTTCTTCTTCAAAATATACTTTTTCAAAATTAAAAATTTCTTTTGAATAATACCTAATAGAAAATAATAATAATACAATAATTTTTTATGTAACAACTATTAAAAAAAATACAAATATTAAAAAAATAAAAAAATAGACTACTAATAATTCTTTTACAATTTTTAATTCTTTTTTTCTTCTTCAAAATATATTTTTTCAAAATTAAAAATTTCTTTTTAATAATACCTAATGAAAAATAATAATAATAAAATAATTTTTTATGTAACAACTATTAAAAAAAATACAAATATTAAAAAAATAAAAAAATAGACTACAAATAATTCCAATTACATATAATAACTATAATAATAAATCAATAAATCTAAAATTGAAAATCTATCAAAGAGAATTTTAAAAAATTCGTTCGACCTCAAAAAGTGATTTTGAAATTTAAAAAATAATTACTTTTTTAAATTGAAAATAAATTGATTTTATACAAATAACCGATTACTAGTCTATTAACAAATAAATATTTACTTGAACCAAATAAATTGGTATTTAAATAAAAAAAATTGTATTTTAGTGCTTGAAGCAACAAAAAAAATTTATTTGATTCAAATAACCGATTAATTAACTATTATCAATTAAATATTTAATTGAATCAAAAAATATTTAATGGAGTCAAATGGTATGTGAACCAATAATTTCGGTATTTAAACAAATAATTTTAGTATTTGAAGCAAATATGAAATGAAGCATTTATAATTGACTCAAATAAAAATTACTTGATTCAATTAAATATTTAATTGATAATAGTCAAGTATTTGGTTATTTGAATAAAAAAAAATTTTTTTTCAGTGTACAATTTCTTTGGCTTATAAAATAATAATTTATTTATTTTTCTAGATAATAAAAATAAAAAGTTTGCTTTTAATATAAAAATATTTTCTTCTTAAATTAAAATTTTTTAAAATTTTTAAATTCTGATTATTTTAAAGAATTAAATTATGAAAAAATAACTTTTCGTTTTCGATAAAATTGAAAAGTGTTTATAAAAATAAATTTTAAAAAACCGAAACTCTCTGTCAGTGCACGAACGATTATAAATAATTAATTTTGTTATTGCATAGGCACAGTAGTTTAAAAAATAGGTCGATCGAATCGGCCCTCGACACGTATATAGCAATTAATCTGAACAGACGGAAAATTCACATTGATTTACAATGTGAGAACAAAGTCATTGTCGTGACTGTTGATAATATTTATGTATATATATATTGTTATATTATGTATTCGAAATTACAACATAAGTACGACTTTTTTTTTACATCATGGAAGTATGTGCGATTCGAGCGTCATACTTATTTTGTGCGTGCCTTCACGCTTGCACGCGCGAACGTTATACGTGTGAAATAAAAATGAAATAAGACAGAAAAAAAAGTTTATGAGCAGCTCACCATCACTATTATTAACCTTCATTTGAGGTGATGGTTTGTTTACAGTCAATTTTTTTTTCGTCTTATTTCTATGTAATGCTTATACATACCGAGTATGTTGCTCTCTACTATAACGCAAACTCTAAACACTTTATTGAAAATTTTCACAAGACATTAAAATCTCAGGATTTTAAAAATCCTGAGATTTTAATGTCTTGTGAAAATTTTCAAAGTTTATTTGTCAAGATACAAATTTTGTTTGAATCAAATAATTTACAATGGAAAAAAAATTTATTTGATTCAAATAATCAATTACTTGACTATTATCAATTAAATATTTATACTTGAATCAAATAATTTTTATTTGAATCAATCAGTTCATATATTTGCTTCAAATACTGAAATTATTGGTTCAAATATAATTTATTTAACTTAAATAAAAATCTATTTGATTCAAGTAAATATTTATTTAATAATAGGCAAGTAATCGGTTATTTGAATCAAACAATTTTTTTCTATGATTGTTTCAATCAAAATTTGCTTGTTTAAAACAAAATTTGGTTGCTTTAATCAAAGTGTGGATGCTTTCAACAAAATTTTGTTATTTCAACCAAAATTTAGTTGTTTCAAATAAAATTTGGTCGTTTTAATAAAAATGTGGTTGTTTCAAACAAAATTTGCTCGCTTAAATCAAAATTTAGCCGTTTCAGTCAAAAGAACGATGCTGAAAAATGGTCAAAATTTGCCCCCAAAGGGGATTGTAAAAGAAGTATATGTTTTTATAGATTTTGACCTGCTGAATCCGAAAATCACCCTTAGAAAGTTCTAAACCTTGGGGAAAGGGTTAAAAAACCACCCTTAACTCAGAGACACCGTTTTCAATAAACAACAGTAAAATATGATAAAATTATGTAAATAAGAAATGTTTACACTATAATTTAATAAATTAAGGTAACAGTAATAACAACCGCATAATTTCAATCACGATTACGACCCTTGCAGTTTAAAAAACTACCCCCTCATACATCAACACTTATGCCAAAACCCCAAAAAGTTATAAAACGTCAATATATTGATACATAACAAAGCAATAATTAATCCTTTAAAAATAAACAACGTTTACCACTACTGTAGAAATATCGGCCACCCCTAAATATGTTAAAAAACCACCCCTAAACAACCAAAAACGAAAAAAAAACTTAAAATGTCATGGACTAAGATTCTAATGTTTTTGTTAAAGAGTTATCCCTACCAATAACAAATAAGCAACTATTGTTACATCTACCATTAACTCAACAACCCTTAATCATGATCAGAAACTACCCCTATATCATCCCTCAAAAATTACCTCCAAAGTTACAAATTAAAAACCAAATTATTTTGCTATTTATGACACTTTAAATAATTGTTTGATATGGTGATAATCAATTTATTGCAATCAATAAAGAAAACACATAAAATATTCAAACCTTGAAGGTACAGTCTTTGGTGGCCCAATAAATAATGATCAGAGTTTATCAGATAAACCCACTGAAGGTAAGAAACATTGTAGTCCAATCAATAAATATAAGGTTTATCAGGTCCAACCACTGAAGATAAGATACATTGTTGTCCAATCAATAAAGATCAGAGTTAACAGATCCAACCACTGAAGGTAAGAAACATTGTTGACCACTCAATAAAGATCAGTGTTATTAGGTCCCACCACTGAAGATAAGAAACATTGTTGTCCAATCAATGAAGATCAGGGTTATGGAATCCAACAACTGAAGGTAAGAAACATTGTTGACTAATTAAAGAAGATCAGGGTTATCAGGTCCAACCACTGATTGATTGGACAACAATGTTTCTTACCTTCAGTGGTTGGACCTGATAAACCTTATCTTCATTGATTGGTCAACAATGTTTTTTACCTTCAGTGGTTGGATTCCATAACCCTGATCTTCATTGATTGGACAACAATGTATCTTACCTTTAGACTTTGATCTGATAACCCTGATCTTCATTGATTCATCTTCATTGATTGGACAATGTTTCTCACCTCCAGTGGTTGGACCTGATAACCCATATAATAATTGATTTGATTATTTAAAGTGTCATAAATAGTAAAATAATTTGGTTTTTAATTTGTAACTTCGGAGGTAATTTTTTAAAGATCATATAGGGGTAGTTTCTGATCATGATTAAGGGTTGTTGAGTTAATGGTACATGTAACAATAGTTGCTTATTTGTTATTGGTAGGGATAACTCTTTAACAAAAACATTAGAATCTTAGTCCATGACATTTTAATTTTTTTTTTGGTTTTTATTGTTTAGGGGTGGTTTTTCTAACATATTTAGGGATGGCCGATATTTCTGCAGTGGTGCTGAGCGTTGTTTATTTTTAAAAGATTAATTATTGCTTTGTTATGTATCAATATATTGACGTTTTATACCTTTTTGGGGGTTTGGCATAAGTGTTGATGTATGAGGGGGTAGTTTTTTAAACTGCAAGGGTCGTAATCGTGATTTAAATTATGCGGTTGTTATTAATGTTACCTTAATTTATTAAATTATAGTGTAAACATTTCTTATTTAATAATTTTATCATATTTTACTGTTGTTTACTAAAAACGGTTTCTCTGAGTTAAGGGTGGTTTTTCACCCCTTTCCCCAAGGTTTAGAACTTTCTAAGGTTGATTTTCGGATTCAGCAGGTCAAAATCTATAAAAACATATACCTCTTTTACAATCCCCTTCGGGGGCAAATTTTGACCATTTTTCAGCATCGTTCTTTGGTTGTTTCAATCAAATCCTTTTCTGAATGTACAAAAATTTCTAATCCTTTTATAATCCAAAAAAAAAAATATATTTTAATTAAGTGAAAATTTCTTTCCATTAAAAAAGTTCCCCTGAATTGTAAAACATTTCGTCAACTTAGAGAAAGTCTCTTTGACTTTAAAAACAACTTCTCTGAAACATGAGTAGAAGATTTAAAGATAGAAGATTTCTTTCATGGAAAATTTTTTTCTAAACGATACATTGAAAGAAATTTCTTCGAATATGATGGGATTCAACGATGAGTTAACTTGATTTTTTCAATCATTCGAAATGTTTTCTTTATAATTCAAAGAAAATTGAAAAAAGCAATCAAATTAATGAAATTTTAAAAAAATTTTGACCATCGTATAAAAAATTAGATTTCATGTAAATTTTTACTGAAGAAAAGTGTGTTTAGGAATATTTTTTCACCACATTTATTTTCTTAATTTTGCCAAGTAATTAAACAGAAGAATATTATCTTTGAGTTTCAAACAAGTTCTTTTATATCGTGTATCAACAACATGGGTTCAAGTTTCTTGACTCACTTCAAAGGGAAAGAAAGAGTCTTTGTACAAAATCAAATTAAATTAATTTTAGTTAATTACGCACAGTATGTTTATTTGAGGAGAGAGAGAGAGAGAGAGTTTAGTGAAATGTGTAAAAATATCAAAATTTCTTTATATTACTTTTTTGTAAAAAATAAAGTTATAATTAACTATACAAACTTTACACGACTAAAAAAAATTATTTAATTTAAATAACTGATTACTTGTATATTATCAAATAAATATTTACCTGAATCGAATAATTTTTATTTAAACCAAATTTTATTCGAAGTTTGAACCAAAAAATTCAGTATTTGAATAAGCAAATATTTATTTGAAAATAGACAAATAATCGTTTATTTGAATCAACTAAATTTATTTCAGTATAAATACCAATAATATTTTTTAAAGTTAATTAAATTTGACTGATGTCTTGAAAACTTATTTTTGTATTTTATTATTTTTTGTTGTCCTATAATTATTTAATTTTTTATTATTTCAATTATCTTAGTATTATTTTAATTATTTTACTTACTGCTTCCTCATAAAGGAAGGATTGTATTTTAATTTTTATTATTTTAACTTTTATTATTTTATTTACTTCAATTTTCATCGTTTCAATATTAGTATCTAATTTATAAAACAACATAATAATATATATGTTATGATATATTTTCTATAATAGTTGATAGGAAAAAAATTAAGCAGCAAATTTTTTTCAGAATTAAAATGTTGGCATGTAACCTACTTCGAAGTAAAAATATGTAATACTCATTTTGCTATAATAATTGTATAAGTGTATATTTACACGTATTCATCACTTTTCTGACATATGATGTGAATATAAGTGAGTAAAACGTGTTTGGCTTCCGGTTAGGAAAGTTAACATTATCTCCCTGGGACTCTCAGTTTTCGTCACCTTTTTATCCTGATTTCCTGTCTAAACTACGGTATTTCGCAAATTTTTAGAAATTAATTTCAAATTAATTAATTCGATATAAACAAATTTATTAAAATTCTACAAAAATGCACTAAGAAAACAAATAAAACAAATAAAATTTATTTGAATCAAATAAAATTTATTCGAAAGAAATAAAATAATTAAGAAAACAAATAAATAATTTAGTTGGCTACTAATTTATTTATTAGTAAATAAATAATTTTGTTCGCTACTATTTATCTGTTTGAAATAAAAATTTTATTCGACACAAATGAAATTCTTATTTGAACCAAATAAAAATTTATTCGAAACAAATGAAATGTTTAGTATAGGCTTCGAGTTTCTTTCCCATGTATAATAATTAAAATTATTCTAAAAGACAATAAATTATTTCTTGTATTAATTTTTCAACTCGTTTGAAGGTAATTTCGGTCATGGTAAAAGAAGTGCATTCCTCTCAACCAGAATAGTAATCAGTAGCATGATTAGACGTGGGAAACACTCTGAACTACTGCACATTGTGAAATGTACGAACATGTGGTTTTATGAATATTTTTTAATACGAATTAATTATAGTATCTTTCAGAATTTTTTCCTTTTTATTGTTATTACTTGTTATGCAATTTACAATATCTTTGAAGTTCATTGTCAATTTTTTTTAACTCCACACAGATAATTGTCAGTCGAACTATTCATATTGTATCATAACAATGAATTATTATTGTTTTCTTTAAATACTAACTAACTTACAACTATTTTTCTATTGAAACTTTCTTTATTTTTTATATTTCTTTATTTTTAAGTTTTAACTTTTTATATTTATTATTTATCTTTTATATTTATTATTTTAATATTAATAGGATAAATAAATTTAATTTTTCATCATTAAAAGGGATGTTACATTTTAATTTTCTTTCCGTAAATAAAGACGCATTTAAGTAGCAAAAAATTTAAATGAGAAAAAGTTCGTTACGTTTTATGAATTTTTAAATAATCTCAAATCATAAATATATGTTCAAGACAATTTAACATACTTTTTCTTTTCATATTTTTCACGTTTCAATTCTCATGTAATTTTATCTTTCATATATTACCAGCATATGCACTACTCCTATCAACTTTCTCCGCTCATAAATACAATATATTGTATATATGTATATATATATATATATATGTGTGACCAGATTTCCGCACTCAATGATTTTTTCCTAATCAAAAACGCTCTGACTTTTCATTATCCGGTTCGTTCGCTTTTATTTTGAATCTTTTTTTTTCAAAAACAAATTTTTATTTCTCAAATAATTTCTCAAGTAAACTTTCCAATTTTCGAATTTTCCTACAAAGTTTCAAACATTCAAATATGAACAAAATTTTTTTCCTAAATAGTTTCAAGTAAATTTTTGTAAAATTTAGTAAAATTTACTTCGAAGATAGTAAAAATTCCCTACACAATTAAACGACAAAATTCTAGACAATTTAGGCTGTATTTTATAAATATAATAAAAGTGGCCTTAAATTTTTTTCCTGCTCATAGGTTTATATTTAAGAATACTGCGTCTATAAATTTTTTTCCCTTAATTTTTTTTCGACCTTCATCCATAACAAAATAAGGATACAAAGATAACTCAAAAGAACCAAAAGAAAAACAAGTTTTTCCTAAAAAAGTTTATCCTTGAAACATTTAAAGCAACAGGGAATTTGTTTAAATGTTAATAATTCATGTAAAATTAGGTTTTGATGATCTCAGATTTGTTTCTCGTATCGTAATCGCCTACGCTAGACGAGACTTGCTTTATGTATTGCGCAATGAAAGAAAAAAAAACAGAAAATCCGTCTCATTGTTTATGTCATTATTATTTTGTCTATAATGTGTAATACAATAACACAAAAGTACCATTTCCGAAAAAATCTATTTAAAAAGAATAATTATTGAAATAAATATTAAAATAATCATTAAAATAATTAATACAAAAATTTTTAAATTTTAAAATAAGTATTAAACTATTTTTTTAGATAAGTATTAAAATAGTCATTTAAATATAATTATTAAAATAATTATTAAAATAATTATTAAAATAATCATTCAAATAATTATTAAAATATTTATAACAAATTTCATATCCATTAAGATTTTTTACTTATTTTTATTAAATTCCATTTATGTTTATTACGAATCATACAAATTTGTAAATTGAATAAAACTGATTTAACTCCTAAAAAAAATTCAGTTCTCTGATAAATGTCATGAAAGTCAATCAAGAGATTTTTTCCAACTCATCTCTTTCTCTCTTTCTCATCAAACGATGTTTTATCTCAAAGATAATGTGACTGAAATAGTTTTTGAGAGAAAAATTACAAGAGACACTGCAAACAAGGTGTAAATATGATAAAATTTAATGGATTTATTTTTCTTTTGATGGAATAATAAAATATCTGTAATTATTGGAAATTGATAATAATTTCCGATAATTTTATTATTATGAAAAAATAAGAAGATACATTCTGTCGGATACAGTTATAATATAGAGAAGCTGTAATGCAAATTTCAAATATAAAGATGTCTCAACAACTAACGGTAATTTTTCCCTCCAGCTTATCATTGGCCGTTCCATTTTTTTCATTTTATTATAACCGAGTTATAAATTTTAATCATAATATTTTTTATGCATTTCTTATTTCTTCCAAAAAGTGTCGTTCACTAATTTCGCTCGGTCATAAACAAATTCTTGATTTAAAATTTTATTTTTTCTGTTAAAATTCTTTATTTGAATAAAAAAAACGTAAAATTTTTACTAAATAATAATTAGCAATAAAAATAGATTATACAAGAAACGGTGTTTACAAAATACTAAATAAATAAATAAATAAAATAGGAAACAGCATTTAACTCTTGAATCACATTATCTCAATTTGTAACTACTGACTAATTAATTGCTTTAAAAGTCCTTAACCCTCATATACCATAATTGAATCATTTACTTTAATTTCAAAAGTTATTTCGTAGGAGTAATTTTAGTCTTTTTATATATCATAGTATTAAGAATAAATATTTCCAGCAAACTTTTTTCGGCAATGCAATCGAAATTATCCAAAAAAAGTATCAAATAAAATTCATTTAAGGGGATTTGAACCTTGATGACGTCACAGTTTGTGCAAAGCATTAGTTTTAAATCTGTGACGTCATCATGGTTCAAATGCCCTTAAACCAAATAATGCAATTCTTTCCAACTAAATATTTATTCGAACCGAATAAAATATATTTGAACCAAATAAAATTAATTTCAACCGAATAAAATTTATTTGAACCAGAAAAATTAATTCGCACCGAAAAAAAGTTTTCAAACTGAATAAAATTTATTTGAACTAAATAAAATTCATTTAAGACAAATAAAATTCATTTCAATCGAATAAAATTTATTCGAACCGAAAAAAATTGATTTGAACCGAAAAAAATTTATTCTAACCAAATAAAATATATTTAAACCAAATACAATTCATTTAAACCAAATAAAATTTATTCGAACTCAATAAAATTTATTTAAATTAAATAAAATTCATTTGAACCAAATAAAATTCTTTTCAATCCAATAATCGAATAAAATATATTTAAACTAAATATAATATATTTGAAACAAATAAAATTTATCTAAACTAAATAAAATTTATTCGAACTGAATAAGATTTATTCGAACCGAATAAAATATATTTGAACCAAATAAAATTTATCTAAAGCAAATAAAATTCATTTCTGCGGAATAAAATTTATTCAAATAACCGAAACAAATCTATTTGAACCGGAAAAAATCTATTCGAACTCAATAAAATTTATTCGAACCGAATAAAATATATTTAAACCGAATGAAATTCATTTGAGCCAAATAAAATTCATTTCAATCGAATAAAACTTATTCGAACCGAAAAAAATTGATTCGCACCGGAAAAAATTTATTCGAACTGAATAAAATTTATTCAAACCGAATAAAATTTATTTGAACCGAATAAAATATATTTGAACCAAATAAAATTTATTTGAACCAAATAAAAAGTTTTATTATATAGTGTCTAAATCAAATATATATTTTCCCTAAACCAAAAATTAAAAACAACTTTCATAATTTCTGAAGAAAAATAAAATTTTTTTGTAATTAAATCGCAGATATTCTTAGGATGAGAATTGAGAACAACGGAATTGTAAACCAAATAAATACGTAGACCAATTTTTTTTTTTTACAAAAAGAAGAGTGTATTTACATATAATGAAGTTAGAATATCTATTTGTGGAAACTTTAGTGAAAGAAGGTCTCTTTTAAGAACAGCGAGAGTTGGAAAAAATATTTAAGTCTGAGTATCAACATCTTTGCTCAGTATTTTTGACTATTTCCTGACTTTTCGTAATATATTCCGTAACATTGTAAGTTACACCGACTAATACAGCCACTCCTGATTTCCTCGATCAGCAGATGGAGGGCGGATATAATTCGCTTCCTGGCTCTATGCCAATGTAAACGAACCCAATCGGCCTACCAGTGATTTTTCGCTTCAATGATTGATCTCCTTTATTTAAAATTTCATTATATTTTTCACTCATTTATAACTTAAAAACTCCACCACACAACAGAATGGAATCTCTCCGCACTCGTCTGTATCAATTCCAATCTATATAATATTTTTGCGATAAATTTATAACTTTATTATTATAACAATAAAAACAAAAAAATGTTTGTCACAATTTCAAAAAAATGTAAAATAGTTAATAATTACTTTGAGCTAAACTCATTAAATTGCCTGAGTTTTATGATCTGTATTTACGAATCTAATCCCAATTTTCCAAAATTCAAAATGGTGGATCCAATATGGAGGAAAAAATTCGCATTACTTTAAAAAGTTACTTTAAATGACATTTTTTCCCAAAAAGGAAATTTAATTTTAAAGTTAAGAATATTGAAATAGAAAAAAGGGACGTAAAAGAATTTTTTTTCGATGCAATGAATTTATAATATATTTACAACTTATATCATATACACGAGTCAATCAATTCTTTTCTCAACGGTGACATAAATACTCTTCCATAGTATAGAAAGCAATAATTATTTCTCAAGTTTAAAAGTCTCTTGCATAATGATGACATTTATTATTATTATTCAAATTAAGTCCATTCTGTTCAGTGACAAAAAAAAAAAAAAACAAATTAGAAAGGAAACAGGAAAAAACAGTTAAAATCCAAAATTAATTTTTTAGTGTAGAAAATTTCCATTTTTATCGTTTTAACAGAAATATAAAATTTAAAATTAATCTATTTACGAATTTTGTACAAATAACAAAATTTATAAATAATACCACAGTTGTTGACCTCTTTCTATTTATACATCCTGATTTCGTATACACTAATTAATGAGGAAATTCATAGCCTAATAAGAATTTGGCTCGATGCCAAATATTGTCAATTTTTTAATAATCCTCTTACAAATTTCTTTTTTTAAAAAAGCAGAAAAAAAGTTCATTAATTTAATTACTGTCAGATGATTCATAACTTAATATCCCCTATATAGTATAAAAAGGGTAAAATAATTAAATCATATTACTTCAATTATCAGCTCATTTATCATTGTAGCATATTGAAAAATTCCTAACACACAATGAATTACTGTCTTTTTTTTATTTCATATTGTTATATTTTTTATAGCGATTTAAAATACGTGGTGCATCCTCTGATTATCTACCCACATTGCTTAGTGAATTACACACACGAAAGACAATTTTGAAGTCATTACATGCATCTTTCAATAAAGTATGTTATAAACGCTTTGCTTAATGACATAGATGACCCATAGACTAGAATATGCATAAATGATCCTATATATTATAACATCAGGGTTATAGGTCCGTACTGTAATAAATACGCACCCATTCTACATTTACTCTTATTTTTCCCTTTAATAATAACAAACTATTAAATCTTTACATTTCTTTTCAACTCTTTATGTTTTTCATAAAAATAATACCTTCTCGTGTGATGAGAATGCAAAAATAACCAAAAACATTTTTTAACGAGATGATAAAATAGAAAAAGTTTCTTTAAACTTCATGTCACGTTTGTTGTGTCTTTTCTCTTAAATGTCTAAAGTAACACATCCTATTCACTCTCGAGTCATATTTAGTGCATATCTACATAATTTTCAAATTATTACAAAAGAAGAAAGAACAAATTTTTTTCAAGAAAAAAACGATTAACAATACAAATTATAAAAGAAAAGCGGAAAAGAACAATCTTTTTATTATAATAAAAGAACTAGCAAAACTATTTTCTTTATCATTGTTACTTTGAAAGATTTGCTTTTTGAAATTTAATGAAAATTCTTCATCTTTAAAAAATATAATTTTTCTAATAGTTTTTCTTTAAATTTAATTATTTAAACAACTCGTATAGAAATTGCCAAGATATTTCTAATAACTTCATTCTAAATTTAAAAAAAATTTAATTAGGTATTCTTCAAATTTTCAATTAGAATTCTTCAAAAATACGATTATTGGTATATGAAAATAATTTTTGAAAGTAAACAAATAAATTCATTAAAAAATTAAAGTTATTTCAATGAAATTCGACAAAATTTTCAATTGTTTCAATTTTTTAAGTTTATTTTCGGAAATACAATTTTTAAAAAAATTTTAATTTCATTTTTTCTAAAAACAATTTTTCGAAATTTCAGAATGAAATCATTCAAAACTTCAATACTTTTTGTTAAACAAAAATTTAACAACTTATTCTTATTTTTCTAGACGAATGAAAATTTCAAATAATTTCAATGAAAAACCTCATGAAATTTAATTATTTCTAAAAATTGCAACTGTACCTAATTATTCTAAAATTCAATTATTTTTTTTAGATTTTTTGAATAAAATTATTGAATTTTTAAAGAAAAATTTTAACTGCAATTTTTTTAAAATCAATTTCCATCAGAATTCAACGACGAGAATTGAATTATTTAAATAGAATAATTTTTATAAATTCAAAAAATAATGTATTTTCAAAAATACAATTATTTATAAATAATGTTTAAAGATGAAAAATAATTCTTTAAAATATAAAATTTCCAATTGTTTCAGTTTTTTAAAATTATTTTCAGAAATTCAAGTACATTTTCAAAAAATTTTAATCACTATTTTTCAAAAACCTAATTTTTCCAGAATTTCCAAATTAAATCTTACAAATTTCATTCATTTTTGTAAAATAAATATTTAAATAATTATTGTTCTTTATTTCCTTAAAATTTCGAAATGTAAAATGTACTTTCAATGTAAAACCAGAGGAAAAATTTTTTATGAAAAACTTTTAATTTTTAAGAAAGCTAACAAATTAATAATTTTTTTTATTTAAATATTACGATACTTTTACAGAAATTAGAATTTCAAAAAATAAAATTTAAAAACTTTTTGAAATTTAATTATTACTAAAGAATCCTACTTTAACACTTCTATATTATTTTCTAAAAATTTAACTAAAATTATTTTTGAAATCAATTCTTATCATAATTGAATTATTTAAATACAAAAATAAATAATTCATGGAATAATTAATTATTTTAAAAAATTGCAACTGTACCTCTTTATTGAGTTTTTGAAATTAATATTAAATTTTCTTACTCCTTTTATTTTATTATTTACAAAATTAACTGTCAATTGACATAACAATTCAAACTATAAAACAAAAAATTGGAATAAAACAACACTAACTTCACGTGAGGACAGATTATGTCGATTATTATAATTTAATATTAAAATAAAAAGAATAATCAAGATACAGATTGAGAATTTAAAAGATTATTAGTTATAAAGCAGAAAAGAAATTATATTTGAATCTATAATTTCATGCTTTCTTTTAATTCTCACTTAAAGGAGTACATGGAGTATTTAGTCGGTCTTTTTACTCATTTTCTTCATTACGATACTTATATTTAGCACTTGACATTCAGACACTAACAAGCGTTACCCCCCAAGATAGTTGGACATAAGTTCGCGAAAGTTTAACACAGACCTTCAAACCAATGTCCTTATTATTCTAATTATTCCTATTTAAATAAATTCAAACTTTGACAGGCTGTATAACTGAATACATTAATTAATTGCGACATTTAATAATTTATTTATTTCTTTTTAAAAATGTTTATGTTTCTTTCATCAATTTCTTTCTATTTTTTATCATTTTTCAATTTAAATCAATTTTGCTAAATTTTAACACTCATTTTTTCTAATGATATCAAATTGAGACAAAAAAGTGCCATTTTCTTTTTGCTCCTTTGTATCAATGCAGTAATAAAAAAATCTTGCTGCAACGCTTTTTAATACCTTTTATAGTTTAGTGCAATTTTGTAATATTTGACAGAATATTAAAAAATAAGAGAGAATATTAAAATACAAGAAAGACTATTAAAATATATGACTATTAAAATATAAGAGAGAATATTATAATATTAACCAGAATATTATAACATTTAACAGAATATTATAACATTTAACAGAATATTATAACATTAAACAGAATATTAAAACATTAAACAGAATATTATAATATACGAGAGAATATTACAATATTAGAGAATAATATTATAATACAGAATATTAATTTAAAAGCATTTCTTGATACTTAATAATTTATTTCACTTTGTATATGAGTTTTATGTCGGTTTTATGAGAATTTACCGCTATATGACTTGAAAACGATTTGTTCTTGTGTATACAGAAAATAGAAGTCTAGAAAAGCATAGTATATAGGAAACAAGTCAGTGGCGACAGTGAGAATTCTTTCCATGTAGGTGAAAGTAAAATTCTTTCCACTATTTGCCAGTTGAATGTTTCCAAGTTCCAATAGTTAACACCTACAAGTGCATTCACCCTTCCCAATGTATATGACATTCCTCCTCTCGTTAAAGATGATTTCATAATTCATCATTAACCTTCTTCCTCACTCTCCCTCCCTCTCTATATACAGATCTATTATTACCACCTCTCAAACCTCGACAATCGTTCTGAATTGTCTCCGTCTATTTTCATTTCAAATTATATTCCTCTTTCTCCATTAAACAATTTTTCAACATTAAAACAAAAATCTAAAAATTGTACCTTCTTTAGTAGACCAAAAATTACATTATTAATTCCAATTAAACTATATTAATCCAAGTAATGGATGATAAAAAATAATTTTGCCACATGAGAAAAAAAACCTTTTTTGAAAACAAAACTAGAGTTTCTGGTTCAAAGACCCCGCCATTTATGAAATAAGGAAAGACACATCCAGCGTGGAAACCTGTTTGATCAATGATATAGGCTTCTCAATCAAGTGTATGCGTATGCAGTGAGCGACTCGTCTAAGAATCAAACCCACACACAACTATATAAAATCTCACAAGAAAAATGTCAAGAAAATGGGTTAAGTGTCCAGTAAGCTGGTCGTTTTTAAACGAAAATATCGAAGATGTGGAACAAGTAAGTCTGAAACCGGAAATTCAACAACTACTTGGCTGTGAAATAAATGAGGACGTATTTCTTGAATATCCATTTGCATACGTTCCAGCAGAAATAGTGAAAAAACTCTCAAATAAATATCAATCGCCATTCGAAAAATTCAAGGATCAACTTGAATTATACAAAGATTCAACATTTTTAATCGGCTACGCCTCTAAGGAATTATCATCAAATGAATTTGTTATTTGCCTATCGGAAATTGCACGTGATATGATGGTTCAAAGGAATAGAGATATTACCATCAAGATTCACGATTACGTAAGAATGAAAGTGGAAAAGATCCCTCGACACTGGAGTTCATTGGGAACTGAAGATGACCTTGACTCTACATTCCTTAAGAATGCAAGACCCTATTATGAAGTGGAAATTTCTTTGCCAATTTGTCACATAAAACAGAATCGTCAACTTCAAGATCGTGCCGTTGATGATATACGAGATGGGTATAATAGTTTTATTAATAAAAGTATTTTTTTTACTTAAAAATAACTTTTTTTAACTACAAAATTTACTTTTACTAAGCTAGCAAAAAAAACATTTCAAAGTTTCTAGATTATTCATAAAGTACTCTTTCACCTTAGAAGTAAATAAAAGTCATTAAAATTTTACAACTTTTTACATATTATCCATATAACAACTATACGAATTATTTATTCCCAAGTTGCAAAATTAATTCCTTCCCTAAGAAACAAAACTTATTCAGCAAAAAAAAAACTACTAAAAATTCTTCATGGCAATCAAAATTATAATATTTAATCCCACTTTCAGATACGTGAAAATTGTCCCTCAGTACGAAACCTTCGATAACGTGAAAATGAATCTAATTTGCAAGGCAGTGCAGACAAATCTGATAAATCGGGAGAATTCCGTTCAAACATATCCTGGATATCCGAAAAATAAGTGGACCCAATATGAATACAATTGTTTCCCAACTGAAGAGTCATCAAAAAATGATCAGATTACACAAAAGGAGGAGAGCACAGAAAAAGAGGAAATCGACGAAACTGAAAAACAGACAACTAAAGAATCAGCAGACGAGGAGGAAATTCAATTAAACGAAAAAGAAGCAACATCTTTAGAATTATTTCTCACTAATAATCACATTGACGAAGTGACAGATGTCATTAGATACAATACAGTCATCAATCTACACACCGATGACATATTAAATCTCATTCAACACGTTAAAGAAGAATCAAAAATCAACAATCATAACAAACACAAAGAGCTAATTTCCCTAATAAATTTAAATTTCACCAAGAACAAAATTATCGCCGACATTTCCTGGCATCCTGTTCTAAATGATGTTGTTGCAATTTGTTACCTTCACGAAAAAGAATCGAAACTAAAAAATTCCAGTGTCAATGAAGCGAGAAATAATTTCAATGATAGTGCTACTGATTTTCAATTAAATACCAGTGATAATAAAGAGATTGACACTGTGAAAGACGATAAGCTCGAAGAAGATAATTTAATGCAAGATCAGAAAGAAAATACAGAAACACAAAATAAGAATGAAGTCACCGACGATGATAATGAAGATAATATTGATGATCATGACAATTTCCTCGTAAACCAGGTATTAATTTGGTCCTGTTCAGATCCACTCTACCCAAAAATGGTACTAGCAAGTCGGGATACAATTCGAGTAATTTCATTTTGTCCCTACAGACCGGATATCCTAGTTGGAGGCAGTTCGACCGGACAAATTGTCATTTGGGATCTTCGCGATTTACTAACAACATTGAAATTTAATGAAATTGTTTCTCAAGTTCCGATAATAAAACCAGTGGTTCTATCGAATCAGGAAACATACGACTTTCCAATAAAAGACATACAATGGTTACCCTCATGGTATGAAGTAAAAGTCGATGGTAGTTTAAAGAAATCCTTTACACAAAGTTTACAATTTGCAACAGCTTCTGACGATGGTATTCTATCAATTTGGGACCTTCGATGGCAAGTGATTTCAAGACCAACTTCAAAATCGAAAAAAACAAATATTGTCGAGTCATTTGATCCAAATAAATTGAATGGCATCCTACGACCAATTTATCAAATTCTTCTTCAAGTTCCGAAAGAATCCTGGACTTTCTCACCAACAAGTATTTGTCTACCTTTTATGAAGGATGGAAATTTAGGAACTAAGGATTTTGATGACAGAACCAATGAATTATTAAAGAGATTTTTGGTGGCAACTGCTGAAGGTGAAGTTATTAATTGCTCTTGGGTGGGACAAGAATTCGAAGCAGAATCATCTTCTATGGAAAAATGCAATTTTCTAAGTCGTTCTACGATTCACGATGGACCCGTGTTGGAAATCTCTAGGTAAATCTTTTTGCCTCCTTTCCATTGTCTTCCAATTTAAGAAATCGAAATTTATTTTCAAAAACTACAGATTTTAAATACTTTTACAAGAATACTTTTTTCAATACAGATGTCCATTTTTGGAGGACGTGATACTAACAATCGGAGGGAGAATTTTTGCAATTTGGAAAGACGACTACTTAGATTCTCCTCTACTCTGGAGAAAGAGACACTGTTCATACACTTCCTGCTGTTGGAGTAGTAGAGCAGGAATTTTTCTCCTCGCCAGAATCGATGGTGAACTTGAAATTTGGGAAATAACGAGAAAAACACAAGAGCCAATTTATCTACAATTCATTTCAACTGGACCAATAACAGGCCTCTATTCACGTCTATCGTCCAAAATAATTGGAATCTGTGATCGAAACGGAGGCTTTCGAATTTTTGCCGAACCAGAAGAATCAGATGAAGAATCCCTCGAAAGAATTGAATGGTTCGAGGAATTCGTCTGGAGAGAAGTAAAAAGAAAAAGAAATTTCTTTCTCTGGCAATTAGATTTTCTAAAAACAAATCCCACAGCTTTAGAGAGGAAAAAGGCTCGAGCTGCCGATGAAGTCAGAAGAAGACATCAAGAGGCGAGGGAAAAATTCCAAAGAGAACAAGAAGAATTATCAAGACTTGAAGCTGAGAAAAAAGCTCGAATGATCAAGAAACCAAAAGCTGAAATCTGGAAATCTCGTGATCATGAAAGAATGAAAAAAATTCTCCTCAAGAAAAAAGGTTTCAATCCTGTTAAATTAGAAAACAGTAGATTACCATTGGTTCAACAGGAAAACGACAGAAATTTAAAACTAAAAAAAGCTCAACATGAATTGTCCCAAAAGGAAAAATATTTCAAAAATCTTTTGTCCATGGAATTACCATGTGTTACCAGAAAAGAAAAATCGGATCTAAAAAATACTCCTATTACAAATGACATCGAAAAAGAAGAAAAAAATTATAAAGAAGAATTTTATAAAATTCAAAACGAAGCTCTTCAAAAATTACACGAAACTTCTTTTGTTCCAAAATTTGATTGGAACACTGCCATGAGAGAAGGAAGGCGCAGAGAGTTGTTGGTGAAAATAGATTGATTTACAAAATTTTATGATACGAAACAAAAACATATTTTACAGCTTTTCTTTAAGTAGAAAAGTAACTAATTTATTATAAATAAATTCTTTAATTATAGAATTAAACATTAAAATTACTAATTTCTCTAGTTATAAATTAATTAATACTTCTTATCTTGTAACAAAATAATAAAAAAAAGTTACTTAAATTATAAAAAAAATATATACCTATAATTATCAAGATGTCAATTTTTCTCCTCATTATTTCAAAGATTAACAAAATAGAAATTGAGTAAAATCCTTGTGTGAGGCGTAAATAAATACACATAAATATATATATAGGTATAAAGGTATATTTACAAGTTAAATGTTTAGCATAAGCTCGACAATGACTGTATGGAGCGATAAGATAAGCGAATCTTCCACACATTCTGCTTTTGCAAGAAACACAATTTGCGGTGTGAAAAAAGAAGAAATTCGCACTTTATGTTATACCGATACAATTCCTTTTTAAAAAAAACTAGATTAAACTTAGTTCCCATAGGGGTTTTTTTTTAAAAAAAATAAGATACATAACAAGTTATTCCTGTCGGGCAAATCTAAATTACGTATTAAAAAAAATTATTTTCTTCACGTACAACTTTTATCATTCGAATTACTCGAAACATTTTTTTTTCTTTTCTCATATAATTAATACAATAAATAAATATAAGTTTAAAACTAAAACAACTAAAATTTTTGCTAATATACTAAAATTTCTAGCTGTTCCAGATTTTTTTTGTCAAATGTAAAACTATTTTTTTAAAATTTAATTTCAATTTAGATTATTTTAGTTTATTTTCATGTCTGGGTATTAATAGAAATTTTTTTCGTACAATATTTTACGGAACTGTTTGTTAAATAATTTTTATTAAATTATCCGACGTTAAAAGAAGAAGTTAAGACGTAAAATTTATTTCTTTTTGTTCAAATTTCATGAAACGAAATATATTGAAATTGAATTATTTTTCAGCTTCTCGGATTAATTGCAATGATCTGTGTTGGTGCGCCTTATCGACTTTCGTCAGCTCATTGGTTCCTTTTTGTTGGATCAGTAGCGTTTATCATCACCTTCTTCTTAATTGTTATCTACGCTTTTAATCTCAGAGAATCTACAAAATATCCTCTTCAAATGGTGTTATCTTGGGTAAGATATTAAATTTTTAATTAAATTTATTTTAATTACTTATATTATATGTTTCGATGTTAATTTCAATTATAAAAAAAAATTACATAAAATAAAAGAATTAATTATTGTAATACATTTTTCAGGAAGTAATGTATACAGCTGGAATAACATTTTTCTACTTCACTGGGTGTCTTGCCGTTCTAATATCATACTCAGGGTATCGCGGTAATGGATCTGCAATAGCTGGAGGAGTACGTATAAATTTATTTAATTTTATTGAACGACGTATAATTATATGAAATATAAATAAATAATTATTTTTGTTATAAAAAATTTATTAATATTTATTTATAATTAATTAATAAATAAAATAAAAAAAAGTAAATAAATTATCTCTAATAATTATGTATTATATTTCAGCATATTATTAAAAATTTATTTATTTGAACATAAACGGGTTTCAAAATTAGAAAATTTATAAAAAAAAAATGTTTAATTATTAAACACTACTACATAATAAATATAAAATATGAATAAATATTTATTTTTATTACTTTACGATAAATTTTTATCTAGAAACATTAGTATTAATATTAAAATAGACTACAAAATAAAACAGACTTTTTTTCTTAGAAAAAATTCTACAAAAAATGTAATTAATTCAAATGATTGATATTATAATTCAAATAATCTAATAAATTTCTAATAATAGTATATAAATAGCATTTCTAATAAATATTTATTTAACAGTAGTCAAATAACCGATGATTTGAATTAAATACATTTTCTGTATTTCTTATTCCTAAAGAAAAGAAGAAAAAAGCTTTTCTTACTTGGTACCCTATTTCTCTAATTATTTTTCTATCAAAATCAATTTTCTCTTACATTCTTTTTTCACTCATTTTTTCTTATCAAAAAATTCAAAAAACATAAATTGTTACAAATCTGATCAATAGATTCTTTGCACCCAAAAAAAATATATTTTGCTCAGAGCTTACTACTTTTCTTTATTAATTTCAAACAAATTTTCGAATAAAAATTTTCTTTGATTCAAATAAATTTTGTTTTATTCAAATAAAATTTTTGTCTGGTTTAAATAAAACTGTTATTTGTGTCAAATATAATCTTTTTATTTAATTCAAATAAATTTTATTTCGTCTAAATAAAATTTCCCTCTGCGTATAAAAGAAAAATTAAAAATATTATTTTATTACCAAATAAAAAACTAATAAAACTTATTCTATTTCAGGTATTCGGATTACTCACAACAGTGGCATATGGTTTAGGATCATTTTTACTATTCACGGAATACAAGGCCATGACTTCCCAATGAGAAGTCAAAATTCACACCGAAAGGAGTATTTAACACTTTTCATCATTCGAAATAATCCTGCCTTAATTTCAAGGATTCATGAGAAATCCATAAAAGTCTCAAAGTCAAACGAAATGATTGTCTAAGGACTTAAAAAAAAACAAAATGATTCAAACAAAAAATAGTACCAATGTGCCTTACTGTCCTCGCTGACCTTCAAAGTCTTGCTCTACGATTTCAATAAATAATTCCATAAAATTTGTACAAAAAAACCTATATTAACCCCCAGACAAGAAAATACAAAAAAAAAGAAATTGTATTCCTTTAAAAAAAGATTTCCAGAAAAATCTTTTTTCCTCGAAAGTAAATTTTGTAAAAAATTTTCATTTTTGGAAAAATGAAACAAAAATTAAAATAGTAAGAAAATGAAAATTTTGCGACATTCGGAGATAGAATGAATTATTGTAGAATATAATTTAATATATTTAATTTAATAAATTTGATAAATATAAAAAATTTAATTAAGTATTAATTATTATTTTCGTCTGGGAAAATTGAAAAAAAATATTAATTTTTGTGCACAACGACTTATTATACTAATTGTTATAAACAGAAATCGTGGAAATTGAACCAAAGCTCTTATGCGTCTAGAAATTGCATAATGTTCGTTTCACATTGACAATCCTCCATTAAAAAACAAAGTTTCCTATCAATTTTAGTTTATTTAGTTATATATATTTTTTTCAATTACTATAATGGCTTGTAAAAATTTCACCAAGCCAATCTCAAACCACTTTATTTCAAAAGTGCCACTTTTCTCTATTCTTTTTAATTTCCGTTTCTTTCCACTTTGTTAATTTTCATTTTAGAGAAATAAAGTGTAATATTTATTTAAAAAAATATTTTTCGTCCAAAATAAGTATTATTTTCCAAAAAAATTCCCAATAATTATAAATAATAAATAAATAAATAATAAAAAATTAAAATAAAAAAATTATTTTTCTAACCAAAAAAAATATACATATTCTAAAAAAATAGTTAAGTTTGTTATTTATTAATTTACATATAATTACAAATTATCACAAAATAATACAAAAAAGTATTTAACAAAACAATATTTCAGAAAAAATATTCTTAAACGGAGAAAAATATTTATTGTAAAGTATTTAATAGAAAAAAATGTTCAATAAAACATATTTTTGTAAAAACTACTTGATAGATTCAGTGTATAAAATATTTGATAAAGAATATAATAATGAAAATAGTAAAGAAAAATATTTGAAAGAAATATTTAATAAAAAAAAATATTCGAAAGAAATATACAATAATAAACAAATTTCATCAAATATTTCATATTATTCATTCATTTTTGCTTTCTCATAGAGAAAGGATTGTATTTAGATATGTAAAATAAATAATTTCGGACGAAAAATTAGAAATTACCCAAAAAATAAAAAGAATTCAAAGAAAAATATATTTTTTAAGGCACTTAAAATAAAATGAATCCACTTAATGTCATAATCACAATATAATTTCGAAAAAAAAATTCAAACCCGTCCAATGCAACTACTAATAATAATTAGGATTGTCAGATTTTTAATTACACATTTTTCACAAGATCCTAAATGTCTCTAGGATATATATATATATATATATATATAAATATATAAATAATATAAAAATATAAATAATATAAATATTTAATAATAAAAATATAAAGCATTGTTATTAAAAAAGAGAAAAGAAATTTGCGTTTAGTACAATCGTCAGTCGCTGATTTACAAATACGATTTAAAACAAAGAAAATTCTGAATCGTCAGCGGAAATTATTTTGTTTTCTATATAATATTGAAAGTACAATTTTTTATACTATAAATTACAAATTGAAGAACTGTATAGATAATCCGCACACGATTTACAGAATTTTTCTCTATATAAAAATAGGGAAACTCGAATCATAATGATACTTAATCTTGATATGAAACTTCTTAAATGTTATTACGTAAGTGATTATTTATGTAAAGCACCGACACGAGTCTTGTAAATAAAGATGTCGTACAGGTTTTGAACAAGAACAATTATCATTAATTATGTATTGTAATGGAGTATGAATATAGTCATAAATAATTGTTGAAATCATTAAGAATTCATAATATTAGACGAAAAAAAATGTACCTAAGCTTTCACATAATGAATTTTCTAATATTTTTTTTCTTCTTTTAATTTTATTAATTAAGCCTACATAAAACTTTTTATTAACTTTCTTTAAGTTCCTATATACATGCCTGTATAAAAATGTTTCTCGAATTTCAATCTACGTTATAATCTCCAATTTGAATTTAAATAGATTTCCTGAATATAAAACAAATTCCTATAAATTTATATTAATAGTCATTAAAATAATAAAACGAAATACTAATTGATAAAAATCAATTTTCAAAATAGAACCTTGGAACCTATATAAGAACCTATATAGGAACCTGCAAAAAAAACCTATATAGGAAGAATGAATTATTGAAAAATCGAGAACTGCATTTATATATCTGTTAAAAAGAAATTTTCGCGTTTTTTGTTATTTATTAAAAAGAGAACTATTAAATATTAAGTTAAGGTCATCAAGTGTGTCCCATTATGTATATCCATTTTGACATTTTCCTTTTTTTTTATTTTCCAAGTGTATTTATTCCTGAACAATGGACAATTAATAAAACTTAACGCCGAAGTGAATAGTGTTTTATTAATTTTACGAATTTATTTTCAATGCGTCATTTAAAGATAGAAAAAATAACCTCATCACGATCGACCAAAATAAATTCCACGTATTACAAAATATGTTAATTATTAATTGGATAAAGTTATTTAGAAGAAGACCATGGAAATTACAAGAGCAGAAAAGCTCCTTGAATTTATAAAAAAAAAGAAAAAACTTCTTGGACTTTCCGGAAGTGTATCTATTTCGTATATAAGGAAACTTGAAAAAAAAATTGTCTGACCATAATGGAATCGATCTACTGTGCGTCGATAAAATCACACCTCTCGATTATAATCTGTTATAAATTATACAGATGGATAATTTTCTTAGAAACTTTTCAATGGAACGTATATTTTTTTTATTTTGTGATAACAAAATAATAAAAATTGAATCTTTAAAAACAAATTACTCATTAGTTTTCAGAAGTTCATTTTTTAAAAATTTTATTACATATAGACCTAAAATTAGTTCATACAAACAGAGATAATGCTTAATGTGAAGAAATTAATATAATTATTACATTTGAAATTTATTGATTTTTAATTATAGGAAAAGCCAGAAAATTTAATCTTCTGTTTGAAGAAACTAATATTTATTCTTAAAGTCTAATTACTTTTCTGATATAAATAAAAAGTTTAATTGACTTCTATTTTTATTTTCTTATATTTTATTTACATTTTATTTACTTACTTAAGTATTTATATATAACTTGTAACATTTTGTTTACTTATGTTTTGGCTCCATTTGTTTATTTTGGTTTGATTTGCATTTTGTTTACATTTTTGAACTTATTTATATTTCATTAATTTAATTTATGTTTATTTATGTTTCATTTACCTCTTATTTACATTTTATTTACTTACTTAAGTATTTATATATAATTTGTAACATTTTGTTTATTTACGTTATATTAACATTTTGTTTACTTTTGTTTTGGCTCCATTTGTTTATTTTGGTTTGGTTTGCATTTTGTTTACATATTTTTACTTATTTATATTTTATTAATTAAATTTTGCTTATTTTTGTTTTATTTACCTCTTGTTTACATTTTATTTACATTTTATTTGCCTATTCAAGTATTTATATTTAATTTGTAACATTTTGTTTATTCACGTTTTATTTACATTTCGTTTACTTATGTTTTGGCTCCATTTGTTTATTTTGGTTTGATTTGCATTTTGTTTACATCTTTTTAGTTATTTATATTTTATTCATTAAATTTTGCTTATTTACGTTTTATTTGCATTTTGCTTACATCTTATTTACATTTTGTTTAATGTTTGTTTATTAATGTTTTATTAGCATTTTCTTTATACCTTTTGTTTACTTATATTTATATTTATTTGTTATATTTTGTTTGCATTTTGTTTAATTACTTCTTCTTCACATTTTTTACTTCTTTACTTATTTATTTGTTGTATTTTCTTACATTTGGTTTATTTACGTATTGTATACATTTTTCTTACTTATGTTTTGTTTTCATTTTGTTTATATTTACGTTTTATTTACATTTTGTTTACTTATTATACTTTGTTTACTGTTTTTTAATTTACGTTTTGTTTACATTCTGTTTAAATAATTAATATTTTATTTGTTACATATTTTGTTTGCACTTTGTTTATTTGCGTCTTCTTTACATTTTGTTTACTTTTTATTTACTTAATTATTTGTTACATTTTGTCTTCATATTGTATATTTCTGTTTTGTTTAAATTTTTTTTACTTATAATATTTTACTTATAATATTTTATTTATTATATTTTATTTGCATTTTGTTCATTTACGTTTTGTTTAAATTTTGTTTACTTATTTACAGTTTTTTTTTTGCATTTCGTTTATTTTCTTTTTTTATTTACCTCGTTATTTACTAAGAAAGTATTCTATTTCATTCAATTTAGAATTTTTTTCCAAGCCCTAAATTTGATAACAATATTAATTTTTACCCTCACCTATATACGAAGAAATTATAAAATTCAAAATAAATAACAAAAAAAAAAGTGACCCTGTTATAATCGGTTTTTTTTTTCATAAAAAGTGGTCGCGCGCGCCTTAATTTTTTTGCAGCACGAAAGTATATAAAACAATTCGTTGGTGTGCGTGGGTTGATGATATCATCGATGACGTATAGAATATTGTGTAGTAACGGGTGTATGGTTTGTGAAGGAAGATCTTTTAGTTTCAGTCAATCGCGAGCAGTCGACCAGATTTCCCGCCTTTAAGGTCAGTCTGTCATTGGTCATTCATGTATATAAATATATTATAAACATTACTGATTTTCCTAATTATTTTTCTTTTTTAAATATTTTAAAACATTTAAAAACCGGTGTCAATTTCAATGGCTTCGCATACAGTTTCCCTCTAAAATTTCAATTCGCATTGCAAAATATTTTTTATGCCAAAAGGATCAATTCTTCAGTCGCAGCATTTTTTACTATTCTTCAAACTTTCATTCAATTTCAAGAAAATTCTATTTTATTTTCCCCAATATCAAAAATTACTATACCTATTAAAATTAATAAATTTAAAAACAAATTAAAAAAAATTAAAAATAAGTGAAATCAACGAAATTTCAAAACAAAACAAAAATTTAAATCTACCAAAAAAAAATCTTGATGAAAATACAAAAAATTGAAACTGAAACAAGTTTTTAATGCGGAAAAAGGAAATGTTTTTTACAAAATTATTTATAATTGACTAATTTGGTTTTTTATTTGTTTTTTTTTCTTCGCAACAATTAATATATGTAAAAAAAAGTGGAATTTAAAAAATTGTTTACATGTGATTGATGTATATAATACGTATGGTGGTGTCGTGCTTAAAAATAAACCGTGATGACGCCTTGTTATTTCGCGTTCTAAGAAAATACCATTGGATCACCTCGCGAAAAGGAAATTGGGTACATTATTCGAAGTTTATTTCTTTTCGGAATCCGATGATCTCAATCTCTCTCCCGAAAATTTTAATTTACAATGTTCTATATTTAAAATAAACGAAACGTTCAACATTTTAAATAAATACACGTCACTTTTCCGGGCAGATGAAAATAAATGCCATCCTTTGAGGAAATAGCCATTCAATTCCAAATTATTATCAATTAAATAATCAGTTTTTCTAAGGATATCAAATTGAGACAAAAAATGAATCAAAATTGTTGCGGTGCAACAATTTTAATTCATTTTTTGTCTCAATTTGATATCCTTAGAAAAACTCTAAAATAAACATTTTCGAAACTTAAAATTTTTTTCTAAAAAAAGGAAAATCAAAAGTACATGGAAAAATTCAGTAAATAAAAATAAAGAAGAGAAAAAATTTAAATTCACCGATTTACATCTGAGAAATAAAAATAGAGAATGACAATTGATTGTAGCGTATATTAAAAATTACTATTAAAAAATATGAGTAATTTGTCAAGCATTCTTGATTGAAAGGTTAAAAAATAAAAAGTGATTATATTGAAGATTCTACTGTCATATATTTTTACATCGATGCTGATTCAGAACAGGTTGTTTACACTTTTTTTATATGTATACATATGTATACATATAGTGCGCGCAACACCTGTTGGCTAAGCGAGTATACATACAATATCAAAATACTTCTTCTTTGAAAAACTTTATATTTATTTCTTTTTTGAATTTTTAAAAATAAATTTCCTAAATTTAATTTAATTAAATTTCATTATTTTAGCAATCTGAGAAAATTTGCAATCAATGAAAGGGAAAGCTTCATATGAAATTTATTACCGCCAGTATTGATTGTTGAGACGCGCCTTAGAGACGCGACTATGGGAGTGCTTTAAGTATATATACGTATATATTGTATATATCTGCAATTCTTTATACACTGTATCAGATAACGTAAAGAAATACAATATAAATATGTATATAGAAAATTTCATTTTATTTTAGGAAAAAGAAAAGAAAAAAACTTAAATATTCACAAAATTTTGCAATTTTTAGATTTTAGGTTTATAATTTTGCAAACAAATTATAATCAACTTTTTTTATTTTTCGAATAATAATATTAATTATCATTTGTATTAATAACATTAATACCAATAATATTAAAGTTGAGACACATTTTATTAAATTAAATTTTTTTAAATTATAAAAAAAAGAAATTATTTCTTTAATTAAAAATTAAAATTGATTTGGCAAAAAAAAAAATGTTAAGTAATCAATAGTGGTTATTTTGGTTGTGTACGAAACATGGAGACTACTCCTGCTTTCTTCGCTATATGTAGGTCGCACCTCCAATAATCTCGACCTTGTCCCTCTTTCAACGCGAATACAGCATGCTGCATGCTCGCATTGCTTTTGACCAAAGACTTAAATAAAAGAAGGAAGTTACATTGTTTTTAATGACTGTAATAAGTGCAGAAAATAGCCCAGATTCTTTTCGCATTAATCACATGTAACCTTTAACGAATTTTTCAACTAATTTTAATCGACCTACACTCAGCAAGGAAAATTATACCTTCAACTTGAAGGTAGTAGACGAAGTCGAAGAAGAAGAAGAAGAAGAAAAAAAAACAAACAATTACTGATGATTAAAGAGTTATTTCCTTTTAATTTCATCCATTACGATTATAATTTTATATTTTCGAAATATCAACTTTAAAAACAACTCATTTCTCCAAATAATGTAGAAATTAAAAAAATATTAAAAAAGAAAGTAAACTTTTCTTCTTTCACAAAAATAGATAATTTTGCTTCTAATGAACGAAATATTTTTCGATATTTATAAAAATTATTAAACTAAAATAGAAAATATTACAATATTTAAGTTAGAAAATAATTTTTTAATTATAAAAAACAAATAAAATTCAAAAAACAGTAATAAAAATATCGTCGTTCATATCGTAATTCTATGGACATTTTATGAACAAACAATTGAAATATTTTAAATTAGATACAAAGTTTCAAATTATGTTTATGTTTTAAAAAATTATATTTCACCGAAATTGAATTGTAATTCATTATTTACTTAGAAATTAATTTTTAATTACAAAAACAATATTTTATAAATAATAAAATTTAAAGTAAAAGAAAAAAATATCATCGTTCATTTCAACTTTCAAAACTTTAGGAAAATTAATTCAGTACTAAAAAAATTGATAAAAAACAGTAAAATAACTCTGAAAGTAATAAAAAAAAAGTAAATAATAATAAACAAAAACATAAAAATAATAATTTTTCGAATAAAAATCACATTCAAAAGATTAAAATCACATTCAAAAATACATGGTGACTCAGAACTTATAATAACTTAATTCGGTTTGATAAGAATTATAAAAGAGCATAATTTTTTCACATATAACGAGATTATTCATAATCATACATATAGGAAGAATATTTTTTTACAACTTGAATTATTATCGACAATACCTAAATGAGTCAAAAAATTTGTCACCTATTTTATTATTATTATTATTATTGAAAAAAAATGCCTAATGAAATATTTTTTTAATTAATTTCAGCAAGTAAATTAAGGCCTAAAAATGTCTCATTCCGTGACAATTCGAACACAAACTGTGACCAGCAGTTCATCAGCTATCATCATTAATACTGGCTACTTGAAATCATGGAGTGGACTTTTAAAAGTCCTTGAATTGGTATGTGTGTTTAAATGCAAATTTCAATAAAAATTATCCTATGACACATTATTTTAAAATTCAATTCATTTCCAAATGAAATTCCTACATGAGATTTTTTTAAAGCACCTTAATAATAGTTCAATTGTATGCTAATTGTGTTATTTGGTTTTTGTTTTGATAATTATGAAACCAAAATAATTATAATTAGAAAACAATTTTTTGTAAGTAAAAATATTCCATAAAATTTTGCGCTATTTATTCACTACTTACTTCCTGTTTATTTCTATTTATTTCCTATTTATCTTCCATTTATTTTCTATTTATTTTTATAAAATTTTGTTTGTTCCTATTTATTTCCAATTTCTTTCTATTCATTTTCTATTTGTTCCTACTTATTTTCGATTTGTCCCTATTTATTTGCTATTTGTTTCTATTCATTTCCCATTTATTTTCTATTTATTGTTATTTCATTTACTTGTTCCTATTTATTTCCTATTTTGTTTCCTATTAATTTTCTATTTATTTTCAATTTATTCCTACTTATTTTCTATTTGTCCTTAATTATTTTCTATTTGTTCCTATTTATTTCCTTTTTATTCCTATTTATCTCCTATTTATTTATTCTATTTATTCTATTTGTTCCTATTTATTTCTTATTCCTATTTATTTTCCAATTATTCCAATTTGTTTCTGTCTATTCTCTAGTTATTTCTATTTATTTTCCATTTATTCCTATTTGTTTCTATCTATTCTCTATTTCTTTCTATCTATTATCTATTTATTCCTATTTGTTTCTATCTATTCTCTATTTCTTTCTATCTATTATCTATTTATTCCTATTTGTTTCTATCTATTCTCTATTTATTCCTATTAATTGTCCATTTATTCCTATTTGTTTATATCTATTCTTTATTTATTCCTATTTATTTTCCATTTATTCCTATTTATTTCCTATTTATTGCCTATCTGTTCCTCCTTATTTCCCATTAAATTTATTCCTACATTTAGAGAAAAATATTGTTACTATTGAAAAAATTTATCAAATGCTACTCTTATACTGAATGCTTATAATTTTAAATTTAATTTTTTTTAATGATATTTTCAATTTTTTTCAACGCAATTTTTAATGTGTACAAATTTATTATTTACAGGCACTGGGAATAGTATGTGTTGGACTAATGGGATATTTATTCGATAACTATTACCTCATTGGTTATAGTTATTCCTATACTATGATTCCACCTTCACTGTTTTACTTTTTAATAGTTACAACATTTATGATAACAACCTTCATATTACTATTAAGTTTCACAGCATCAATTTCGACAGAATCTATTTTAACAAAAACCGTTTTCGTAAGTATTTTTCGTGATTTATTAAATACTCCAAAATAGCATGAAAATATTGAGTCAAAATACAAGAAGCAGTATTTTCACTCAAAAAAAAAGAAAAGAAAAATTTATTTAATTGAATTTTTATTTTTATGTCATTTTTATTTAAATGAATTTAAAAAATCATTGCCTAATGTTATTATTATTACATTATACTCTCTAAATCCGTATTTGTCACTTTTGACTAATTTTTATTCAAATTCCCTAATTGGTTTAGTAGAAAACTGCTAATTAATTTTTTAAGACTACGTATTAATTTATTAAATTATACTAATTTAAAAATTAGCCTTATAACAAAGGAATTCGTAGCATTCTACTAAAAATTAGTAGTTCTTGATTTAAAATTAGTAGTTTCTGATTAAAAAAAAATATATTAATTAAAAAAAATTAAATTAAATTAATTAATTAATTAATTAATTTTTTAATTAAATTATTAATTTTATTTTAAATTAGTAGATTTTACTAAATATACTAGATTTGACTCAAAATTAGTCAAAGTGCTTACTAATTAATTTAGTGAACGAATCGGTCTTATTTCGTTAGTCAAAAGTGACTAATTCAGAATTTAGAGAGTAGTTAATTATTTAAAGAGTAAATTAATATTAATTAATATTAATATTATTATTGATTACATAATAATTATAATTCTTTAAAATAAAATTTCAGGAACTAATTTATCACGGACTAGCATGTTTACTGATATTAATTACGGCAGTGGTTCTCTTTATAAAAATGGACAAAAGAGTGGTTCGATCAACAGAACAATACAATCTACTTCTAGCATCAGCCGTAAGTATTGCAACAAAAAATTTATAAACTCCCTCACTAAAACTAAACTAAACCTGAACCCCACTTTTTGAAGAATTAGATTTTTTCTGATATTTATAAAGAAGATGTTTAAATATTGAGATAATTCCCATAAAATGGGAGAAAGAAAAACAAGAGAATAATAACAAGAAAAAACAAAAAAATAATGACTCAAATTATACGGAATGAATTTAATTATGATTTTCAAGTATTGTGTATAATAATTAATTTTTTCAGATCTGTGCACTGGTCAATGCAGTTCTCTACCTCTTAAGTGTCATCATCGCTTTCCGTTCTTACAGAGGATTATAAAAACATTGACGATGGTTTGACACACACATAAAGTCTTTTTTTTAATGAAAATTTTAATTTAGTAAACAAATTCTACCATGACCATATAGAAATAATTGGATGACAATTTAAAAACATGAATTTTCCACTTTTACAGAACATTAGAACGATTTTCTAATTTTAAAAATTGTATTAAATATTTTATCCTACGATTGAACCTCTGTAAGTGGAACGTGAATAAGATGAAATCAACATTTTTATCCCATCTGAGTGAATTACACTAATCTCATTTTAGCGGATTTCATAAAACAAATTTTTACAAATTCAAATCAACAAACAGTAGAACCTCATTCAACTTAAAGTTACTCAGTAACTTAAGTTTTAAAAAAGCCATTATAATCATAAAAGTCCTATTTTATAAATTTTTTTTTATAAAAAAAATCGCAATATTATAATTTCTATTTATACACTATGGAAAAAATATGTTTTTAAAGAAAATATTAATTTAATAGCATATTTTTTTTCCCATCAGTGTACTATCGGCTTCATAAAAAATACACAAACTCACAATCAGTTAGAAATTATTTCAGAAAATTTTACATTTACAATGTAAAAATAACAAAATTATAAAGTACAATTACAAAATCAATGACACATAATAAATATTTAAAGAATAAAAAATATTTCTAAAAACATCAATTAAATGAAAAGAAAAAAAAATTCTCGAATGGTGTTGCTATTCAAAAAAAAAAAAAACTTTCTACAAATAATTTCTAAATACTGCCATTATTAGTATATATACATTAAATTAACTTCTACAAAATACTTATCTACGCACACTAAGTAATGTCAAAAATGTCGTGTTATTACTCTTTCTTATCAATTGAACTGAATTTTCAAAAAACGAAAAGTCTATGTACTTAAAGAAAAATTATTTACATTATATTTCAAAATAATTTTGAAATATTATATATACAATATAAATGTGCCTATTATACTGATATACAACAATAATATATTTTTTACGAAACCTTGAAATGTCATGGTGAAAAACACATTTCTGACTGCGTATTTTTTAATACTTTCCGATTTTATGAAATCTTTATTTAGGCATTAAGTTAAAAAATTGTATTTTATTCATTTTAAGAAAATTTCTATTCTTATTAAAATATTTTAATTTTATATAAAAGAACAAGTACAATCATATTACGCTTATGTCCTCAATAGTTATTGTGGCTTTGAAAAGTGCTTTATCCGTCTGACATTGAAAACTATTTCGAATTATGTAATTAATGTTAATGATGCAATGAGAAATTAATATAATTTAATCCTTTTTTACAAATTTCGAAAAAGTATTATTAATCAAGCTTTAAAAAAATTAATTTATCTAAGAAAACAAAATCTTTTAATAATTTGAAATTTTGAAAATTTTGAAATATTATTGCAATTTTAATTTCTAATTTAAAATTACTATCAGTACGAATATTACATTAGATATTTGAAAAAAAATTATTTAATGAAAAATACAAAAATTAATATTCTTTTATGCACAATAATTCGTAAACAAACATATTTTTTTAATAACTGAAAATTATATATACTTTTTTCTCATTGCATAGGTATGATGTTTAGAATTTAGAATGAATTATATAAACGTATATATAGTTGAAGTCATCGAGAATCGTATTTAAAATAAACATGTTATACAATTATACAATATATAATATGTATATGTATACTAATGTATATTTTAACCACAAAAATATATAGAGAATGCTAAGGAATCTATTATACTTTAAACAATATAAATTTAACAAAAGCAAATTGTGTCGAAAAACAAAAATTTAATTCATATTCATTTCATAATTTATTGTCACATAAAAAAAGGAAAATCAACATTTTTCACACTCTGTGTTTACTGTCCTTGTCATTTTCAAGCACAAAACTACTTACATAATTACGTTTATACAATCATTTTTCTACGATGCAAAATATTTTGCATTTTTATTGTTTAATAAATGTTTTTCGATAATTATTTAAAAACTCTATATTATATTTATTGTAAAATATATGATAAGCTATAATAAAAAAATAATTGTGTAGAAAATTTCATTGCTTATTTTTTGATTTTTCATGTGAAAAATCAAATTTCAAATTAAGAAAATTATCTTTTAAGGGACTAAAATATTTACTTGTCTTAAAGTTGCTACAACTTTAAGGTTTACAATCTCAACAGATATGTGTTGATTTGCAGCTTATATCATGATATTAATTCTACATTTATCAAAAAAAGAAATTATATATATAACAAATCACCAACTCTTGCACGAAGAGAAAAATAAGTCATTTACAATAAAAAACAGATTGCTGAATTTCTAGTCTAAACCAATCAAACGATACGACCGTTTTAGAAATGGTTTGTGAACATGCGAAAAGGTATACAAAATTTGCTTCTTTTAAAGAAATATTTTGCTTCAATCATAACAGCAACAAGCAAATGTCAGTATAATAATTAAGAAAGATTTCACTAACTCTTTAAGCTAATACACTAATTCGAATACAGTACACCATATACTAAGACATAGATTCATCAAAGTTAGAAAAAACTATATAATTGATTGCATATAATATACCAAAACAGCATGAAGAAATAAATTTTTAATGTGTTTTTTTCCAAATTTCGATTGTCTGATAGCGTTCGGGTGGAGGTGCTACTACTTAAAAATTTAAATAAAATTCTCAATTTTTAGGATTGTGTAGGGCTCAGTCTCTACTAGAACTCAGGTGATTTTAGGATGATTAGAATCGTTAAATTTGAAAGAAATAAATTTTTTATTTCTGGTTTACCAAATTTTAATTGTCTGATAGCGTTCGGGTGGAGGTGCTACTACTTAGAAATTGAAATAAAATTATCTTTTCTTCAGGATTTTATAGGGCCAAGTTCCTACTAGAACTCAGGTGATTTTTAGACGATTAGAATTATTAAATTTAAAAGAAATAAATTTTTAATGTGTTTTTTTCCAAATTTCCATTGTCTGATAGCGTTCGGGTGGAGGTGCTACTACTTAAAAATTTAAATAAAATTCTCAATTTTTAGGATTGTGTAGGGCTCAGTCTCTACTAGAACTCAGGTGATTTTAGGATGATTAGAATCGTTAAATTTGAGAGAAATAAATTTTTTATTTCTGGTTTACCAAATTTTAATTGTCTGATAGCGTTCGGGTGGAGGTGCTACTACTTAGAAATTGAAATAAAATTATCTTTTCTTCAGGATTTTATAGGGCCAAGTTCCTACTAGAACTCAGGTGATTTTTAGACGATTAGAATTATTAAATTTAAAAGAAATAAATTTTTAATGTGTTTTTTTTCCAAATTTCCATTGTCTGATAGCGTTCGGGTGGAGGTGCTACTACTTAAAAATTTAAATAAAATTCTCAATTTTTAGGATTGTGTAGGGCTCAGTCCCTACTAGAACTCAGGTGATTTTTAGACGATTAGAATTATTAAATTTGAAAGAAATAAATTTTTAATGTGTTTTTTTCCAAATTTCGATTGTCTGATAGCGTTCGGGTGGAGGTGCTACTACTTAAAAATTTAAATAAAATTCTCAATTTTTAGGATTGTGTAGGGCTCAGTCCCTACTAGAACTCAGGTGATTTTTAGACGATTAGAATTATTAAATTTAAAAGAAATAAATTTTTAATGTGTTTTTTTCCAAATTTCCATTGTCTGATAGCGTTCGGGTGGAGGTGCTACTACTTAAAAATTTAAATAAAATTCTCAATTTTTAGGATTGTGTAGGGCTCAGTCCCTACTAGAACTCAGGTGATTTTAGGATGATTAGAATCGTTAAATTTGAGAGAAATAAATTTTTTATTTCTGGTTTACCAAATTTTAATTGTCTGATAGCGTTCGGGTGGAGGTGCTACTACTTAGAAATTGAAATAAAATTATCTTTTCTTCAGGATTTTATAGGGCTCAGTCCCTACTAGAACTCAGGTGATTTTTAGACGATTAGAATTATTAAATTTGAAAGAAATAAATTTTTAATGTGTTTTTTTCTAAATTTCGATTGTCTGATAGCGTTCGGGTGGAGGTGCTACTACTTAGAAATTGAAATAAAATTATTTTTTCTTCAGGATTGTGTAGGGCTCAGTTCCTACTAGAACTCAGGTGATTTTTAGACGATTAGAATTATTAAATTTGAAAGAAATAAATTTTTAATGTGTTTTTTTCTAAATTTCGATTGTCTGATAGCGTTCGGGTGGAGGTGCTACTACTTAGAAATTGAAATAAAATTATCTTTTCTTCAGGATTGTGTAGGGCTCAGTTCCTACTAGAACTCAGGTGATTTTTAGACGATTAGAATTATTAAATTTAAAAGAAATAAATTTTTAATGTGTTTTTTTTCCAAATTTCGATTGTCTGACAGCGTTCGGGTGGAGGTGCTACTACTTAGAAATTGAAATAAAATTATCTTTTCTTCAGGATTTTATAGGGCTCAGTCCCTACTAGAACTCAGGTGATTTTTAGACGATTAGAATTATTAAATTTAAAAGAAATAAATTTTTAATGTGTTTTTTTCCAAATTTCGATTGTCTGATAGCGTTCGGGTGGAGGTGCTACTACTTAAAAATTTAAATAAAATTCTCAATTTTTAGTTTTGTGTAGGGCTCAGTTCCTACTAGAACTCAGGTGATTTTTAGACGAATAGAATTATTAAATTTAAAAGAAATAAATTTTTAATGTGTTTTTTTCCAAATTTCCATTGTCTGATAGCGTTCGGGTGGAGGTGCTACAACTTAAAAATTTAAATAAAATTCTTAATTTTTAGGATTGTGTAGGGCTCAGTCCCTACTAAAACTCAGGTGATTTTTAGACGATTAGAATTATTAAATTTAAAAGAAATAAATTTTTAATGTGTTTTTTTTCCAAATTTCGATTGTCTGATAGCGTTCGGGTGGAGGTGCTACAACTTAAAAATTTAAATAAAATTCTTAATTTTTAGGATTGTGTAGGGCTCAGTCCCTACTAAAACTCAGGTGATTTTTAGACGATTAGAATTATTAAATTTAAAAGAAATAAATTTTTAATGTGTTTTTTTCCAAATTTCGATTGTCTGATAGCGTTCGGGTGGAGGTGCTACTACTTAAAAATTTAAATAAAATTCTTAATTTTTAGGATTGTGTAGGGCTCAGTCCCTACTAAAACTCAGGTGATTTTTAGACGATTAGAATTATTAAATTTAAAAGAAATAAATTTTTAATGTGTTTTTTTCTAAATTTCGATTGTCTGATAGCGTTCGGGTGGAGGTGCTACTACTTAGAAATTGAAATAAAATTATCTTTTCTTCAGGATTGTGTAGGGCTCAGTTCCTACTAGAACTCAGGTGATTTTTAGACGATTAGAATTATTAAATTTAAAAGAAATAAATTTTTAATGTGTTTTTTTCCAAATTTCGATTGTCTGATAGCGTTCGGGTGGAGGTGCTACTACTTAAAAATTTAAATAAAATTATCTTTTCTTCAGGATTTTATAGGGCTCAGTCCCTACTAGAACTCAGGTGATTTTTAGACGATTAGAATTATTAAATTTAAAAGTAATAAATTTTTAATGTGTTTTTTTCCAAATTTCGATTGTCTGATAGCGTTCGGGTGGAGGTGCTACTACTTAAAAATTTAAATAAAATTCTCAATTTTTAGGATTGTGTAGGGCTCAGTCCCTACTAGAACTCAGGTGATTTTTAGACGATTAGAATTATTAAATTTGAAAGAAATAAATTTTTAATGTGTTTTTTTCCAAATTTCGATTGTCTGATAGCGTTCGGGTGGAGGTGCTACTACTTAAAAATTTAAATAAAATTCTCAATTTTTAGGATTGTGTAGGGCTCAGTCCCTACTAGAACTCAGGTGATTTTTAGACGATTAGAATTATTAAATTTAAAAGAAATAAATTTTTAATGTGTTTTTTTCCAAATTTCGATTGTCTGATAGCGTTCGGGTGGAGGTGCTACTACTTAAAAATTTAAATAAAATTTTCAATTTTTAGGATTGTGTAGGGCTCAGTCCCTACTAGAACTCAGGTGATTTTTAGACGATTAGAATTATTAAATTTAAAAGAAATAAATTTTTAATGTGTTTTTTTCCAAATTTCCATTGTCTGATAGCGTTCGGGTGGAGGTGCTACTACTTAAAAATTTAAATAAAATTTTCAATTTTTAGGATTGTGTAGGGCTCAGTCCCTACTAGAACTCAGGTGATTTTTAGACGATTAAAATTATTAAATTTGAAAGAAATAAATTTTTAATGTGTTTTTTTCCAAATTTCGATTGTCTGATAGCGTTCGGGTGGAGGTGCTACTACTTAAAAATTTAAATAAAATTCTCAATTTTTAGTTTTGTGTAGGGCTCAGTTCCTACTAGAACTCAGGTGATTTTTAGACGAATAGAATTATTAAATTTAAAAGAAATAAATTTTTAATGTGTTTTTTTCCAAATTTCCATTGTCTGATAGCGTTCGGGTGGAGGTGCTACAACTTAAAAATTTAAATAAAATTCTTAATTTTTAGGATTGTGTAGGGCTCAGTCCCTACTAAAACTCAGGTGATTTTTAGACGAATAGAATTATTAAATTTAAAAGAAATAAATTTTTAATGTGTTTTTTTCCAAATTTCGATTGTCTGATAGCGTTCGGGTGGAGGTGCTACAACTTAAAAATTTAAATAAAATTCTTAATTTTTAGGATTGTGTAGGGCTCAGTCCCTACTAAAACTCAGGTGATTTTTAGACGATTAGAATTATTAAATTTAAAAGAAATAAATTTTTAATGTGTTTTTTTCCAAATTTCGATTGTCTGATAGCGTTCGGGTGGAGGTGCTACTACTTAAAAATTTAAATAAAATTCTCAATTTTTAGGATTGTGTAGGGCTCAGTCCCTACTAGAACTCAGGTGATTTTTAGACGATTAGAATTATTAAATTTGAAAGAAATAAATTTTTAATGTGTTTTTTTCCAAATTTCGATTGTCTGATAGCGTTCGGGTGGAGGTGCTACTACTTAGAAATTGAAATAAAATTATCTTTTCTTCAGGATTGTGTAGGGCTCAGTTCCTACTAGAACTCAGGTGATTTTTAGACGATTAGAATTATTAAATTTAAAAGAAATAAATTTTTAATGTGTTTTTTTTCCAAATTTCGATTGTCTGATAGCGTTCGGGTGGAGGTGCTACTACTTAGAAATTGAAATAAAATTATCTTTTCTTCAGGATTTTATAGAACTCAGTCCCTACTAGAACTCAGGTGATTTTTAGACGATTAGAATTATTAAATTTAAAAGAAATAAATTTTTAATGTGTTTTTTTCCAAATTTCGATTGTCTGATAGCGTTCGGGTGGAGGTGCTACAACTTAAAAATTTAAATAAAATTCTTAATTTTTAGGATTGTGTAGGGCTCAGTCCCTACTAAAACTCAGGTGATTTTTAGACGATTAGAATTATTAAATTTAAAAGAAATAAATTTTTAATGTGTTTTTTTCCAAATTTCGATTGTCTGATAGCGTTCGGGTGGAGGTGCTACTACTTAAAAATTTAAATAAAATTCTTAATTTTTAGGATTGTGTAGGGCTCAGTCCCTACTAAAACTCAGGTGATTTTTAGACGATTAGAATTATTAAATTTAAAAGAAATAAATTTTTAATGTGTTTTTTTCTAAATTTCGATTGTCTGATAGCGTTCGGGTGGAGGTGCTACTACTTAGAAATTGAAATAAAATTATCTTTTCTTCAGGATTGTGTAGGGCTCAGTTCCTACTAGAACTCAGGTGATTTTTAGACGATTAGAATTATTAAATTTAAAAGAAATAAATTTTTAATGTGTTTTTTTCCAAATTTCGATTGTCTGATAGCGTTCGGGTGGAGGTGCTACTATTTAGAAATTGAAATAAAATTATCTTTTCTTCAGGATTTTATAGGGCTCAGTTCCTACTAGAACTCAGGTGATTTTTAGACGATTAGAATTATTAAATTTGAAAGAAATAAATTTTTAATGTGTTTTTTTCCAAATTTCGATTGTCTGATAGCGTTCGGGTGGAGGTGCTACTACTTAAAAATTTAAATAAAATTCTCAATTTTTAGGATTGTGTAGGGCTCAGTCCCTACTAGAACTCAGGTGATTTTAGGATGATTAGAATCGTTAAATTTGAGAGAAATAAATTTTTTATTTCTGGTTTACCAAATTTTAATTGTCTGATAGCGTTCGGGTGGAGGTGCTACTACTTAAAAATTTAAATAAAATTCTCAATTTTTAGGATTGTGTAGGGCTCAGTCCCTACTAGAACTCAGGTGATTTTTAGACGATTAGAATTATTAAATTTGAAAGAAATAAATTTTTAATGTGTTTTTTTCCAAATTTCCATTGTCTGATAGCGTTCGGGTGGAGGTGCTACTACTTAAAAATTTAAATAAAATTCTCAATTTTTAGGATTGTGTAGGGCTCAGTCCCTACTAGAACTCAGGTGATTTTTAGACGATTAGAATTATTAAATTTGAAAGAAATAAATTTTTAATGTGTTTTTTTCCAAATTTCGATTGTCTGATAGCGTTCGGGTGGAGGTGCTACTACTTAAAAATTTAAATAAAATTCTCAATTTTTAGTTTTGTGTAGGGCTCAGTTCCTACTAGAACTCAGGTGATTTTTAGACGAATAGAATTATTAAATTTAAAAGAAATAAATTTTTAATGTGTTTTTTTCCAAATTTCCATTGTCTGATAGCGTTCGGGTGGAGGTGCTACAACTTAAAAATTTAAATAAAATTCTTAATTTTTAGGATTGTGTAGGGCTCAGTCCCTACTAAAACTCAGGTGATTTTTAGACGATTAGAATTATTAAATTTAAAAGAAATAAATTTTTAATGTGTTTTTTTCCAAATTTCGATTGTCTGATAGCGTTCGGGTGGAGGTGCTACAACTTAAAAATTTAAATAAAATTCTTAATTTTTAGGATTGTGTAGGGCTCAGTCCCTACTAAAACTCAGGTGATTTTTAGACGATTAGAATTATTAAATTTAAAAGAAATAAATTTTTAATGTGTTTTTTTCCAAATTTCGATTGTCTGATAGCGTTCGGGTGGAGGTGCTACTACTTAAAAATTTAAATAAAATTCTTAATTTTTAGGATTGTGTAGGGCTCAGTCCCTACTAAAACTCAGGTGATTTTTAGACGATTAGAATTATTAAATTTAAAAGAAATAAATTTTTAATGTGTTTTTTTCTAAATTTCGATTGTCTGATAGCGTTCGGGTGGAGGTGCTACTACTTAGAAATTGAAATAAAATTATCTTTTCTTCAGGATTGTGTAGGGCTCAGTTCCTACTAGAACTCAGGTGATTTTTAGACGATTAGAATTATTAAATTTAAAAGTAATAAATTTTTAATGTGTTTTTTTCCAAATTTCGATTGTCTGATAGCGTTCGGGTGGAGGTGCTACTACTTAGAAATTGAAATAAAATTATCTTTTCTTCAGGATTTTATAGAACTCAGTCCCTACTAAAACTCAGGTGATTTTTAGACGATTAGAATTATTAAATTTAAAAGAAATAAATTTTTAATGTGTTTTTTTCCAAATTTCCATTGTCTGATAGCGTTCGGGTGGAGGTGCTACTACTTAAAAATTTAAATAAAATTTTCAATTTTTAGGATTGTGTAGGGCTCAGTCCCTACTAGAACTCAGGTGATTTTTAGACGATTAGAATTATTAAATTTGAAAGAAATAAATTTTTAATGTGTTTTTTTCCAAATTTCGATTGTCTGATAGCGTTCGGGTGGAGGTGCTACTACTTAAAAATTTAAATAAAATTCTCAATTTTTAGTTTTGTGTAGGGCTCAGTTCCTACTAGAACTCAGGTGATTTTTAGACGAATAGAATTATTAAATTTAAAAGAAATAAATTTTTAATGTGTTTTTTTCCAAATTTCCATTGTCTGATAGCGTTCGGGTGGAGGTGCTACAACTTAAAAATTTAAATAAAATTCTTAATTTTTAGGATTGTGTAGGGCTCAGTCCCTACTAAAACTCAGGTGATTTTTAGACGATTAGAATTATTAAATTTAAAAGAAATAAATTTTTAATGTGTTTTTTTCCAAATTTCGATTGTCTGATAGCGTTCGGGTGGAGGTGCTACTACTTAAAAATTTAAATAAAATTCTCAATTTTTAGGATTGTGTAGGGCTCAGTCCCTACTAGAACTCAGGTGATTTTTAGACGATTAGAATTATTAAATTTGAAAGAAATAAATTTTTAATGTGTTTTTTTCCAAATTTCGATTGTCTGATAGCGTTCGGGTGGAGGTGCTACTACTTAGAAATTGAAATAAAATTATCTTTTCTTCAGGATTGTGTAGGGCTCAGTTCCTACTAGAACTCAGGTGATTTTTAGACGATTAGAATTATTAAATTTAAAAGAAATAAATTTTTAATGTGTTTTTTTCCAAATTTCGATTGTCTGATAGCGTTCGGGTGGAGGTGCTACTACTTAGAAATTGAAATAAAATTATCTTTTCTTCAGGATTTTATAGAACTCAGTCCCTACTAGAACTCAGGTATTTTTTAGACGATTAGAATTATTAAATTTGAAAGAAATAAATTTTTAATGTGTTTTTTTCCAAATTTCGATTGTCTGATAGCGTTCGGGTGGAGGTGCTACTACTTAAAAATTTAAATAAAATTCTCAATTTTTAGGATTGTGTAGGGCTCAGTTCCTACTAGAACTCAGGTGATTTTAGGATGATTAGAATCGTTAAATTTGAGAGAAATAAATTTTTTATTTCTGGTTTACCAAATTTTAATTGTCTGATAGCGTTCGGGTGGAGGTGCTACTACTTAGAAATTGAAATAAAATTATCTTTTCTTTAGGATTTTATAGAACTCAGTCCCTACTAGAACTCAGGTGATTTTTAGACGATTAGAATTATTAAATTTAAAAGAAATAAATTTTTAATGTGTTTTTTTCTAAATTTCGATTGTCTGATAGCGTTCGGGTGGAGGTGCTACTACTTAGAAATTGAAATAAAATTATTTTTTCTTCAGGATTGTGTAGGGCTCAGTTCCTACTAGAACTCAGGTGATTTTTAGACGATTAGAATTATTAAATTTGAAAGAAATAAATTTTTAATGTGTTTTTTTCCAAATTTCGATTGTCTGATAGCGTTCGGGTGGAGGTGCTACTACTTAAAAATTTAAATAAAATTCTCAATTTTTAGGATTGTGTAGGGCTCAGTTCCTACTAGAACTCAGGTGATTTTTAGACGATTAGAATTATTAAATTTGAAAGAAATAAATTTTTAATGTGTTTTTTTCTAAATTTCGATTTCTGATAGCGTTCGGGTGGAGGTGCTACTACTTAGAAATTGAAATAAAATTATCTTTTCTTCAGGATTTTATAGAACTCAGTCCCTACTAGAACTCAGGTAATTTTTAGACGATTAGAATTATTAAATTTGAAAGAAATAAATTTTTAATGTGTTTTTTTCCAAATTTCGATTGTCTGATAGCGTTCGGGTGGAGGTGCTACTACTTAAAAATTTAAATAAAATTCTCAATTTTTAGGATTGTGTAGGGCTCAGTTCCTACTAGAACTCAGGTGATTTTAGGATGATTAGAATCGTTAAATTTGAGAGAAATAAATTTTTTATTTCTGGTTTACCAAATTTTAATTGTCTGATAGCGTTCGGGTGGAGGTGCTACTACTTAGAAATTGAAATAAAATTATCTTTTCTTTAGGATTTTATAGAACTCAGTCCCTACTAGAACTCAGGTGATTTTTAGACGATTAGAATTATTAAATTTAAAAGAAATAAATTTTTAATGTGTTTTTTTCCAAATTTCGATTGTCTGATAGCGTTCGGGTGGAGGTGCTACTACTTAGAAATTGAAATAAAATTATCTTTTCTTCAGGATTGTGTAGGGCTCAGTTCCTACTAGAACTCAGGTGATTTTTAGACGATTAGAATTATTAAATTTGAAAGAAATAAATTTTTAATGTGTTTTTTTCCAAATTTCGATTGTCTGATAGCGTTCGGGTGGAGGTGCTACTACTTACAAATTTAAATAAAATTCTCAATTTTTAGGATTGTGTAGGGCTCAGTTCCTACTAGAACTCAGGTGATTTTTAGACGATTAGAATTATTAAATTTAAAAGAAATAAATTTTTAATGTGTTTTTTTCCAAATTTCCATTGTCTGATAGCGTTCGGGTGGAGGTGCTACTACTTAAAAATTTAAATAAAATTCTCAATTTTTAGGATTATGTAGGGCTCAGTCCCTACTAGAACTCAGGTGATTTTTAGACGATTAGAATTATTAAATTTGAAAGAAATAAATTTTTAATTTGTTTTTTCCAAATTTCGATTGTCGGATAGCGTTCGGGTTGAGGTGCTACAACTTTAAATCTAAAATAAAATATTCTATCCTTCAGGATTGTGTAAGGCTCAATCCTTATTATAATTTCTGTCCCTAACTTAACAATGCATCTTATGAAAAGTTTTTAATTTCCTAAAATTTTTTTATTGTTTAATAAAATTTTAAAATATATCTCCTAAGTTTTTACAGTATAAAAATTTTCAAGACTTTTCCCTTACCGCTGGACACCCTGGAATTTAATTAATTTACTTTATTGTTTATTGTATTTAGTATTTTGTATTGAATTTCTTTTTTTTAAGCAGAAAATAAATTCTTGATAAATAAATAAGCATGAAAGTAAACATATTTTTTAAGAATACCTAAACAATCATAGACAGAAATAGAAACAAATATACAAATTACAATATCAGTTTGATATTGTAACATAAATTCAACAAAATATAGTTTATAAAATATTTGAAAACAATATAGTGACAGGAAAAAATTAAGTTTCGTGCAAATTCGTGTAGAAATTTCAATCAGGCACGATTAGGGTCCCAGTTGGGAAATCATGGCTTGAATATAGCTAAAAAATAAGCCAATTTGAGACCAATGTCCGTTCGTTTTACATTTAAAATTTGGGACAATTTTTGTATTTTTCTACACGGGAAAGTAGATTGCAAGAAATCCAGTTAATATCTTCTAATATATCTTTGTTATATTCTAATATTTGGAATCAATGCTGATAACCGACGATCGTAATAATTACGTTTAAATAATCCAGTTATTTATTTTTAATTACTTAATTAATTTTAAAACTTAAATGATTAATTGTCTTTTAATTTTATTAATTAATTATTTAGTTACTTCATAAGTGTCTATCATCAAACAAATTAAAGATAATATAGAATTGAATTAACCCTCTGCTGTTGCTAACGATATGGTTATTGTCAAAAAACGTCAGATTGGACGATTGGTGGGGACTGTCGATAGAGTGGGGATAAGTTAACATCAGCAGAGGGTTTACAAGTCTAATTAATATTTGATTAAACATTCTTGCAATCTACTGAACTAAAAAATGAATGAATATTGAAGAAAAAAGAGAAGAAAATAGAAACATTAACACACACACAAAATCCCTATTTCGCGACTTCTACTATAATAGCCTACCTAACCGCATAAATTAAAAACCGACTGTAAATATTGAAAACGAAAAAACTTTATTTCACTTATCGTACAAAAAACTATCTAAATAAATGCATTTTCTGAAAATCCCTAATTAAACGCATACACTCCACGGTTCTCTCACATACCGCCCAGGTGCAAAATCCTACACTAGGGATAACGCGCCCCGGGGCGAGATTCCGTCACCTGAACTCAAAATCTGAAAATCACTCAAAAGAAAAAAGATGGTATGGTTTATTAGTCTACAAAAATTCTGCAAAAATTATTTTTAAACTATTAAATTTTATTTTTAAATTAATAAATATGTTACGTTTATTACGAATTTCTTTTTTAAAAAAAACAAGAAAATTACAAATTTTTAAAACTAGTAAAACTTTTTAAATAAATAAATAAAACTATGTTCAACAAAGGAAAAAATTAACTATTACAATTAACTCTAATTAGATTTATACATTCGAAAAACTACAACAAAACTAATTTATTTGATTGTTTTAAAAATTTATTTTTTATTTTATTATAGAATATTTTATTATAAAGAATTAAATTATACAATTATATGAGGAAGTATGAAATGAAATGAGTTGTGAAAAGTTTTTAAAACTGACACAAATATTAATATTTTCTAAAACTTTCGCTTTAATAAAACAACATTAATATAATTCAATAATTATCATTATCATTAACATTAACATTCAGTTAATAAAGAAAATTGTAATTAAATTATAAACTTTTATGTTAAAAAATTATAGGCATGTTTATAAACTGTCACGCGACTAAGGGAAATTGGGAAACAATCCTATAATAACCAGGGTGGGGGAGGGAGGGCCCTGCGAAAAAGATTCGAAACCAGCGTGCTGCGTGACAGTTTAAAACTCCTATTTTTGATAATAATAATAAAAGTTTATAAAAAGTGAAAATATAAATAAATTTATTTAATTTTACACGAAATTATTTGTGTCAGTCTTGTCACTATATTGTTTAATATTAAAAAGACTCACCGAATCAGCAACTCCCGCGAAGAAAATGATGAAGAGCCAAGGCAGCATTGCTCATAGATCCTTCTCATTGACAGGTGAGTCCACAATAGACAAATATTTTTTTAATCGATACTTAGAAATTGATTCTTGATTTTTTAATTAATTTTCCTATGGAAGAGATGCTATTTATTTAAAATAGCTAATTTGTAATAAATAGTTGGCTATTGTGGACTCAAACTGTCATGAGAAACAATGAAGATAAAACAAAGTCCATGAATTCCTCCAACGATGACTGGAGCTGGAGGATAGTCTTCGAGACATTTACACCAGGAGATCCCTCCTCTAGCTTATAATCTAAATTGAAATTTAGACGCATAAACCAATAACGAGGAGACCTGGTGCAAATGACTCAAATTTCTCTTCAGGCTCCAGATGCTGTACACCTTCTTCCAGGCTAATAGAGAAACGATGAAGAAAGCAAAAAAAAAGAAAAGAAAAAAACCAAAGGAAGAAAGAAAGCTGAAACAGAAAAAATGTATTCATGAATTAAATTATAATAGAACTAGAAATTTTTCAAAATATAATAAAAAAATTTTTTTCAAAAAACACTTCGTTTACATTTTCTACTTTTTCAATTACTAAATTAATTAATAAATATACTCAACTTCCATAAATTTCCACCAGGAAAATCAAAATCCAGACGTAACGAGAAACGAAGAAAACTGAAAAAGAAAAAAATTTTCATGAAATAAATTATAATAATTATAAAAATATAAATATGTAAATAATGTAATTTTTTCCCCAAGAAACATATCATCCGTATTTTATATTTTCCAATTGTAAAATTAATAAAAATATACTCAACTTTCACAAAATCCTTCCAAAAATGTCTAAGTCCAGACGAAACGACAAGCGAAGAAAACTGAAAAAGAAAAAATTTATTCATGAAATAAATTATATTATAAAAATAGAAATAAATAATGTAATTTTTTTTCTAACAAATAATTCACCAACTTTTTGTATTTTTTTAAATTATTAAAATAATAAAAAATATACTCAACTTCTATGAATTGCCTCCAAGCTCCAAGAAAGGCGAAGTCCAAGCGAAGAAAACTGAAAAAGAAAAAATTTATTCATGAAATATATAATTTATTATAATTATTTACAATTTTTTTTCTACCAAATTTTAAATTTATCATTTATTTATTTAAATTTAAATTTAATTTATCACCATTTTGTATTTTTTCAATTATTCAATTAATGAGTATACTCAACTTCTATGAACTCCCTCAAATAACGTCGATCTCAGCTAGATTGATATTTTTCAAGCCATTTTTTATTGGCAAAGATCAAAGAGAGCTGAAAAGAAAAGATATAATCTCAAAAAACGCCATTTCTTCAATGCTTCATACAAAAAAAATCTCTAAAAAATAAAACGAAATAATTATTAAATAATTATTCCATCTCGAATGATAACCAGGATGGACACTTTTTTTATAAAAAAAAATTCACTGTCATGAATTATTTTTCCCGGTCATAAAGAATAACTCTCAAAATAAATTATTCCATGAAAGATGAAAGTATAGTAAATATTGATAGTTTGTTAAGGGGATTTGAACCTCGATGACGTCACAGTTTGTGCAAAGCATTAGTTTTAAATATGTGACGTCATCATGGTTCAAATGCCCTTAATCAACATAAATCACCATAAAAATATTTCAGTTTACTTAAAAAATAATTGAAATTGCAAAAAATGTTTTTAATACATTTTTTTGAACATCTTTAGTTGTAAAATCGTTTGGAACATAAATAGATTTTTTAAAATAAATTTTTATAATTATTTTATATCTATTATGTATTTTTCCTCATGTATTAAAATTTATTTCAATAAATTTCAAATTTCAAATTCTTTAAAATTGAATAATTTATAAAAATACTGTAACTTATTAAAAATTATTTTCAAGATTTCAATTAAATTATTTTTTAGAAATTTTAACTAAAATATTTCAAAACAACTAACTTATTCAGAATTTTTAATAAAATTTTTTACAATTTTCAACTTTTCTAAAACTTTAATTTGAAACTTTTTGAAGTTCAATCTATATTAATATATTAATTCAAAATACGGTTTTTTAGAAATTTATTTTCTAAGAAAAAATAATTTTATTCATTTTTATTTACTTTATTATTTAAAAATTAATTTTTAGAAAATTCGTATCACTTGTTCTAATTCTTACAATATTTTTCGTCATTTCCCGGTCCAGCTGCCACCCTGATAACACATTGCCAATTTGTCTTGGAATTTGTAACAAAAGAAATTATTTTTCATAAATCCAATCTTTTCCTATTTTTAATTTTAATTGATTCAGACTGATTTAGCCTACCTATTGTTTTAACTACAGAAATATTTTACAATATTTCAACGATTTTAAGTGACAAACAAGCCATCTGTCGGAAATAATACGAAAAAACTTGATAGAAGTTCTTTTTATTGCTGCTAGATGGTTCATGTGCCAATTTTTCGAGGTTATGTATGCAACATTACAATTGCATATATTTTACGAAATTTTTTTTCTAATTTTCATTAAAATTTTTCGAAATATTAATTAAATGGGCAAATATAATCTCATTTATGTAAAGATGTTGACAGTAAGCGATAATATATTCACGATTCGAGTGAAAAAAGACTCTGACAAAATTGCCAAAGGCTGATTGACGATTTGATCATTTTGCAAAAATATTCATCTTTTTTTTAATTTCCCTGTAAACTTTTACGATATTTCAATTAAATAGATTAAACAAAACTTAATTACCGTTAAATATCCATAATATTTGTTAGGATTAACACCTTATTAAAAGATTAAATCCTCTGTTCCACACAAAGCGTCAGCTCTTCCAACGACGCCATCTTAGATCTTGCCATTCGACTGCTGTGAACATAGCAGCGAATCAGTAGTGCCAACTTTTGCCTACATCTCATTTGTCGCTTTAAATGAGCGGGAAAATTTAAAATATACTTTTTACTAGAATTTGCTTTTGCTAATTTGTAAATCGTAAAATTAATTTTCTAATAAATAGAAATAAAAATAAACAGAAACTGCTTTAATTTACTAAAATCAAAAAATTCTAGATCGAAAAAAATTGGTTTAATTTTCTAAAAAAGCAAATTAGAATCAAAAAACCAATTTAAAACAAAAAGAATAAATAATAAAAATGATTATAAATTGTAACAAAAGAAAATAATTAATGTGCATAAAATTAATTACTATATATTTATTAAAAAAGTTTTAATTTTTTAATTTTTATTTTATTTAATAAATTTTAGTAAATGAAAAAATTATTATTTATTATTAAATTAATGTAATTTAAAATAGTTTAAATAATTTAATAATTTAAAATAATAAAATAAAATTTTAATTAATAATAAAATTATTATTTATTATTATTAAAAATTATTTAATAAATTTTAATAAATGAAAAAAAGAACGAAAGAAGTGAAATAAAAATAGCAAATCAAAAAAAGCGTTTCTTAATTTTTAAAATTAAATTTATTATTAAAGATGTTAATTAATCTTTTTGAAAATGTAACTAATTAATTAAAAACCAAAGTTTAATTCTTAATTATCAAACTAAATTATAATAAAATTAAAAAAAAATTATAAATAATATATAATTATAAATAATTACAAATAAATTCAAATGTAATTATCACAATTTTTCTAAACAAATTTATTGTTGAATAATTAGTTAAAATTACACAAAGAATTAACAATTTGATATATGTATAATATTTAATTAATTTAATAACTAACTTTATTTATAATATAGCAATAAAAAATTTATTTGTATTCTTTAATATCGAAAATTAGACGTTAATCTACAGAGAGGGGGGAATTAAAATTTCAATTTTATGAAAAGTTTTTTTTTTTATTTGTGTGTGTATAGATAATATATAGATATTTCTTATATTAAAATTGTATAAAGTCATACATTCCCTCGGGAAGTTTATGTTAATAAAACATAAGCTTATATGAATATCTTATAATGATAAAAACATTCGTTTAGTTCGTATAAAAAGTATAAATACACGTGAACTCTCGAGGCATTGTACGGAGTCAAGAAAGGCACAATATTGTGAGGCAAGTTAATGAGTCAAAGCTCATTTCATCTTAATTATAATATCTGAGATTACAGTGCATTTTTGTGAAAAGAAAACTATATTACACATCTAAAAGTGTGCCTTTTAAATTATGAAGATGATAAAATGGAATTGGCACCAATTCAATTAGACCACAAGAAAAACTTCAGTCATTTAGATTAAAATCCAAAAATCAATTTACAAAATAGAAATTAATTTTAATTAATTCTTTCATTTAAATACCTTATTATGAGCTTTCATTCATTTACTAAATGCTTGATATTTACTTCTCTTCTTTTTGTACAGTTTAAAAAGAGAAAGACAGAGAGAGAGAGAGAGACAATATTTTTCTTTTGCAAAATCATTTAAGTTTCTTTGCAGTCTTTGCATTAATAAAAACAATGGAAAAATTTGCTTTTGTACAAAATATTTTTGTTTTTGATTTTAACTTAAAAGTCCACAATTACTAAGATTATTTTTAATAATAACATCGGTCACAGCGTCAAAAACAAATTGAATATTATTGGTATCAGTGGCGCATGTAAAATGCGTGTAAATTTGCTTTTGATCTTTCCTCTTGTTTAGATTTTCAAATTTCATTTGGATGTAAGACGCACAGTCCTCAAATGTATTGCGACCTTTATATTCCGGAAAACATATTGTCAATGGACTTCTCAATATTTTCTCTTCAAAAAGATCTTTTTTATTGAGGAACAAAATTATCGATGTGTCAACGAAATATTTATTGTTGCATATAGAATCAAAAAGTTTCATTGATTCAATCATTCTATTCATTTCCTCGTCTTCGGCTAGAAGTAAATCGTAGCCACTGAGAGCGACACAAAATATTATTGCTGTCACACCTTCGAAACAATGAATCCATTTCTTTCTCTCTGATCTCTGACCACCGACATCGAACATTCTGAAAATAATTTTCAATTTAAAGTTTGCTTTCTTTTTTTAATTCCTTATTTAAGTTTTATTTTTTAATGTTTTAATTTTACTATTTTTTATAAATTGTGAAAAATAGTTGAAATATTAATAAATAATTATAAATTATGGGAAATATTTGCTTACTTAAAGTGTAGTCCTTTAAAAGAAAAATGCGTCTCGACAATTCCGGTTGTTTTAACTCTCGTCCTTAAGACATCTTGTTGTGTTGGAAGATAACTAGGTTGAGAAATACGTTCTAAAGCATTTAGATAATAAGCTGCCGAATCATTAAGCTGATATTCTCTGCTTCGTGTAAAGCAAAGTTGCACGCCCGAGTCTTGCCAAAGTTTTCTCATTATCATCACAAGATCCGGTGTTAATTCGCCTTCTTCTGCTGCTGATGCCAATATGAAAAATTGTCTCGCCGTTTCCTAAAAAAAATCCAATTATTCAAAACTTCAAATATTTTGTTAAATAAATATTTCAATAATTAATATTTGTTTTTCCATGGGAAATAAAGTTAGAAAAATTTCAAATTAAGACCTGAAATTTAATAATTTCTTAAAATTACAATTATAACCCTCTCAAAATTGAATTATTTTCAGGGTTGCCACGCTTTTGCTTTCTTCAAATTCCCTGACTTTTCCAGGTTTTTAAAACGAAAATTATTCGAAAACATCAATAACTTCATTTTTAAATAAATATTTAATCAATATTTTTTTATAGAAATTAAGATATTCAAAAATTTTAAATTCAAGAACATATAAAAATATAATTACAAAACATGAAGAAATCGATCACTCCGAGTCTTCGACTCGGAGTGATAAGTATGAAAAGTTCAAATTTTCAGAGATTTTAATTTGAAATTCATTTTTAAATCAATATTTATTAGAAAATTCTACGAGAATTCAATTATTTAACTATAAAAATAAATATTTTATTGAATGTTTTTTAAAAATGGAATTTTCATAAAGAATTTTATCAACAAATTTTTAAATAATTGAATTCTTTTGACAAATTTTAATAAAATTTTTAAGAATAATTGCATTTTTCGAGAACTTTGATGAAAATTGTATTAGAAATAGTTGAAATTCTGCCAAGAATTGCATTAAAAGTTTTGAAAATAATTTGAATTTCGAAGAAAAATTTTATTATTATTTATTTATAAAGATAGTTGAAATTTAGACGAGAATTTTTGTAAATTTTTAAACATAATTTGATTTCTTTGAAGAATATTATTAAAATTATTTTTAAAAAATTGAATTGTTACGCAAAGAATTTCATTAAAATTTTTGAAAATAATTTATTCTTTAAAGAAATTTAATAAAAAATTTATTGAAAATAATACTTAAATTCTAATAAATAAATTGTAGCAAAGGTTATTAAAATAATTAAATTTCTTTGATAAATTTTAATAAAATTTTTAAGAATAATTTCACTTTTCGAGAAATTTAATTAAAATTGTATTAAAAATAATTGAAATTCAGCATTGAGTTTTATTATTTATGAAAATAATTGAATAATATATGAAAATTATTTGTAAATAATTGAATTCTTGTGAAATTTTTATTATTTATGAAAATAATTAAATGTTTGCCTAGAATTTTATGAAAAAATTTTTTTTAACTAATTGAATTCTTTTAGGAATTTTTATTAAAGTAGTAGATATTAAAGATCATTGAATTCAGGAACGTTTTTAAAGAAAATTAAAATTTTACCAAGAATTTTATTAAAATTTTTGAAAAAAATTAGACTTCTGAGAAGAATTTTAGTTTAAAATTTTTTTTTTTAAATCTAAGTTTTTTTATATTTCTAATTAAATTCATTTAAAATTTAAATTTTACAAATTTTAAATGAAAATCTTTTGAAGTTCATCTAATTATGAAATATTTAAATGAAATTAGATTTCAAGAATAAACACAATAACTTTAGAAAACAACAATTGAAATTTGGTAAAATCTTTTAAAAAATAATTGAATTTTTGAAATATTTAAAAATAAATAATCAAATTTTTATGAAGAATTTTAATTTTAACAATGAACATGATTTCCCTGACTAACAAATTTTTGAATTATTTAATATTCTACATTAAAATGTTCGTAAAAAGGTCCAAACTTATAAAAAATGTGACGGCACCATTATAATGAGCTATATTACAAAAACGTCTAAATAAAAAACTGAATTGACATTTAAGTATCAAAGTTTTTTAATTTGTTGTTTTCTTTCGATCAAAATTCCCTGACTTTTAAAGAATTTTTAAAAATTCCCTGACTTTTCCCTGATTTCCAGTTTTTCCCTGACTTGCGGCCACCCTGTACTTTTTACACGACAAAAATCGAAATAAATTGCATTTTATACCAAAAATGAGGTTTTTGTGTCAAAACTTGGAAGAAAAGTCGATAAAGACGCATTTTTTGAAAATGGTCGGAAAAAAATCGAAAAAGTCAATATCCAAAACCTGTTTTTATAATATTATAAACTATAAATTTAAAATAATTACTGTAGTGAATTTAATAAAATTAATTAAATTTTTAAAAAATACCTTTTTACTAGGATCGGCGAAATCAATTCTAAGTAGTCCCATGGCTCTTATTATTGCCATGAGACTTTGAATTGTATTACTGTAAACAACAGGTCTGTATTGTTCACATTCTTCTCTACTGTAACCAGTCTCATGAATTATTTTCATCTGCTTTACTATCGTCGATTTTCCGGATTCTCCAGCTCCTGTTAATTTAGAGAAACAAAAAGAAACGATTATTAAATATATAATTTCATCTGTTTTAATAATAAAAAAAGAAGAGAATTATCTCAAATTATTCATGTCAATGAAAAAAAGAATGAGTAAAGGGAACTCGTATATAAGCCTATTATGAATCATCAGCATGTCTTTTAAATCATCAACACGATTATAATTGCAATCTTAATTGTCGAACTCGTCTAATTGTTTCATTATTTATGTAATTGTCAATTTCTCTATTTCTTTCCATTTTATCAAAGTATTTAAGAAAAATGGTAAAATAATTTTATCTTTCAAGACAAGAAAAACGTGACTATCGAATATTTTTCACTTTTCTCATTTTGATTTAGAATTTCCAGAATTATTTTATGAATCATGTTCAAAATAAATTTTCGATGAATCAACTTCGATTTTCTTTTTCATTAAAATTTCATTTGAAAACAAATGAAAATGATTGTTAGAGAAACAATTTAGTTCCCACACTATTTCCCACATATTATTAATTGTTAATCGAATTTAGAAACCGTTAAATTTAGAAACAAAAGTGAAACGAATTAACAGTATACGAATTATACGATTTTCATGCTTATTAATTACGTTCCTCGACGTTTGATAATTAAATTCTTTTTACAGTTGGGAAATTGACATGAAAGATTCGGACACAACTCAAGTAAAATGAGAAAAAAAGGAGATTACCAAGTAGCAGGAGCTTGACCTCACTGGCAGCGCGTTCTCCATCGGCTCTTAAATCCTTGTCTATTTTCTTAGATCTTTCAGCTGCTTCTTTTTCACCGGTGGTGCTCACAGCGCACCCCATTTTATCAAAAATGTGCCAACCCACACAATTCCTGATATTTCACGTTTAATGACACTTGTTGCACTGGGACGTGGGAACCGCCCGCTCTTAAAACGTCCGTTTCTCTCAACTGCTACTCCAACTATTGCATTCCCATACAAACTGCACTTAAAAACATTCACGAACACTTTGCCAAGTATAACCGTCAAAAAATCAACAATTATCCCTCGATATTCCAATATAATTGAGAATTCACAATTTCATTTGTTTAACAAGTTTATTGTTGTTTTCTTTGATATTATACGTTTGACGGTTTTCACATTCGAAGCCAAGACGCGCCCACACAATTTTACTTTTTTCCCCTGATTTCAATTGGCGTCGCGCCGACGCTGTCGTTTTCTTGCACAAGAGCGTGTGTGTGTGTTCACCACGAAACAATACGAAATGAAAATTAAGGGAACGAGAATCGTCTTCGGAAATTTTCGGCTTTTAATTCTCAGCTAATTCGCATGCGCAAAGTTTTTTAATAACCAATCACATTTGCTATTTTTATCAAATTTGAGGTTAGGTACGCATCTTAAGACCATTCTGCGCAAACTCACAAATTGGACATGCGTACATTATTGGCGCGAAATATAACTCGAGTTTAAAAAAGTTAAAAACTATTTTTTTTTAAAGAAGTTTTAATTTAGTTTTTTTAAATTCTAATATTAGGTAATAATTTTACAAAAAAAGAAGAAATTAAAAGTAATTAAAAGCAAAAAAAAAGATTTTCGAAAGTAAAAAATAAAAAAAATTATTTTTGGAGTAGAACAAAATTTTTTTTTTTTATTATTTTTTCATCTTTTAAAATTATTATATAATAGATATTTAGTGTGCAAACGATAAACTCCCGAGTGTTCTAATTTTATTCAATTGCTTGAGTCATTAAACTCAACTATTTTTATTTAACCGTTCTAATGGAGCTAAATTAACCACCACTCCTCGCACCTTTAGCCTTTAGTAAAGAAATTTTTATAAACAATTTTTCATTTTTTTTTAAACTACCTATATTTTTGACTTTAGACAAAAATTGAAAAAAAAATTTATTGTAAGTTTTTCGACAGTAAAATAAATAAATAAATAAATAAATAAATAAATATAATAAATATAAGAAAAAAAATATAAAATAAATTTGAGAGGGAATTTCAAAAAATAAATAACTTAAATAAAAATCTATCCAAGGAGAAATTATTGATATTGATAAACTGATTAATTCAATAAAGAGAAAAAAATAGATAATGATAAAAATTATATAAATAAATTTTTTGATTCATATTCTTTGCAAAGAAAAAAAATTAAAAAACAAAGCAATAATTGTTATTAAAGAGATAAAAAATAACAGGTGTCAAATTTTCCAAAATTTGTAAATAAATGAATATATAATTTAAATTGATATAAAAATTCTTGTTTTTCACAAAAATTCCTAATCAGTTCAATTATAATCGCCAAATTTCTCGACGTGGCAAATTATTAAATTCACGATAAGAGATAAGGATTTAACCATTTTATAAAGCACGAATTGATCACTTCTCTTTTTCACTTGCCGAGTGATCCAGTTCAAAGGGTAAAATTTTCAAATATATTTTCAAATATATAATTATAAAAATATAATTATAAAACTATAATTATAAAACTATAATAATAAAAATATAATTATAAAAACAATAATAAAAAAATACAAATTTTCAAAATTACTTTTCCAAGATATTTTATCTCCAAAAAATTAATTTAATTTGCAAAAAAAATTATTGTAAAGAAAGTAAATATTAATTAATAAATTATTAATTAATATACAGATAGATATAAATATAATAATAAATCAATATCATGAAACAAAATTTATCAGCAAAATGAAATAAAATAAATAAAAAAAAGTGTGGAAAAAGTAAAAAAAAAATACGTTTGAAGAAAAAAGAGTGGAAACTTTTTTTTTATAACCTTAAAATAATAGAAATACGAAAATCGTAATTGCAGAACTGACGGGAAAAAATGGGGGAGAATAGTATTCTTGAATATCTGATGGTAAATCACCGTTGGATTTTCGTGATATTTTTTCTACTACCAATTTCATTTGTCTATGAAATTTTCAACTACACGAGAAATTGGATTGTTTTTCGTTTAAGTACAGCACCAACGGAACATGGGAAAAAAGTTCGCGAAGTCCAAAGACAGGTGAGAGAAATCTTTCAAATAATATTAATATTTCGTTTGAAAATTTTATCACCAAAAAAAGGGGGATGTTAAAATAATTGTAAGTTCAAATAAGTTTAAAATTAAAAGAAAAATTAAAAATATTAAAAGAAAAATTTTAAAATATTTTTTTAAAAATTAAAATAAAAATTAAAATGAAAATTTTTTTAATAGGTGAAAAAATGGAACGAAAGTGGAAGAAAGCAACAAATGTGCACAGCTCGTCCAACATGGCAAACAATGAGTTTTCGTCAAGGAACTTACAAATCGTCAATGTTCCAAGTTAAAGTGAATTTAATCGACGTTCTCGAAGTGAATGTCGAGAAAAAGGTTCGATAGTTTAGAATTTAAATTCTCACCTTTATAAAAACTGGCGACACATTCCTGGTTTTAAGAATAATTTTCTTCTTTTGTTCCTCTTGTTGATTGCTGCAAAATTTCGTAATTGAAATTCATTTCAGTTTGTTCGAGTGGAACCATTAGTTTCAATGGGTCAACTTTCGGCGACTTTGGATCCTCTTGGATGGACAATTCCAGTTGTTCCGGAACTTGACGATTTAACTGTCGGTGAGTATTTACGATCAATTCAAAAATTAATTATCTAATTAAATTAATTAAATTAATTTTCTAATATAATTAATTTAATTAATTTTTTTATTTAATTTATTTAATTAATTTTTAAAAAGAAATTACCAATTTTCTGATTTGACACAGGTGGACTGGTTATGGGGACAGGTGTCGAGTCAAGTTCACATAAATTTGGCCTCTTTCAACATATTTGTCGAGCCTATGAAATTGTCCTTTGCGACGGTTCCGTTGTAAAATGTACAAAGGAAAGTGATCCTGAACTATTTCACGCCATCCCCTGGTCTTATGGTACACTCGGATTTCTCGTTTCTGTCGAAATTGACATCATTCCTGCAAAAAAATACGTGAAACTTGAATACGAACCAGTGACAAATTTAAAGCAAGCTATGGAAGTTTTCAAGCGACAGACTTATGCAAAGGAAAATAATCACTTTGTCGAGGGTCTAATGTTCACCAAAGAAACTGGAGTCATTATGACTGGTAAACAGTAATTAATTGCAAATAATTTCATTAATTCATTAAATTCGTTAAATTACTAAATTTAAGTCATTAAATTCGTTGAATTAATAAATTTAAATTGAATTCATAAATTCATATCATCGAATTGATAAATTGAATTCATTAAATCTATATTAATATCTTCTATATTAATAATCGTTGTATTTCGGTAATCTTTGAAAATTTTAAGTTAGTTTTAAGTTTTAAGTTAGTTGTTAATTACTTTTTTATTTCCTAACATTTTTTTAAATTTTTCTTTTTAAATATTTTCAATTTTAAAATTAATGTATTGAAAATCATTGAATTCTTGTAAAGAATTTTATCAAAAAATTTGAAGAGAATAATTGAATTCTTTCAAAGAATTTTTTTATTTATGAAAAGAATTGAATTCTCGCGATGAATTTTATTAAAATTTTTAAGAATCGTAATTAAATTATTTTAAAGAATATCTTTGAATTTTCTTAAAATAATGGAGTTTGTTAAATAATTTTAATTGAAAATTTTGAAAGCAATTGAATTTTATAAAGAAGAATTTTATTATACAATTATATTGAAAATAATTGAATTCCTGAGAAGAATTTTATTATTTATAAAAATAGTTTAATTTTTGCGAAGAATTTTACCATTTATAAAAATAATTGAATTGTTCCGAAGAATTTATTAAAATCTTAGAAAATAAATGAATTTTATGTAAATATTTCAAAATAATTAAATTCTTTCGAGGAATTCTATTAAAATTGTTTTGAAAAGCATTGAATTTGTGCAAAAAATTTTACTACTAATAAAAATAATTGAATTTTTGTAAAGAATTTTATTATGTTTTGAAAATAATTGAATTCTTTCAATTTTTTGACGAATATATTTAAAAATTGCATTGAAAGAAATTTTAATTATGAAAGAAGAATTATGACAGTAATTTAATTTTCCTATAGAATATTTTTAAAATATTTTGAGAACAATTGAATTTTATGTAAATATTTTAATTCTACCGAGGAATTCAATTAAAATTGTGTTGAAAATAATTGAAATCTTGCGAAGAATTTTACTATTTATAAAAATAATTAAATTGTTTAGAACAATTTATTAAAATTTTAGAAAATAAATAAATTGTTTAGAACAATTTATTAAAATTTTAGAAAATAATTTAATTGTTTAGAAGAATTTATTAAAAAATTGTTTTTAAAATTGAATTCTTCCGAGAAATTCAATTAAAATTGTTTTGAAAAAAATTGAATTCCTGCAAAGAATTTTACTGTTTAGAAATATAATTTGAATCCTTGCAAAGAACTTTACTATTTATAAAAATAATTGAATTGTTCTGAAGAATTTATTAAAATCTTAGGAAATGAATGAATTTTATGTAAATATTTGAAAGTAATTAAATTCTATCGAGAAATTCAATTAAAATTTTTTTGAAAATAATTGAAATCCTGCGAAGAATTTTACTATTTATAAAAATAATTAAATTGTTTCGAAGGATTTATTAAGATTTTAGAAAATAATTAAATTTATTCGAAATATATTAAAAATTTTTTTCTTAAATTGAATTCTTCCGAGGAATTTAATTAAAATTGTTTTGAAAAGAATTGAATTCCTGCAAAGAGTTTTTATATTTAAAAAATAATTGAATTGTTTAGAAGGATTTATTAAAATTTTAGAAAATAATTGAATTCTATGAAATTTTATTAAAATTTTGTAAAAAATAATCAAATTTTTGCAAAAAATGTTATTATTTATAAAAATAATTGAATTCTTCCGAATAATGTTATTATTTATATAAAAATAATTGAATTTCTGTGAAGAATTATATTAAAATTTTTTAAAATATAAACAATAATTAATATTTTACTTAATAATTTAATTTTTTTAATTTTGATTATGAAATTATTTAAAACATTTTATTTGGATATAAAAAATTTTGTAATTTGCATAACAAAAATAAACCGAATTATTTGTTTGTTAAGGAAATATGGTTTCCGAGCCAGAGGAGCATTTAGTCAATCAAATTAGTCGTTGGTACAAACCTTGGTTTTTCATTCACGTGGAGAAAAAATTGCGAACTGGTCCATGGATTGAATATATTCCACTACGTGACTATTATCATCGTCATTCACGTGCCTTATTTTGGGAGGTCCAAGACATCATTCCATTTGGAAACAATATTCTCTTCCGTTATTTATTCGGCTGGATGATGCCACCGAAAGTTTCACTTCTCAAGTTAACACAAACCGAGGGCATTAAAAAAATGTACGAAAACAATCATACCATTCAAGACATGCTCGTCCCCCTCGATCATCTGGAAGAAACAATTACTAAATTTCACGAAATTGTCAAGGTACCAGAAAAAAATATTGTCCTTTACTTACTTTAATCCATTTTTCGTAATTTCGTCCTTTTTCCATGTTTTCTATTTTTTATTTCGATTTTTCTAGTTTCTGTTTCCATTTTTATTTTCTATTTCGATTTTTCTGTGTTCTATTTTTTATTTCTATTTTTCTATTTTCTATTCAAATTTTTCTACATTCTAATGATAATAAATTATTCCAGATTTATCCACTATGGCTATGTCCATATAAATTGACACCGGAACCAGGATTTGTTCATTCAAGAACAAATAAAGATGACATGTACGTTGACGTTGGTGTTTATGGAACGCCAAAAGTGAAGAATTTCGAACCAGTGAAATCAACAAGAGAATTGGAAGATTATGTTCAAAGTATCCAGGGTCATCAAATGCTTTATGCCGATACATATAGAACAAAAGAAGAATTTGAAAAAATGTTTGATCACACGCTTTATCGAAAATTAAGAGAGAAATTCCAATGTAAACACGCCTTCCCCGAGGTTTACGGAAAAGTTAATAAAAGCGTACGAACATGATTTATTCTAAAACAATAACAACAACATCGAAATCTCTGTTTTGTACACAAAAATAAACATACTGAAATTTTTAAAACATTCAAGTTTTTTCAAAATCTCTAAAATTTCGAAAAACTGTCACTTTGGCACCTTTGGCAGAAAGAGAGGTTATAATAATATTGCAACCATTGCAACAAAAAATACGTTAACTTTTTGAAGAATTTTTAAAATTCGCGCGTTAAATTCTGATTGATTTTCACGAATTTTATTAGTTCTGCGCAAGCGTAATTAGTGTTATTAAAAAAATTATAAACAAAAATGAAAAAAAGGATCTAATTTAGAAAATTATGAACAAAATAAAGATTTAATTCCCTTATTTCATAATTCTATTCTATCGTAAATTGATTTAAAAAGTTATTCTCTCTTTTGAAGTATAATAAATAAAAATATAAACGTGGCAACCGCCATTAAAATTTTCACCGATTCCAGTCTGCTATCATCACATATACATCAGAGGTGTAATTTTATTAACGTTAATCAGTATTCTTTATTTTGGAAAATTAAAAAGAATCGGGCATTTTGATATTTCCGAGCGTTTTAAAGTCTTCTTGACGTGATTGACTCTCAACTTCTCACTGACGATCTATTTTTTTACCCATAAAAACAGGAAAGTTGAAACTTGAAACAACGTAAGTTTTCAAACATTTCATTCTTTTTCGAATTTAGAATAAAAAATTAATTTTGTAATTCATTGAAAATTGAATATTTCGGTAGTTTAAAGAAATATTTTGAATGAATTATTTACTCGAAGGAAGTAGAAAAGGTTACTTTAGATTTCATTTTAATTTCGAAGTTCCTAACCTCAAATTTTTTTTTCCTCAATACAGTTTGCGATGATTTAGCAGAAATTATGTTAATTATTAAATGTTAATACTGTTATCATTTTGTTCTATTTCTGCTATTATTTTGTAGTCTTCGATTTTGATTTTCTTAATATTAAGTTTAAAAAAAGGAACGTTTCCTGTAAAATTGTAGTTTACATTCTGTTCCTTTTTTTAGAAAAGGAAAACTATTTTATAAGGAAAACTGAAACTATGTTTGTAAAATTACTCATTTTTGTGTTTTAAATCCACAGAAGACCTACAAGACAATGGACGTAAGACAATTAGTGGCTTCGATTGTGCAGTTTTTGACTCGACAATTGGAAGATGGAGGATTAACAGCAGACTCACGGGAAAGTCTCGAGGTTGCGATTCAATGCTTGGAAAGTGCCTACAATGTTCAGGCCTCTGATGCTCCACCAGATACTTTTCTGACGATAGGCGGTGGTGGTGGTGGCGGTTCATCGCGCGTTGTCAACGAAACTCCAACTTTAGGTCCGCAAGCAACAGCAGAGCAAAAGGCTGAGGCTGAAAGGCTGAAAAATGAAGGAAACGATCTTGTTAAAGCTGAAAAATTACACGAAGCACTGGCTAATTATACACAGTAGGAAAAAACATTAATTTTTACCCCCTTGACAAATTATCATTTCTCTATTTTCTAATTATTTCTTCTTTCTAAATTGTTTTCGTTTAAATTGTTTTTTTCTAAATTTCAGGGCTCGAACCAGTGAAAGTATTTAAAAATACGGACTTTACGGACCAAAATTTTTCATAACTTTAAAAAAATGAAGATATCGATCACTCCGAGTCTTCGGCTCGGAGCAATCGCCTTCTTCATTTTTTTATAATACTTAAAATGACCGAGTTTATTATTTATAAAGAGAGTTGTAATTTTGACGAGAATTACTTAAAATTTTTTAATATAATTGAATTTCTGCAAAGAATGTTATTACTTTGGAAAATAATAATTGAATTTCTGCAATTATTTGTAACTTCTCCAAAATTCTATCGTACAATTTACGAACTTTTCGTACTTTTTCAAAGAAATTACAGACCTTACGGACGTTTTCTAAAAAAAAATTGACTTTTACGAACGACCTAGTTCGAGACCTGAAATTATTTTCTTCAAAATTGTCTTTTTCTATCAATTGTTTTCTCTAAATTATTTAATTTTGTTTTTAGGGCAATACAATTGGACGGACACAATGCAGTTTATTACTGTAATCGAGCGGCAGTTCACAGCAAAATGGGAAATTTCAATTCAGTAATATCGGACTGTAAGATTGCATTGTCAATTGATCAATTCTACAGTAAAGCATATGGACGAATGGGTTTGGCCTATTCTAGTTTACAAAATTATAAGGAGGCAAAGGAATGTTTTCAAAAGGCACTTGAAATGGAGCCCGATAATGAGAGTTATCGAAATAATTTACAATTAGCTGAGGAGAAAATAGCTCAACAAGGTTTGGGTTCATTGGGTTTGGGTGGCTCTTTATCGAATGTTGATCTTGGACAAATTCTACGAAATCCCGCACTTATGCAAATGGCAAGACAAATGCTCACCGATCCAAATATGCAAAACGTTATGAGCAATATTATTAGTGCCAGTGGTGCACAAGGCGATCGCATTGAAGCTCTCATTGAGGCGTAAGTAATTTTTTTGTCTCTTCAATCTTTAGACTACTTTCGATATTCAGTAAAATTTGAAATCAAAATTAAAACATGAAATAAAAATGAAAATAGGAAATGAAAATTAAAATCTGAAATGAAAATTGTTTTTCAGAGGACAGCAATTAGCTCAACAAATGGAAAGTGCAAATCCCGATTTAATAGAATCCCTAAGACGACAAATGGGCGGAAATTCAAATGATCCTGATCCAAATACCAATTAACATAGTCGCAATATTCGACTCAAACGATTTGCAAGTTACAAAAATTCAAAAATTATCCAATATGAATTTTCATAATTAAAAGAAAAGAGAAAAAAACTAGAAAGTTCCTGTTTTTGTTTTTTTGAGAAAAAGTTATTCAATTTTAACGGTTGAAACTAACAATAATTTAAATTACAATTTATAGACATTTTTCAATAGTTTAGTATTTGATATATAATTATTAAAATTAACCCGCTATTGTATATTGATAACTTTTTAAATTGAAAAGTAATTGCTTTTGTATATAATGATAGTTCGGCATTTTTTTTTTTTTATCTAAAGTCTGATTTGTATGTATTTTATATAGAATAAACTTTTGAAAGTGACTATTAATTTTAACGAAATAAAAACCGAGTGTTTTAAATGTTTATTGAAAATAAATGACTCAATTGTGAGTTTTATATATTTTTTACAATTTTTTTTTTCGTAAAATGCAAATATAAAACGTAGTTTTTTATTTCGTTTGAAAAATAAATAACATAGCATTGATTTAAAAAAAAATGGAATTCAAATAATTATAATTTTTAAAATAAAAATTGAATTTACAAATAATATTTCGAACTAGTTTCTGATTCATTAATTGCAGTAGAGGTAGTGAGTCATTCTTAGGTTTGCGGTCATCGTATGAAAATAGAGAGGGGAATTTGCTGCAAGATGAAAGTAAATTGCGAAATTTACACCTAATCGCACCCTTTTTTGTTTGAATTTTTCCTCGTATTTTATTGAAAATAATTTTTTGCTTTAGAAGTCATTTTTTAAATTTTGTTTTTTTTAATACACACTTGTACTTCAAATATACTTCATAGTTTGGAATATTTTCTTTGCTTTCAAAATTATTAATTTTGAGAATTTTCTTTTACAATATTCGGTCTTGTAAGAATATTTTTAATGACAAATTAGAGTTACAAACAATTTTTCAACCCTTTTCTTCTATGTTTAATTTGAAGAAAAAAAAATGAATGCGTGCGCAATGTTTAATGACAAATCGCCGGTTCTAATAATTACAGGAATGAAGATATCAAGGGTTCATTAAAAATTTTATACTCCAAATTAACTGTTACTTAAATACCTTAAATACGTCCCCCTATTTTTTGTTTATAAAAAGAAGGAGACGATTTGTTAAATAATATTTATTTTGCAAAGAAAACCAAGTTTAACAAATATTAATTAAGAAACACATGATTTTAATTCATATACCTATACTATTTATTAAATTTTAACCTTTTTTAAACGTTTTTTTTTAAATTGACCAAATTCTAAAAATTTTGAGGTTATGTTGTCACTAAGACAAAACGCACTTGTTCTATATTCAACAAAAAGTGGTTCAAATTTATTCCACGTAACAAGTGAATTTTTCTTAACATTAAAAAAAGGAAAGAAAAGATTATTGTTACCTTTGACAGTTTAAAGTACATTTAAAGACAATTAGCACCCTGAAGTGTTACGTTACTGATACCGGGTTTTCCCCTTCTCCTGCACATTTCGCACACTCAACAGATTGAGGTGTGGCCACAGAGGGCAGCCATTTTCTTAACTCTCTGTCGCAAAAGATTTCAGGTAAATACGCAATAAATTGTTGATTAATTAAATCAAGTGAGTTCTGAAGTTGTTTTCATAAAACATATTATTTCGATCTTTAAGTTGCGCGAGTTGATAACAATCCACTCGAACGGGAATCTCGTCATTGAAAGTGAAAAAAAAAGAAAAAAAAAAGTTCTGATTAAGCTCTGCAAAAAGGGAATGCCATGCGTAGCATATCCACAGCATCTTATTGAATTTAGTGATTAGTAACAACTCTCAGTGAAATACTTCCTCTTCATCAAGGTTTGTCAAAACTCTCCGTGATTTTTTAATCCCAATTCTTCAAATATTTTCGTAAGTAAATCGTCTTCGAGGCACGTCAACCTCTGCGTCGTTATCTGTCTCTGTCTCTCTCTCTCTCTCTTTAATTCAGCGCCCTCTTCCCCGTCGAACAACGCGATTGTGCACTTCCGACTCGGAATTTTCATGATAACTTATTGTTAATCAGTGATAATCGAGAGATGTTTTAATAGTAACCTCTCTTAGCGTATTTCCCAACAATTTCCCTCCATTCGTTGGAAATAAATCCAGTGATTTTTTTTTAGGAAAGAAATTATTTTAATCGAACCGAGTGTCATCAGTCGGGTATTTAACAGCCTAGCAACAGTCTTCGGAGTTAAATTTTTATTTTGCTACCAGGTTGTCTAATTTTTGGAATTAACGCTTTTAATTAGGTGTATTTAAAGTGTTTCAAGAAAGTTATCTATTTTCGATTTTAATTTCTATAAATTGTTACTACTAGTTGAATTGTGCAGTGCAAATTAATTAAATGGATATACAAAAATAGAATAAGAATTGAATTTTGTTTGTCAATATGTCAATTTATGTGTTTATTGTCCAATTGTTCGATACTAAAAAACAATAGTTATTCATGTGTTTATCTATGGAATAAAATTCCCATTGTTTTAATAATCAGATTTAATTATATTTTGGAATATAATTGTTATAATCGATTCTACAATTCAATACCTATAATAAAATCCGAGAATTCTCGATATTTAGTTTTTAATTAAAAAATGAGCAATCGCTTTTTATTTTGCTTTTTTTTTGATAAGATAAGCGATTTTTATTGATTCCTTTTACTTCTTCAAAGCAGAAAATTGCGATTAGTAATTATTACGAATATATATATTTACTTTATATTGTGAATTTGATTTTAGAATCAAGGTCGCATGTCAGTTCCTTAAAATTTTTCCATTTAAAATTTAATCAATTGAATCAACTACACACTTTAATAACGTTGTTGCATTGGATGAAACACTTTTTACAATCGATGGTTTAATGTCTAAAATTAGAATTGTAAACAATATATTGACAGATGACAGTAATTTAAAATAGTCAATAATTAGATTCGTATAGTAAATTCAGAAAATATAATTGCTGGACAAAAATCAATTAAAAATAATTTCTACATTTTAATTTTTTTTTCTTTTTTAATTTCTTATTTTTACACTTGCGTGTTCTGTACACTATTTTTAAAAATTATTCAAGATATTTTAATACACTTGCCTCAACGTTTAAAATAGTCAATTTTTGGAGGTATTTGTTTGCTCAATTGTTTTTTTTCATGCTTGATGAGACTTTGTTTTTGTTTATAATTTTTTGATTTTTAAAACATTGAAATAGAATACAAGTTTTTTTTCTCTATTTTGCAATGTTTAGTGGCTTGACAAAAATGTTTAGCTTTATTTTTGGTTTTAATTTTTAATAAAGCTTGAATTAGAGGAATTTTAGATAAAAATTCCTTTTGTTTTATTTATTCTTCATGAGTTGAAATTATTTTTCTGTATTTTATGAAATTATTTTTATATTGATGGTTTGTGGGGGTGTTTTCTTTCTTTTTATATTTTGCACTTACGGACTTTAATTTAGCTGAAATTAATTTGAATATTTTTGCACTGATATTTTCAAAGCTTAATTATTCTAACATGTAAAAATGTCCACTTAAAACAGAGAGAAAGCAGAAAGACTAAAAAGCATGGGATGCATTACGGGCCGATGCCTCGGTTCAGACGATACGGGGTACCCTGGAGCAGGTACGACCCATTGTCCATATCCGTTAAAAAGCTTCACTTCCTCATAGGCAAAAAAATCTCATTTTTATTTTTAAACAAATTAAAAATGAGAATTACATAATCCTGTAGATGTGGCAAGTTAAATGTCATCGATTTAAAAAAAAAACAATACAATTTCACCTGCAAAATATTGTGTTCGTAATTGCTTTAATTCAGTGTAGCTTTATCAATTATTGCAGATTTTTTTTTTGTTAAAAAAAATACACAAAATATTGCTTTTTCGAATGTTTGTTTGATACAAAGAAAAAAGGGTGCGTCGTTAAAAAAAAGGAATGTCTTGAGCAGAGAGCGAAAAATAAATTATATCTTTGACAAAATTCGTAGCTTTTTTTTATAATTGCTGCTTTTTCAATTTTTTTAGGGTTTCGAGTATTTTTTTTCTAATTTTCAAATTAATTATTGAAAGCAAAATGCATATTTGAAAAGCATGAATGCACTATTAACATTCACACCAATTTAAACAGAGGAAACAAATTTTTTTCCAAACTTCGTTAAATCTTTATTTTTATACACATTTTTAAACACTATTTTATTTGTTGAATACGAATTTGTTTTTTCATACTCAATTTTTTTTTATTTATTTTCTCTATTCCTTAAGTTTTGAACGATCAAAGGAACAAATATTTTTTGTCTATTAAACAGGGTTGCCACAGGTCAGGGAAAAGAAAAAATTTAATTTGCAGGATTCATAATTAGTTTTATTTTATTTTTTAATATATTTAATTAATTATTAAAAATTATGGATTTATAGAAGAATATTACTTAAAAACACTAACAAAATTGAATTTTGGAGAAGTTACAAATGTTTGCAAAAAATCAATTTTATTCAAAAATTTTAAAAATTCTAGTCAAAATTTCAATTATCTTTAAAAATAATAAAACTCTTCTGTAAAATTCAATTATTTTTAAAAATAATAAACATTTCACAGGAATTCAACTATTTACAAATTTTCTTATAAATTTTTTCGCAATAATTCAATTATTTTCATAAATAATAAATTTTTTTACAAAAATTCAATTATTTTCATGAATAATAAAACTGTTCATAGAATTTCAATTATTTTTAATACAATTTAAACCGAATTCCTCGAAAAATGTCATTATTCATGAAAATTTTATTAAAATTCTTTTGAAGAATTTTAATTATTTAAAAATTTATTGATAAAATTCTTTATGAGAATTCAATTTTGAAAAAAATTCATTTATTCAATAATTTTTTCATTTTTGTATTTAAATAATTGAATTCTCGTAGAATTTTTTAATAAAAATTGTTTTAAAAATGAATTTCAGATAAAAAATTAAAAATAATTGATAATTGTTCATTTATTTCTTTTGAAGAATTTTAATAAAAAATTTGAAATTAATTACATTTTTCGAAGAATTTACTTAAAATTGTATTAAAAATAATTGAAATCCTGAGATGAATTTTATTATATAGGAAAATAATTGAAGTCTTGCAACAAACTTTTATTACATTTCTTTTAAATAATTGAAATCCTGTGAAGAATTTTCGTATTTAGGAAAACAATTGAATTCTTGCAACGATATTTATTACATTTCTTTTAAATAATTGAAATCCTGTGAAGAATTTTATTATTTATGAAAATAATTGAATTCTTTTGAGAAGTTTTATTAAAATAGTAGATTTTAGAAATATTTGAATTTCAGCGAAGAATTTCATTATTTGTGAAATTTAATTGAATTTTTGCGAAAAATGTTTGAAAATAATTACATTTTTCGAGGAATTCATTTAAAATTGTATTAAAAATAATTTAATTCCTAGGAAAAATGTTATTACATTTTTTTAAATAATTGAATTCTTGTGAAAGATTTTATTAATATTTTTGTAAATAATTAAATTTTTTTTTTAAATTTTATAGAAATTTCATATTTTATAATAATATTCTTAAAAGTTATTAAATTTCAAAAGGTTTAAATTTGAGAATCAGAATATTCTTTTGGGTCAGGGAAAAAGTCAAAATTTTGTCTAGAAATCAGGGAAAAAAATTATTTTTTTGTGGCAACCCTGTTAAAATATTTTCAAAAATTACTGGAATTAAATTCTAAATTAACAACGAATTTTAAATTTTAACAAAATATAAAAAAAGTCGTTCATTTGAACGTTCGTATCTTTAGAAATATTTTTTATTTATTTTCCATGTTTTATTCTCTATTTTTTATTTTTCTTTTATTTTCTATTCTTTTATAGAATAGAATTTATTTCTTGATGCTACAATTTTTGTTTCTATTCTTTTATTTTCTACTCTTTTATTTTATTTTTTTTATTTTTCTCTTTTCTTTATTAAAATTTGTTTCTATTATTATTTATTACTCTAGGGGTATTGAATATTTGATGACTTAGTGTTTGTTTTATTGCTAGTAAACTAGCATTGATCCTTGCGGATAATTAGCCGATTTTTTATAATTATTCCTTGACTTACTCTCTTTTTTCTCACTTCGATTGTAGAAAATTTATATCACAATCGCTTTTTGGTACTTATTTCACAAAAAAAAAAAACCTCTACACAGAATCCTTTAGGGTTTTTAGGTATTATAATAGTTTTCACAGCAAATGGTTTTATAATCATCGTTATCTAACAAATTTCGTGTATATTTATTCACAATTAAGATTCCACTTTTTTTTTCTTATAGAGACATTAAAATATATGTCTCTGAGAGAAAAAAAAAATTGTACGTACAAAAATGAATTCACAAGGCCGATATATGTTTTTTTTTCTTCAAAATATCACGAGCATTGCAACGGCATGAAAAAGCTTAGAATGTCTTAAAAATTCATTTAATTCAATTAACAAAAATAGATCAAGTTTCATTATTAATTTATAAAATTTCCATTTGTGGATTTTAAAAGCAGAGAATAATTCAGATTTATTTCTAAATAGACAAAAAATGATGAATTGAATGATAGACAAATTGAAATTTTGTAAATATTAAATTTAAATATAAATCCATTTGCCAACTTGGTTAAATAAATTTATTTATAGTTTTTTGATTATTTTTTATAATATAGTAGTTTGTAAATTTGGAAAATTTTCTCTCACAAAAAGAATTTTTTGGGGAAAGGAAATAATTTTCGTATTTCTTATGGAAATTATTGAATTTTGTAAAGGGAAGAATTTTCTTTTCGTTCTAAATTTTGCAAAAATGGTTTGAACTTTCGGAACATATTTTTATAATTGTAGTGATTATCGTTATCGAAATTATTGTAATTATTAATTGCCAGGTTGTTGAATGTGAAAGGGAATATTTTATTGCTTGAGATTTATTTTCTTTTTTTGGAAAAAATATTGTATTAAATGGAAAATAGTTTGCAAGAAAGAGAATTTTTTTCTTAGTCAGAGAAAAATGAGAGAGCTTGATGAATAATATTGGTAAATATCTGATTTTTCTTTTACAGAATACATGGCGGCCATTAGAAAGAAACTCGTGATTGTAGGCGATGGAGCGTGCGGTAAAACGTGCCTACTTATAGTCTTTAGTAAAGACCAATTTCCTGAGGTTTATGTGCCCACTGTATTCGAAAATTATGTAGCCGACATTGAAGTAGACGGAAAACAGGTTTGTGTTAATTAATAAATTTTAAAAAAAAGAAAACAAGAGATTAAGAAAAAAAGAAAAAGAGATTATATTTTTGGTAATAATTTTTCTGTTCTCCAGGTTGAACTGGCTCTATGGGATACGGCAGGACAAGAAGATTATGACAGGTTACGTCCGTTGTCTTATCCTGACACGGACGTTATTTTAATGTGTTTCTCAATTGACAGTCCTGACTCCCTTGAGAACATTCCTGAGAAATGGACACCCGAGGTGAAGCATTTCTGTCCCAATGTGCCCATCATTCTCGTAGGAAACAAAAAGGATCTTCGAAATGATCCAAGTACCATTAAGGAGCTTGGCAAAATGAAACAGGAACCAGTTAAGCCAGAGGAAGGCCGCGCTATGGCCGAGAAAATTAACGCCTTCGCTTACCTTGAATGTTCAGCTAAAAGCAAGGAAGGCGTGAGGGAGGTCTTCGAAACGGCGACCAGAGCCGCACTACAAGTAAATTTTACCAAAATATTTCATAATTTTCCCTATTTCTTTTACAGAAAATTAAAAAATGATTGTCACAGGTCAGGGAAATTAGAATTAGTCAGGGAAATCAGGGAATAGTCAGGGATTTTTATTAAAAGTACTGCAAAAAAATTAAATTTTTTAAATTTTTAAGAAAATTCTAAATGCTAATGTTTTTTTTTTGTTTGCCTCATAAACTATAAAATTGCCAAGAATTCTAATACGAACCCTTCAATTTTTACTATTTCTAACAATAATTTCTTTTTAAATAACTTAATTCTTAAAGAACTATCATAAAATTATTACATTTAAATTATTTAATGAATAATTTTACTTAAAAATTTCAAAATTAATTGGTTGCAATTTGAAATTTTAGAAAATATCAATTTTTAATGAATTTAAATAGACATTTAAAGAACAACTGATTACAGAAATTCATTTATTTTCAAAAATGATAAACTTCTTTACATAAATTCAATTATGTTCTAAAATATTTTTAAATTTTCGTCAAAATTTCAATTATCTTTATAAATATGTAATAAAATTCTTCTCCAAAATTTAATAAAATTCTCGGGAAAATTTCAATGATTTTCAAAAATTGTCTTCATTCCAATTATTTTTAATATCTATTTTAATAAAATTTCCAAAAAATTCAATTATTTAAACAAAATTTAAATAAAAATTTCTCAGGAATTCAATTACTTACCAATTTTTTTATAAATTTCTTCGCACCAATTCAATTATTTTTAATTCTTTAATAAAGTTTCTCGAAAGAATTCAAAATATATTCAAAGAATTAAAAAAAAATAGTTCCGAGAAATTCAATTATTTTGAAAAATTTAAATACAATTCTTTTAAAAATTCTGTTATTTAAAAAAAATTTTTTAAAAATTATTTACAAGATTTAGTTAATAAAATTGCAATTTTAATAAAATTTTCCTATACAATTCAATTATTTTCAATACATTTTTTCTTGAGAATTCAATTATTTTCACAAATAATACATTTTTTTATGGGAATTTAATTATTTTCAATATAATTTTAATAAAATTCTTCTCAAGAAATTAATTCTTTTCCTGTTTATAAAAATTTTCTTCGAAGCAATTCAATTATTTAAGAAATTTTAATAAAATTCTTCCCAAGAATTCAATTATTTTCAAAAATAAAATTTTTCACAGGAATTCAATTATTGAAAAAAAATTAATAAAATTCTTCTTCAGATTTCAATTATTTTCAATTTTTTAATGAAATTTCTCGAAGCAATTCAATTATTTAAGAAATTTTAATAAAATTCTTCCCAAGAATTCAATTCTTTTTAAAAATAAAATTTTTCACCGGAATTCAATTATTTAATAAAATTCTTCTTCAGATTTCAATTATTTTCGATTTTTTAATGAAATTACTCGATAGAATTTAATTCTTTTCAACAAATTTTTAAAAATTTGAATAAAATTCTTCACAAGAAATTAATTATCTATTTTCATAAATAATATTTTTCTCCGGAATTCAATTATTTATAAAATTTTAATAAAATTCGTTGCAAGATTGGAATTATTTTCATAAATAACAAAACTTATCGCAGAATTTCAATTATTTTTTATACAATTTTAAATAAAATGATAGAAAATTGCATTTATACTCAAAATTTTTTTTTAAATTCGACGAAAGAATTGAGGGCTTAGACTTTAATAAATAAATAAATTCAATTATTTTTAAAAATTTTAATAAAATTCTTCATAAAAATTCAATTTTAAGAAATTTTCAATTATTTAAGAAATTATTTATTTTTGTATTTAAATAATTGAATTCTCGAAAAATTTTCTAATAAAAATTGATTAAAAAAAATGAATTTCCCTTAAAATTTTAAATTATAATTGAATATTAAAAGCATTATTGCGAAATTTTTTAGAAATAATTGAATTTTGAAAAGGATTCAAATTAAAATCTTTGAAATCTTTGAAAATAATAATGATTAAATATTTAAGAATTTATTCATGTTTTCGAATAATTTTACTTTTAGAGAAATTTGCAAATATAAGTAAAATTACAATATTTTTTTGAGTATCTAATAATTTTTAGAGTGAGTCAGAATATTTTTTAGAGTCAGGGAAAAAGTCAAAATTTTGTCTGGAAATCAGGGAAAAGTCAGGTTAAAGCAAAAAATTAAATTTTTCCCCTCTGTCTCTTTCAGGTAAAGAAGAAGAAGAAGGGAAAGTGTAGGCTGCTTTAAGGTGTAATGCAAAATGGGCCCGAAGCAAAGCGGGTAAAAAAAATAAGGAATTGTAAAACTAGCTGGCATCGAAGCTAGTCGTAATGCCGGAGGCCCCAGCATCAGCTATTACATAATAATATCTTATCTTTAATTATTTTACATAATGCAAAGGAAAAAAAAAGAAAAGCAACAGCCGAAGCAGCAATTTGATGAAGAAATGCGCATAAAAAATACCACAACACGACGTATGTAATATATTTGTCACTTAATCCTATTTTTTAAAAAAACATGAACAACAGGAGTTTCAAGTGATTTCAAATCCTTCAATATTTTCGCGATAAAACCTTTTTTTTATCGCCTATAACTTTAAAATACTTATTCGCTATTGCGCCTTAATTTTTTTAAAAAAGCTGAAGTAGTTGCTTTTGATTTTTTACAAAAAAAAAAAAAAAAAAAATATGAAAATATGGGCGAGAGGCGTAGGGGAAAGGAAAAAGGGACGAATTCTAGTGAATTCTCGCTTTTTTTAATCAAACACATTGCTTGTAAAATCAATAAGAGATAAAAAAAATGGGGAAAAAGAACTGTCTTTTAAACTTGCATAAACAATCTGTGTCAGATAAATTTTTTTTTATTTTGATCTTTTAAATACCCACTAAGCTAAATGTATTATTATTGTAAACGCGAAGACACTAACATAAAAGCGGCTAAATTATATTTATGTAATTCAAATATGATAAAAAAAACAAAAAAAAACCCTGTGTTCAAGATGAGCGTACAAGACAGCTTTAAAAAAAATCGACTGGATTGTTAATTCATTCACAGAAACCAAGTGCAAGCAAAGAAAGAAAAAAAAGGGACTGTGAAACACCTTTCGTTCGCGCAAAAAACTTTGTTGATTTTTTACTTATATAAAAATTGTCTTTAAGAAAAAAAGGAGTTATTTTCTTTTCTACTTCATATTATAATGCGCTCGACTCTACTTTTTTTTTACAAAGACAATATTTTGCAAGCTAACATTGTAAAACTTTGAGCCTTTAAAAATTCATTTGATTGAATGGATTGTCATTCGAATGAATCTTTTTTACTCATGCGTGTATCGATAATCCACGAAAATTCACGCTCGAATATCAGCCGCATCGATTTTTTTTTTTTGATTTTTTTTTGTCTTCTTTTTATTATCGCAAGAAACTATAATACACGTATATATCTCGACTGATTACTCCGAGCGTGAAAATCATCACGATCCAAAGGTGTAGACTGTTTTACGTAAACTTTCAATTTTTTTTTATATAAAGAAAGAATACATTTGATAAAGTTGCTTGTTACCGTGAAATGTTTTTTTCTTCATTTTTTCACGGAAAAAAAATTTATTTTTCTATTATGACAAAATTTCTCTGTAGTTTGAAAATTTTGATAGAGGAAAGTAATTTTCTCGGAAAATTGGAAATATGTGATTGGGAGAATTGTCGGGATTCCCTTGGGTTGTTTATTCATCTCGAAAGAATCCTGATTTTTAAGAGACTGAAAACTGATTAAAAATGTTCGGTTTTCATTTTTTTTTTTAATAATATTCTTTTTTGAAATAGTTTTACAGAGAAATTTTTCTTTTTTCTTTCTAATTGAGGAAACGTTTTGAAAAAATCCTCAAATAGTTTTCATTTACGACGTTAACTTTCTATGACTGACTCGTAAATTCGTATGAATGGTTTATTACAGTTTAAAGGAAAAAAAAAGAAAATATATGTCCACTATTAGCGTTTGGGAATTTCTATTCGCTATAGAATGATCACTCATGCCTATGTAAAAAAAATACAAGTCTTCGGTATATAAGCAATTTTTCAGAAATATATTAAATAATACAAAAAAAAATCTGCATTTTTTAATAAATAATAAATATACCTATAAAGTAATCAAAGAAAAAAATTAAAATTGAAAGAAGGCAGGGATGATATGCAACCCGGAAACCTGAAAAACCTGGAAATGTCAGGGAATTTTATAAACCTTGGAAAAACCTGGAAAAGTCGGGGAATATTGATCGTAATCCTGGAAAATTATTGTGCTTATTCTTGAAATCTAATTTTACTTAAATTCATAATTAATTCAATTTTAAAAAAGTTTTGTTTACAATTTTTATAAATAAATGAACTTCAAATGGTTTTAATTTGAAATTTTGTAAAATGGATTTTGGAGCAGTTACAAATGATTGCAGAAATTTTAATAAAATTCTTGGCAAAATTTCAATTATTTTCAAAAATTTTCCTCAATTCAATGATTTTCAATATTTAATGTATTTTAATCAAATTTTCCAAAAGTAAAGAATTCAATTATTTTAAAAAAATTTTAATAAAATTCTACGCAAACATTTAATATTTTTATAAACAATAAAAATTTCACAGGAATTCAATTATTTACAAATTTTTTATAAATTTCTTCCCAATAATTAAATTGTTTTCATAAATAATAAAATTCTTTTTAGGTATTCAATTATATTATTTTTATAAATAATAAAACTTATCGAAAAGAATTTCAATTATTTTTAATACAATTTTAATCAAATTTCTCGAAAAATAAAATTATTCTTAAAAATTTTATTAAAATTCTTTAAAAGGATTTTAATTATATAGGTATTTAAAAATTTGTTGATAAAATTCTTTATGAGAATTCAATTCTGAGAAACAGTTCATGATTCAATAAATTATTTATTTTTGTATCTAAATAATTGAATTCTCGTAGAATTTTCTAATAAAAATTGATTTAAAAAAGAATAATTTTATTTAAATTTTAGATTTTTAGAGTTAAAACTTTTGATAATAATTAAGTATAAAGCATTATAGCGTGAATTTTTAGATATATAAAGAAATAATTAAATTTTGAAAAGGTTTTAAATTATAATCTTTGAAAGTTGTTTAAATTTTTCATACTTTTAACTAAAAATTGTGCAGATTTAATTTTTTTAAAAAAGTTTAATGGAATTTTTTTTGAAATTATTTCAAGTTTTTATTTTAACCTGGAAAACCTGGAAAAGTCAGGAAATTTGAAATGAGCAAAAGCGTGGCAACCTTGAAAGGGAAATAATTTTACATAATTAGTAGCTGAAAAAATTTATTTTAGGCAAACTTTTTATACAATACAAAGCAGAAAATTCCTTTTGCATTTATAACAATTATTTTTAATTATCACTGTCAGGTGTATAAAAATAAATTTCTCATTTAATTATCCTGTACAGATTGAATATTATAATTATTGTTCGAATCTGTCTATTCGCATACACCTAACAGTAAATACTTGAATATCTCGCTGATTAAAAGTAACAATTTGCAATTTATTTAAGGCACTTACTTTAAAAAATATACGTATACTAATTTACCTTTTTTATATAAAATTATTCTATAACACAATATAATACTGACATATCCTTAGCATTTCGTATAAAAAAATTTTTTTAAATCCAATTTTGGATTTGGGACTAAAACCTTTTTTCTGAAAAATAAATTTAACACTTCTTTTTCCTATCAAGGCCAAAGAAAGTTTGAGATTCAAAAATTATAATCTACACTGGTTATTTACCGGGCTTTCGATATTACATTTCAAAAATATTTTTTACATTTACAATTAAATGTTTATTTATTGAATAGTTTTTCATTAAAAAATTATTAAAAATAATTACAAGAATTGAGAAAATTGAAAAAAAAATATTTCAGAGAATAGAATTTTTCTTCGAGAAATAAAATTGAAATAATCAAAAAAATTGTTCATTGGCAAATTTAAATTAGAAACTAAATTAATGAATAAAAATCACATTTTATAAACATTCTTTTTAAATAACTATTGTCATGAGAATTAAAAAAAAGCAATTCGTAATAAAAAGAAATATAAAAATTAAATTTTTGGGAAAAAAAAAGAATTGTATAAAAAAAGTTATACTTTGAAAATTATAATTCCTAAATAAATGAAATATCAAACTGGTGTCTCTGGATTTTCCCAGTTTTCGGCTTTCTGTCTTGAGAGTAATTTTGTTCTGGAATTATCACGAACAATAAGACTCATCGATTCAATATCCTCAATATCACACGATTGTCCTCCATTTCCACCGCCGCCACCACCACCATCACCACTTTTCGTTAAACTTGATTGTGAAAAATCATTACTATCACAGGGACTAACGTCAATGCGAAAAACATTATCGGAATTCGAATGCGATGGTGATGATAATTCCGAAACCAATGGTGTCGATTCATCATCACTTTCCTCGCCAGTTTGTATGGTATTTGAATTTGGTGATCCTATAAAACAATCTTTAATTTTATTAAATTTACCCAATGATGATGATGTTATTGAATGATGATCGGGAACGGGAACAAAAATTGTTTTCGGTGATTCCTGATCGATATTTGGTGTGGAATTAATTTTTTGATAATTTTGCGATGAATTATGACCAATATTAAAATAATTGTCGTCATTTGATTTTGAACGAAAAGCAGGACGTGGTGATGCTGGTGGTGATATTAATAATGACGATGGTCGACTACAAATGATATTAATATTTTTTGAACTCTTTTGCTGATGACGACCGTACGATGAATTCGATTTAATGCTTATTTGTGAAATTATACTTCGTTGCGAATCACTGCGACGCATTTGGCTTATATTTGAATCCTGTGAACTGTCATCATGACTCTCGACATCATCTTGAACTGGTACCCAATGTAACAATGGATTTGATTGAAGAATCACGTATTCAGTGTCTGGCGCTGTGATACTCGATGTTCTCGATCTTGAACGATCACCTAAAATAAAATTTTATTCCTCCTTTTCATTTAGAGTTTTTTAATCAAAATTCATGAGTAACAGGCCTCGGATATTATGACTTTTTCGATTTTTTTTTCGATCATTTTCAAAAAAATGCGACTTTTTTTCGACTTATTTTCAAAAATTGCGACTTTGTCGACTTTTCTTCCAAGTTTCGCCACAAAAACCACATTTTTTGTATAAAATGCAATTTATTTAGATTTTTATAGTGTAAAAAGTATTAATAGACAAATCTTTGAAAAATTATTTCTGAACGATTTTTCTAATTTAATTTTCGAAATATACAATTAAAAAATTTCTCAATAATTGAAATTTAGTCAAATTTAACTGAAAATAATTGATTTTTTCAAGAATTTTATTACAATTTTTGAAAATCAACTTTTTAGGAGTTTTAATTGAAAATTTTTGAAAATAATTTAATCCTCAAAAATTTCAATGGAAAATCTTCAAGTGTAAATTTATGAATATGAAAATTAATGAAAATTAGCTTCTAAAAATTATATTAAATTTTTTTTAAAAAAGTAATACTTATAGAATTTTTTCCTTGTAATTTTTTAAAATTCAATTATTTTCAATAATTTCAATTACATATTTCCGAAAATTCAAATACGTATAAAAAATAGTAACATTAAAAGTTTATAAAATTATTTTTAACACTTTAAAGAAAACAATCATGTTCAAAATTTTTTATTACAAAAATTCAACAAAAAATTATTTTTTTTTAAATTGTACAAAAATTCTTTAAAGAAATTCAATTATTTTGGAAAAATTACATTGTAATATTTTTAAAAAACTGAGTCTTGTTATTGCTTCATTATAATTTTTTAAGATTTATTTTTATTAGATTATCTTCAAACAAACATTTTAATTATAAACAGGACCATGATTTCTCAAAAATTTTAATAAGTCTAAAAAGTAAATTTTGAATCTTAAAAAATTATTACAAAACAAAATGTTAAATAAATAAAAATAATTCTAAAATGTTATTATTTTTGAAAATATTAATTGAAAATATTAAGAATATTGAATTTTTAAAAATTAGAAGAGCTAATTTTCATTTTTAAATTTACCTTTAAAGATTTTTCATTAAAATTTTTGATAATTCTACTATTTTCAAAATTTGCAATTAAAATACTTCAAAATTTGATTTTCAAAAATTGTAACAAAATACTTGAAATAAATAAATTATTTTCATTTCAATTTTACAAAATTTTAACTATTCAAAAACAATTTTTGAAAGATTTGTTTATAGTTATTTTTTGCATTATAAAAATCAAAATAAGTTGCACTTTTTTACTAAAAATTGTGGTATTTTGTCACAATGTTTGAAAGAAAAGTAAAAAAAAGTTGCAATTTTTGACTCAATTTTCTTAATTTCCCTGACAAAAAATTTTTTTCATGACATTTACCTGACTTGAATGACAAAAATTTTGTTTTAATGTGTCATGGAAATTTTATCATTTATCATCTGGAAATCATGGAAAAATTATTGAATTTTATAAGGAGAAATTTGTAGAAACCCTATTCTTTTTAGATCTTTCAAAAATTCAATTATTATTAAAAGATTTTACCAAATTTCAATTATTTGGTAATTTTTCAATTGTATAAATTAAAGACCTATTAATTTTCAAAAATTATTTAAAAATTAATTTTAAAAATTCCTTTATTATAATTTTTTAAAAATCCGTTACTTTCAACATGTTTGATTAAATATTTTCAGTAATTCATCTTAATAACTTTTATAAAAAAAAACAAAAACCGTAAACAGTGTATTATGAAAAATTGAATATTTGTATTTAAATAATTAAAAGAAAAATTAAAAATAATTGATTTGAAAATGAAGTTTAGTTAAAAATTGTAGAAAATAATTTAATTTTGGAATGGATATAATTGTAAGAAAATTTTAAGAAATTATTAAATTTCAGAAGATTTTAATTTGAAATTTTTCTAATTAAAAAAAAAAATGATGATCATGGAAAAAAAAATTATTTAAATATTTATTTAACAAAATTGTTTAAGTTTTGAATAATAAAATTCAGAAATCTTGAAAGGAGAAAATCAGGAAAAAAAATAAAATTCTTGTAACATTATTGCATAAGAATTAAATAAATATGACTATTTCGATTTTTTTTGTATGTTTAATTGACTAAAGCGATTTTTTTGCTCCTTAAAGTCGATCCGAGGCCTGTGAGTAATGAAAATTATCGTTGACGAAAAAAATCCCTTCTCTTATTTTTAATTAAAAAGAATAAAATAGTTTGTCTAATAGAATTTGTTCCTTTCAATCAATTTAAAAATAGAAAAGTACATGCTGTTTAGTACACAGTTAATAAATACAAGAATAATAGAAAAGAAGAGTTTTCAGTTTGCAGGAAAAAAGAAAATTAATAGAATTAAGAAAAGTTTTGCAAGAATAGACCTGCCCTGACATCCGTCTCCTTTTATTTATTTATTTTTTTTTTTTTGAAAAAGAAAACAAAAATTTAATAAATGCATCGATTTTCTATGAAACATTTTATTATCATTTCTTCCTTCTTTCTCAATATAACGATAATTTCTCTTGTAAACGCAGAGAATTTTTTACAATATAATGTACACAAAAAAATAGCTACATCGGAGTAGAAAAATTGTTTATTGCATATAAATAAGTAAAATCGAATTTTCCAAATTTCATAGCACAATGATCGAATAAAACTACCGTCATAATATTTACAACTCCGATTTCATTCAACAAAATTCAGTTTACGATAGAAAAGATAAATTTATTAATTTAATTACTAATTTTATTTCACTGAGTGAAATAAATTATCAATTAAAATTTTTATTGACTCCCTATATTTTTTTCTTTTCGTTAAAAAAATATACATCATTTTCTGGTAAGTAACAATACTGATTAAAAAAAGAAATAATAAAAATTTGTATGTCTATTAAATTAATTGATAAATTAGCTAAATAGCATCTGTCGGCATTTTGGTTGCAAATTTCAAGATTATCATTATATCACAGCTTAATAAAAAACACGTCGCATTACAATAAATTCACGCGACTTAATATTCAAACGATTATCAGATTACTGATAATGATCTCTTTAACTGCTCTCTATAATTTTCCTTTATTATTTTTCTTTTAAAATTATTCAAGAAAGAAAAACTGCATTTTTTTATTTTTAATGCAATTTTGTTTTGATTTGCATAGATTCTAAATTTATCTCTATAGATAAATTATCTTGATAAGCTTTGATATTGACAATTTATGTACAGATTAAAAATAATTAATCATTCAACACTGATATACACTTTGTTTTGTACTAACGTAATTTTTTTTTATGAAGCCATGCGGAGATTATTTATGAAAATTATAAAAATTTGTAGAAATTGTAATTTGTAAAACGTGTAAAACTAAGTCCAAGTGAAAAGCCCAATTAAATTAGTAGCGAAAGTTGTTTCTTTCGAGTAGAAAGAAATTTCTATTTTTTCAGAGAAATTTTCTCCTCGTGAAAGAAAAGAATTTTTGTGTAAATAATTCTTTATATAGAAATTTTATCGAATTAAATAAAAAATGTACAAAAAGCTCATTTTTAATTGAATTTAACAATTAGTAATTAGTAATTAGTTAGAAATTAGAATGGATTAGTCAGTGAAAAAGAAATCGATTTTGATTGTCAGAGAAAATTAGTAAAAATAGCTGGTGTTTTTAATATCTAATTTTTTAAAAACATCTACTTTGATTTTCAACAATTGAGGCACAAGTACAAAGACTTTTTGCTTCCTCATAGAGGAAGTATTTTATACTCTCTTTTGATTGGTTGTCAAGTTTTTCTTTAAATTAACAAAATCCATAGAAAGACAATTTAAAACATTTATTGACCAAATTAAATCATTTTTATTCATTTGGAAAAATTAATAATAATCGTCTGTATTATTAATTTTAGTCAAGCTTTTTATTTTGAATTTTTCGATATAAAAAAACTTTTTTCTGTACAAAAATTACTTTTTTTAAATCAATAATACTTACAGAGTGTAAGTAAAAGAATAAAAAAAAATATTTTCCCTTGTCTTGATATGGATCAAATTAATTTCAAACATTTTTTTTTTATTAACTATGGCATTTTCTCTTTGGTTTAAGTAGATTGGTGAAAAACTGATGTTAGTAAATATTGTTACAACCTTTAGATTGTCGAGGTTGTATTTTGTGTTTTTAATAGAGAAGAAGAATGGGGATTTCTTTTTTCTTTTGGTGGAATGTCCTGTAGACATATTCGAATTTTTTTTAATTAGCATTCAGCCTCAGCCTCAGCGTTTTACGTTTTCATTTTTTTGATTTATGCCTTATTCGATGACGGAGTCAGGGCTTTGGTCCGACTTCGGTGGTTCTTGAACAATTACCACAGGCAGTGTAAGTGGAACAGAAGTAGTAGGCTCACCTGGAAGTGAGTCCAATGGCGCTGCAGCCGGCGATGGAACGTCGAAAACATCCTCGCAAGCCTCTTCATTTAATGTTTGTAGAGCGCCACAAATCATTTGTTCTTCTAACGTTACCTGGAGAATTCATTTCAAAATCATTATTTTTTCTCAATATTTATTTCAATATTTTTTTCAATATTTCAGAAAGAAAAATTCTAAATTAAAACTCCTAAAAAAACTCAACTTTCCTCTACTGTAATTACTCTAAATAAATAATTATAAATTTATTCCACTAATTTCTAATAATTAAAGATGAAAAATTAAATTAAAATTATTGAAATAAATTAATTTTAATGCAAAATTTTAATTTTTTTCTATTGAATTGGAAAAACTTGAGTTATACAAATTTTGTTCCTTTAATAAATATTTCTATATATATTAATTTTGTCGATATAACAAATTCGAGGAGTTAAAAATTCGAAAATTCGTTTTTTAAATTCAAATATTAATATTCATTAATTGACGATAAGTTTCTTACCTGCAACTAGTATTTCCAAGTGCAAATGTAGCGCAAGTGAAAAAAGTGTAATCGTGTCATTTAATAGAAATCTAAATCTAAATGTTGAAAATTTTGCCGATGTGCTTAATTAAAAATTTTAAAAGCAAATAAATAAATTTTGTAACCTACTTGTTTTTCCATAATTGATTGTTTGATAGAATCTCTTCTGGGCGGACCATCGGTTCTCGATTTTTCCTTTTCAATGTGAGGAGTCACTCTCGGTAGACTGGTTCCAGTGTGTTCTTTAAAAATTAAATTGAATTAAATTAAACATTAAAATAAACAGTTTTTATTATTTTTTCATTTGGATTTAAATTTTTATACTATTTTCTTCTTTAAATTTCTGACTATTTTCCTTTTTACTATTTTCTTTTATAAATTTTTTACTATTTTGAAATGAAAATCACCTTTTCTAACTATTTGTTCACTTCCAACTGTAAATCGTACACTTCGCAGCCCTTCGTCCTGAATTAAAAACGACGAAAGTTCTTGTTCTCGCAATGAAATCACCACCATTCGAAATAATTCCCAATCGCCAAATGACATTTCAAGTACCTGAAAATTGTTTGCATTTCAATATATATTTTTATTTAAAACTTATTTCAATTATTTGAAATTAAAAACTTAAAACAAAAATCATAAATAAATCTTCTTTATTAATAATCGTTAATTACGATTTTTAACTAGATTATTTAAAAATTTTGTTAAGTAATTTGCATAATTTCTATTTTTTATTATAATTTTTTAACGAAATATCAAGTATTTTTTTAAAGAATTAACAAATTTTCATAAATTTTATTTTTTAATCATATGTACTTATTGATCGTGATTACAAAAATAGAATATTGTTAGAAAAAAGAAAAATTTTGAAAATTACCTTTATTAGAAAAATAAATTTTTAGAAAATTAGCTTTATTAGAAGACAGAAAATTTCAAAATCACCTTTATTAGAAAAAAGTTTTTTAGAAATCCACCTTTATTAAAAAAAAAAAATTTTAGAAAATACGATTTAGAAAAACTGTACCCCAACCATTATTAGAAACATAAGAATGAAAATTAAAATATTTGCAGAAATTATAATTTAAATCTTTTGAGTTTGAATTTTATTACATTTATATGAGCTTAAAAAATGTTTGAGGGATTTCATGAGAAAATTACATGTATAAAAATTACATTTGAAACTTGAGTTGAGTAGAGGCATGTTTTTCACTTGGTAATTATATTTATTTTAATAACAGAAGCCATTAAAAAATCGCAAAAGGATCCAAGGCTAGAAAAGTAGTAATTTTGATTTTTCGAGGATTTTCTAAAAATCTCGGTATTTAAACTAAATTATAATTTCCGCCCCTTGGAAGCAATTTTTTTCGTTTGCTAATTATTTATTTTAATGTTAGAAGTCATTAAAAAATTTTGCAATAAGATCGAAGGCGGGGAAAGCAGTGATTTTGATTTATTTTATATTTTAGGATTTCTGAAAAATCCGTGACAAAAAATAAAAATCACTGCTTTCCCCGCCTTCAATCTTCTTGCAATTTTTTTAAATGGCTTCTGAGGCGTGGAAATGATAATATAGTTGAAATACCGAGATTTTTTAAAAAAATCTTAACTATTGTAAACATGCAAGAATATAAATTGAAATTATTAAATTTTTTCTGTGGAAAGCAGGTAGGCAGATTGCTACCGTGATAATTCTTTAAATCATTCACGCGCGCGTAGGACTTTGCTAGTTTACAAAATAATAATAAAGGGAAAACCGCGTTCCGTACCATTTTCTGGTTTATATAATAAATGATAATAAATAAAGGAATGATAGAATAAAAATACCTTCTTGAGTTCCTGTAAATCACAGTGAAGCAACACTCTACCAGTTATGTTATTTTGTTTAATAATTTCCTTGTAACACTGAACTTGATTTAAATTAAGATCTTCAATTTTATCGAGTAAGTCACACAAACCATTCACTGATAATGTCGAAAGTCTTATCTCCAAGATTTCCGGCTGCAATAAGATAAAATCAATTTTATTGATTCATTAAATAAGATTTAGATGAAGGCGAAATAAAAAAATAGAATATTGACTAAACAAAGAAATATAAATGAATATAAGATTATAATAATAAAAGAAATATAAGATATAAGAGTATAGGAATAAAAGAAAAATAAAATAAGAGAAATTTTACAGGTAGAGATGTAGTTGCAGAAATGGGTTTCGATAATGGTTCCATTGGCGGTGGTGGCAGACCAGGTGGATGCCAATGCTGAAATTGCCAATTAAATGAAGGTTGAACAGGCCAATTTGGTGCTAATGGAGCAATTTGCGGTACTTGAGGTGTTTTCAACTTATTATTCCTAGTTGTTAATCTATTGGTTAAAACACTGCGATTTGACCATTGCTCATTGTGACCAGTAACATTCCATGGTTGTAAACTTTTATAAAATTGATGATTCGGATCGTCGTCCAAACTTTGTTGTTCCTCCTTTATTTTCTTCTTTATATAGGGATCCAAATTAATTGTAAACGGTAGGAAAATCTTCATGTCACTAATCAATAAACTCGATCTATGAAATGTTAAAAATACATCGAGTTTTCGCTCATCTCTATCAATCTCAAGCAGTGGTTGCACATCTTTCAAAACTGGAATTTGCGGTCGAACTCTGAAAAACGCAATTAGAACCAATTTTAATTATTTAATTAATTCATTCATTCATTTACTTTTTTCTTCAAATTTTGAATTTAATAATTTAATTTAATTTAATTATTAATCATGAAAGAAAACTTACTTATCGTAGAGACTTTTCAGTGACATCGAGTCGTCTAAATTCTCCTCACAACTATCGTAGTAAAGAATCAACCAAGAAGTCCGGAAAGGCCATTGTTCAGTGATGTTTATCCAACTAGCGAGATGGTACCAGTTGAAATCAATTTGGAATGCTTTAAGTAATCTCCCTATTAAAATTATTCAGTAATTTTTATTAACTTTTATTAGTACTATAATTACTATTAAATTATTTTTTATTTATCTATATTTATATTTTATTTATAAATTATTCACTTAAATTAGTAATTATTCAACTAATAAGAAAAATTTTTACCAGTAACGTAGACGACGTTCATGAGTCGCCTCATACTTCGAGGATTGACATCACTGAAGTAGTCGTCGGTGAGGAGCATTTTGTTTAAATCTTGAGCGCCTCCCAATCGATTGAGATTACTGCCAATGCTACTGGCGATCGATTCACTTAATCGTAATTTCCTACTACCCTTTCTACTCGGCGGTTTAAGTTTCTCATTACTGCTCATTACACCGGACTCGGTGCTCAATCTTCTATTTGAAACCGATCGATGAATACTGCTCGATGCAGCATAATTAACACTCTCCTCCGCCTCATTCCAAACAATTTTTTTACTGTGTTGCGCCGTTTGCTGTGCGACTTTAACTTTTCGTAAACCACTATTTTGCAAATAAAATGGTAGATGCACCATATTTCTTAAGTAATCATGACCGCCTATATTTGAATCTATAAAAAGTCTTCTACTATTCACCTCTACTGCCTGAAATAAAAGAAAAACTATTAGCAAAATTTTTTATTTTCAAATATAAATTTCTCAATAATTTCATAAACAAAATTTTAAAAATTCACTTATTAAGTGTATAATTAATTATTATTGTTTATATTTTCACAAATTTTAATATAATTCTTCGGAAGAATTCAATTATTTTCATAAATAATAACATTCTTCGAAAGAATTCAGTTATTTTTAAAAATAATAAAATTTTTTGCAAAGCTTTAATTATTTTCAACAAAATTTTAACAAATCCTTCGAAACAATTCAATTATTTTTTAAAATAGTAAAATCTTTGCAAATATTTAATTATAATCAATAAAATTTTCCAAAAGAATTCAATTATTTTCTAAAATTTTAATAAAATTCTTCCTAAAAACTCAATTATTTTCAATACAATTTGAATTAAATTTCTCCAAAGAATAAAATAATTAAATGTTTAATTTCAATTATTAAGAAACACTATTATTTTAAAAACTTGAAAGAAATTCTTCAGAAAATTCAATTTCTTTCAAAATTTTCAATTAAAATATTATTAAAGAATCTCCATTATTTTAAAAACATTTAAAGAAATTCTTCAAAAGAATTTATTTAGGATTTTTTAAAATTTGAATAACATTTTTCGCGAAAATTCGATTATTTACATAAATAATAAAATTCTGCGAAGGAATTTAATTATTCTCAAAGTTTTTGATAAAATTCTTTGCAAGAATTGAATGATTTTTAATACATTAATTTTAAAATTGAAAATATTTTAAAGGAAAAATTATTTAAAAAGTTATAAAACAGAAAAGCCAACAACAACTAACTTCAAACTGAGAACAAATTATCGGAATACAACTATTATTAACTAATATAGAAGATATTTGATTTTAATTTTAATATTTTGCTTTAATTTTAAATTCCGCTTTAATTTTAATATTTTCCTTTAATTTTAATACTCGGCTTTAATTCAAAAAATGTAATTTAATTTACCCTGGCAATAATGTGTGGATCTATAGCTAAAATCACGATAAACGGACAGCCATTGTCGCTGAATAACGATTGAATTGCGTCAAGGACCAGAAGGACTTTATCTTGTTCGCAACTATCAAGGCCATCGACTATCACAACAAGTCTGCTTTGTTGAGCCGTGAAGCTGTCCATACACTTTACCTAAAACAAAATTTAATTCAATTTAATAACAATACCAAAAATTGATAAAAATTTTGAAGAAAACTAAAAATACTTATAAAATTACCATTTCTGTCATAAGGTTCACTTCACGTTTTAAAGTTTGTAAAAAACCTTCGCTCTTCAATGTTTCTAATTTGGATATACTGCGTTGAAGGTGTCTTCGTTGGGAAAAAAATAAAGCGCGAAGAGTTCTACTCCATGTGTACAAATTTGCTACAATACTCACAGATAGCATAAGGGCAACGGTGATCATAATTATGTGAGCAGTAACAGTCTCAATTGTTGTTCTGAAACATTTTAATATTATTATTGCAATATTTTACTATTTTTCTATTTTTCTATTTTTCTTTACTATTTTTGTATTTTTTTACAATTTTTGAATTTTTTTACCATTCTCTTATAATTTTTTTTTTTTTAATTATTTATACTATTATTTGTTATTTACTTCGTGAGTAAACTAAATTAAATTGAAACAAATTATAAAATTGTCAATATTAAGAAAAAAAATGGACTTACATTTCGTTAGATATATCGATGAGGTAAATAGCGAGGACAGAAACGCCAACGAGAAAGCTGTAGAAGCAGATTGTGAATATAACTATGTAAGGCAAGCAACACATCTTTCTCCATTCCCAGGCATTAGACGTTTTCACCGTTTTCGGTCTAAAAGCTCTATATAATCTAGTTGATAAAGATCCAAAATCATTTTCAATAGAATCGTACAATGATCCTATCATTTGAACAACTGCATTTTCACCCGCAGTTGTTGTGCCAACTCGTGTTTGATCAGTGAAATAAAATTTTATTGGTTGAACCGTTATTCCACCGTGAACTTCTCCAGTCGGCGGATGACAGAAAATCACTTTTAACAAAAGTTTCAGTGAATTTAGTTTCGTAGTGAGAGTCACAGTGAAATTATACGACCAATACCAATCGTATCTGTAAATTAAATAAAATTTAAATAAAACTAATTTCTTGTCCTTTAGTGAGAATGTAGAAAAAATGTAAAAAAAAATGTGAAAAAGAGTAAAAAAGCAGAAATTTTCTGCTTCCCTGGCGATAAACTTACCGTTTATTAGCGAACCATATGAGGACAAGAAAAAGGTACACCAAAATAATTAAAATAATTCCCGTGGATAAACCAATTATCCAGGATTGTAGAGCCAGACCTAAAGCGACTCCGATTAAAAGTGCAAAGTGTGAAATCACCAGAAACAATATGGATGAGAACTGAAATGCAGGATCAAGCCAGTGTCTCGCAAAATTTTTCATTTCCTCTGAAATAAACGAGTTTTTTATTTTTCGAAATTAATTTTTTTATTATTTAAATAAAGAGACTTCGCACTCGATAATTAATTTTAAAAAATAGCAAAAAGTAGCTTTCAAACTGACAAAAAATCCATTCTATATTTTATTTTCCTGACTTTTTCCTAATTTTCATAAAAAAAATATTTACTTCTTTCTTATCCTAATAATAAATTGAATTTCCGCAACAAATTTTATTATTCATGAAAGAATTTAAATATATTTATAAAAATAGTTTAATTTTTGCGAAGAATTTTATAAAATTTTTAAATAATTCATTTCTTTCAACTTATTTTTATGCAAATTCTAATTTAAGTAATTGAATTTCTGAGAAATTTCTAATATTCATGAAAAAAATTAAATTCTTACGAAGATTTTTACAAAAATTTTTTTAAACAATTGAATTTTGTTTGGAAATTTTATGAAAATAGACTAGTAGATATTGAAAATCATTGAATTGCAAAAAGTTTTTAAAAATAATTAAATTTTACAAAGAATTCTATTAAAATTTTTGAAAAGAATTGAATGATTGTGTGGCATTTTATTAAATTTTTTCGAAAATAATTGAATTCCTAAAAAACATTTTATTTATGAAAATAATTGAATTCTTGTGAACGATTTTATTAGAATTTTTTTTATAATAATTGAATTAACAAGAAAAAATTTATTACTTTTAAAAATAATTGAATTCATATGATGAATATTGTTATTTACGCAAAAATAATTGAATTTTGCAAAGAATTTTATTAAAATGCCTCAATAGTTATTTTCGTATTAAGGGCGCAAAATAGGTGATTTTGGCGAAGGCGAGATTAGGGAAACCGAGGGGACCTGAAGCACCGAGGCGAAGCCGAGGATGCGTAGGGTCGCCGAGGTTGTCCCATAATCTCGCCTGAGACACTATCACCTTTTGCGCCCGTGCTGCGAACAACATTTTTTGTCCTGCTGCATGGAAAGTGTGTTATTAAGTGCACACACATTTGGATGAATTGTTTGTTTGTTCCATATGGCTAAAAATGACTTGTGATGTCATTTTCTAAAAGTTAAGGTCACTGGATGCACAAATGAGCAAAGAAATATTTTGCGCCCGCATCTATATAACGGCAGCGGGCGGGAATGTATTTTGCGCCCGCTCTTATGACGTCAGCGGGCGGGAATGTACTTTGCGCCCGCTCCTATGACGTCAGCGGGCGCGAATGTATTTTGCGCCCGCTCACCTTACCTCTGGGCAGGAATCACTTACTTTGCGCCCCTTTCATGTGCACGAAATAACACATTTTCCGTGCAGGCAGGACAAAAAATAATTGAATTTTCGGGAATAATTTTGTTTTTTATCGACATAATTGAATTGTTTCAAAGAATTATTAATATAAATAATTGAAATCTTGGGAAGAATTTTATTAAAATCTAAAAAAATAATTGAATTATTTCAAAAAAATTTAATTAAAATTGTATTTAAAATAATTGATTTCTTTCGATCAATTTTATTAAAATATTTGAAAATAATTGAATTCCTGAGAAAAATTCTAATATTTTTGTAAATAATTGAATTCTTCCAAAGAATTTAAAAAAAGTTTTTTTTTTAATAATTGACTTTTTCGAGGAATTGCAATTAAATTTTTAAGAATAATTACATTTTTTGAGCAATTCCTGTAAAATTGTATTAAAAATAATTGAAATTCTGCGATGAATTTTATTATTTATGAAAATAATTGAATTATTGCGAAAAATTTTATTAAAGTGTTTAAAAAGAATTGAATTTCTGTGAAAAATTTTGTTATTTTTGAAAATAATTGAATTCTTTACAAGAATTTTATAAACATTATTTTAAATATTTAATTTTTTTGAAATATAATAAATGTTATGAAAATTTTATTTTAATTAATTGAATTCTTGTGGAAAACTCTATTTGTGAATATATTTGAATTTTTTTCGATTAATTAATTTAAAATAGTAGTATTAAAAATAATACAATTGAAATTCTTCGATGAGTTTTATTATTTATGAAAATAATTGAATTCTTGCTTAGAAATTTATCAAAAACTTTTTTAAAAAATTTAATTTCCATGAAAAATATTATTATTATTAGTAAAAGTAATAGAATTATTGTGAAGAATTGTATACAAATTTTGTTAAATAATTAATTTTTTCGAAATTTTATTGAAAATGCTATTCTAAATTAATTGAGTTCCTGTAGAAATTTTAATATTTATGAAAATATTTGAATCTTGTATGAATTTTATCAATTTTTTTTTATATATATATATATATAATTGAATTCTTTTGCGAAATTTTAAGAAAATAGTAGATATTGAAAATAATTTAATCGTTTTAAAGAATTTGATTATAATTTTTGAGAATAGTTTTTTGATTTCTAGTAATAGGAAATTTAAATTAGTGGAATTTTTAACTACGTTAAATTCGCAGTTAATAGTGTCCAAATAGTAACATAACGTAAAAAAAGTAGTAAATAGTAGATTTAAGTAGAAGAGTGCAAAGCCTGAATAAATCAATTAAAGTACCAAGTAAAATGAAAATTAAAAAAAAACTCACCCCGCAACTTATTCAACAAGAAAGACTTTCCCGAGCCCCATTTGGCATAAAGACCAACGGTAATTGGCGTTGATAAAGAAGGTTCACTAAGAATATCCGCTAAAGCACTACTGTAGAGATCATAGCCAAGCATATTCTCATTATCTTCATTGGTATTCAGCCGACCTAAAATAAAAATTAACAATACAATAAATAAAACAATTATTTACCACTATATTTTCAAATTTACTGCTTAATTTATTAAAATATTGATATTAATTGCTTGAAGCAATTTGTGAAAAATAAGACGAAGAAACTTACGAGCACCGAAAATTTGTCCTAAAATTGTCTTTGGATGATTGACATCAATATTGTAAGGCGTTTCCCCCTGACGATTGGGTCTATAGAGCAATTGACTATTTTTTGGATTTCTAAGTAAAATTTCCACAATTCCCTTTGAACGAGCACGCATTGCAATATGAAGAACGGTATCACCTTTTTTATCTGAGGCAGAAACTTTTGCCTTCTTATCCAGAAGTAATTGAACCATTTCAGCATTTCTCGATCTCACTGCTCTCAATAATGGTGTATCGCCATCTTTTGTTCCTATTTCCAAATCTGGATTTGCACTCAATAATAATTTCAATATTGATAAGTTTCCCTTCTCCACTGCAATGTAAGTCGCCGTTTTTCTATCCTTTAAAAACAAATATGATAAATTTGTCAAATTATTCCAAAAATTATGAAAATTAAAAAACTGTCAAAACCCGTGCAGAAAAATGGTGAGGGCCCCCGGCGGGGCCCTCGTGGATTGCCCTCTTGCCATGTGGAATCCGCAGGGGCAATCCACGCAGAGCCCTCGGAGGCGTGACATGCTTTCCCTCGTGGGTGCCCTCGAGGAAAATCCTCATGGATTCCATATGGATTTTCCACGCGGTGCCCTCGTGGATTTCATAAAATGCCCTCAACCTTATTTTCAATTAAATTAATAAATTAATTATTTATTAATAACAAATTAGTCAAATTATTGATAAATAACATTCTTATTTAACAATTTTTACTTTTTTTAATTAAATTGTGACCAAAAAAAAAAAAAAAATCTGACGCACGCGGGAATTGAGCCTACGACCTACTGACTACCAGACAACACTCTTACCACTATGCTACGGGACCTACTTGAAAATTATTGCTTTAATGTAGGTGACTTGCTGACTTGCTTTTGATGATTCAATAAATTATTTATTAACACTAATACACCATGACAAATAATTAAATAGTTTAATAATAATAATAACAATATTAATAATATAATAATAGACCATAAATATTCATAAATTAATATTTTTATAATTTCAAAAAAAAAAAAAAAAAATGTCAAAACATTTGTGTTAAAAACGCGTTTTTCATAGTTTAAAATCATTATAAACATTAATTTTTTTATTTAAAAAAAATTTTTTTTTTTGGACTTAGAAATTTTTTCTAGTTAATGATGTGGGCAATCCATGAGGGCCCTCGCGTGGGCCCTCATGGATTTGCCCTTAGGTAAATTCAATATTTTCAAAAAAAGTAACATTAAATATTTGTTAAAAACGTGTTTTTCATTGTTTAAAATCATTATAAACATTAATTTGTTGATGAAAAAAATTTTTTTTTTTTTGGACTTAGAAATTTTTTCTAGTAAATGATGTGGGCAATCCATGAGGGCCCTCGCGTGGGCCCTCATGGATTTGCCCTTAGGTAAATTCAATATTTTCAAAAAAAGTAACATTAAATATTTGTTAAAAACGTGTTTTTCATTGTTTAAAATCATTATAAACATTAATTTGTTGATGAAAAAAATTTTTTTTTTTTTTGGACTTAGAAATTTTTTCTAGTAAATGATGTGGGCAATCCATGAGGGCCCTCGCGTGGGCCCTCATGGATTTGCCCTTAGGTAAATTCAATATTTTCAAAAAAAGTAACATTAAATATTTGTTAAAAACGTGTTTTTCATTGTTTAAAATCATTATAAACATTAATTTGTTGATGAAAAAAAATTTTTTTTTTTTGGACTTAGAAATTTTTTCTAGTAAATGATGTGGGCAATCCATGAGGGCCCTCGCGTGGGCCCTCATGGATTTGCCCTTAGGTAAATTCAATATTTTCAAAAAAAGTAACATTAAATATTTGTTAAAAACGTGTTTTTCATTGTTTAAAATGATAGTAAACAATAATTTTTTGTTGTAAAAAAAATTTTTCGTTTGGACTTAGAAAAATTGTTGAGCAGGGCATTCATAATGGCTAAGAGCAGGGGCCCTGCTGGTGCCCTCGTAAATTTCCATAACTTTGTGATAGGATTTCTGGAAAAATGTCACTTAATGTTTATTTCAGGTGCTTTGAAACGTAATTTAATGCACTCTGAACTAAAGTTTTTCAACGAAAAAATTTTTTTTTTAAAACTTAGATAAATTTTTGAGCAGGGCAACCGTAAGGGCAAAGAACGGGGCCCCTGCTGGTGCCCTCGTGGATTTCTCCTCATGGATCTTCCACGAGGGCCCCCGACGGGGGCCCCGGAGCTGTGGGGCTCGAACGTGGCTTTTTCCACACGGGAATTATCAAACTATAAAAATTAAAAAACTATAAAAATTGAAAACTAAAAATTAGAAAACTATAAAAATTATTTAACGATAGTATTAATTATTAATTTACTTATTTACTTATAGAAATTATTATTTATTCACAAGAATTTCTTTTTAATGTTAAAAATACCTTGCCAGCAATGTCGACGTCGACGTATTTTTTTAAAAGCGATTCAATAACACCGCGATGACCACCTTTGATGGCGTGAATTAAAATCGTGTCGCCAGATCTATCCTGAACATTAATGTAAGCACCGGTATTTAAAAGTGCATTGACTATCTCGTGGTAACCTTCCCGACATGCGATCATCAACGCTGATGTTCCATCTTTATCGAAGGCGTTGACATTCACTTTGTGCTCCAAAAGTAACAAGACAACATCGATGTGATTTTTTAGTGTCGCTACTATTAAAGCCGTCCACGAATACTGCGAAAAAAATTAAATAAAAAACATTAATATTATTATTTTATTGATTAAATATTAAATACCATAATAAATAGTCGAATTTCGTTACCATGCCCGCTGTATCAACATTTGCTCCAAGCTTGAGAAGAGTGTCTACAATTTCTAAGTTTCCCTTGCGTGCCGCCCAAATGAGAGCTGTTGTTCCATACTGAAATGATAGAATTCTAGTTAGAAAATAAATTTTGAAAATTATTTGAAATCAACGCCATAATAATAGAAAAATAGAAAAATACAATATTTTATTAATATTAAGAAAATGAATAAAATTATTTACTAACTTGCAAATGATACGCGCGCAGAACGCGGTATTCCATTTATTATTATTTTGTAAATTAAAAAAATTTATATCTTTAAGAATAAACATCAATTTTTGAATGATTTCAGATTAAAAATGTAAAGAATTAACTTATTAAGTACATAATATTAAATATTCTTGTTTATCAATTTAATTTTAAATTTTAATAAAATTTGTCACAAGAATTTCATTATTCTCATAAATAATAATTATTTTTAGAGGAATTCAATTATTTTCAACACAATTTTAATAAAATTTCTCGAAAAAATACAATTATTTTTAAATATATTAATTAAATTTAATTATTTTCAAGAGTTTTAATATAAATTCAAATATTTTCGACAATTTTGATGTAATTCTTTTTAAAAAATCATTATTTTCAACATTTTTAATAAAATTCCTCCTCAAGATTTACCTAAATTATTTTCATGAATAAGAAAATTCTTCGCAAGAATTAAAATATTCTCATAAATAAGAAAATTCTCCAAAGGAACTAAATAAAATGTTTCGGAGGAATTAAATTATTTTCAATACAATTTTACTAAAATTTCTAGGAAAAAATTCAATTATATTCAAGATGATTTTAATAACATTTCTCTAACAGTTTCAATTATTTTTAAAAATTGTAGAACAATTTTTCTAAGCAATTCAATTGTTCTCAAAAGTTTTTAATAAAATTCTTTGTGAATTTCAATTATTATTTTCAAAATTTTCAATTAAAATTATTTATAAAATAGGTATTACATTATTTTTACGAAATTTAATTAAATTCTTTAAAAAAAACGTAATTATTTACAAAACTCTAATAAAATTGTTTTAGAATTTAATTTTCTATGAATAATTTTAATATAATTAAATAGGAAAATTATTAATTACAATTAATAACAAATACGATCATTTTAAAAACTTAAAAGAAAATCTTCATAAAATTCAATTACTTTCGAAATTTTCAGTAAAAACTAAAAATGATTAAAAAAAAACTTCATTATTTTCAAGAAAATTGAAATAAATTTTCCAAAACAATTCAATTATTTTAAAGAATTTTAAAGAAGAATTATTTTAAAGAATTTTAATAAAAATCTTGTTAAGAATTAAATTATTGTCAATACAATTTTAATTACATTTTCTCGAAAGAATTCAATTATTGAAAACAATGTTGATTAAAATTCTTGAAATGAATTAAATTATTTTCAAAATTTTGTGATAAATACTTTGCAAGAATTCAATGATTTTTGCTGTACCTACATTAATTTCAAAATTCACTAGAAAAATTATTTAAAAAGTTAGGAAACAATAAAGCAAATAGCAACTAACTTCAAACTGTGAACAGATTATCAGAATACAACGATTATTAATATAGAAGAAGATAGAAAGATTGTTAAAAAATATAAATATATTTACTAAATAGAAACATTTTAACAAAATAGTAGATATTTTATTTTCTTTAAATTAAGAAATAAAAATTAGAAAATCTATTTTGCAAATTATTACCTTGTCTCCGACATTGACCTTTGCCCCATGTGCCAGGAGATCTTTGACAATTTCCGGATACCCTCTCCCTGACGCCCACAATAACGATGAAATGTGATAATTCCCATGTGCGTTGACATCGGCACCTTTCGACAATAACAACGATACAGTATTCGATCTTCCCTTGTACGTCGCCCACATGAGAGCCGACCAACCGCCCTTTAAAGTAAAATAAAAAATCGTTAATTTCAAATATTTTTATAAATAAATATTTATACCTATCGTATAAATTTATATATTTATATTTGTATTTATATTTATAAATTTATTTATTTTTATATTTTTATTTATATTTATTTTTATTTTTATATTTATATTCAGATTTATATTTTTATTTATATTTATATTTATAAAAATCAATAAAATAATAGCGCGAAAAAATTCGATTAATTACATGAGGAAGAAATAAAAATTTCAACAATTGAAGGAAACAAGATAATAAATTAGTAAACTTTTGGACTAGATTCAAAATTACATTGTCGTGAATTCATAGTCTCTTGTTTATAATCAGTTTGCCAAGTTAGTGAAACTTTTAATTTATGTAAACAAACGGACTGAAATTTATAATTTTTCTTTAAATTTGACATTGAAATTTGGAAATTTTTTTATGTACCATATCGCGGTGCTCGAGATCGGCTCCATGGTCGAGTAATTCGAGGCAAACATCCACGTATCCTTCTTTCGCTGCGAACAACAACGCGGTCCAATTGTCCTAAACATGTATAGAAAAAAAAGAAGAAGAAGAAGATGAAAAAAATGTATAAAGACAATGCGTCATTGACACAAAATAAATTTATTCACGTGACATACTCACCGCATCCTCGGCATTGACATCTGCTCCATGATTAATAAGTTCTCTCACGAAGTGTAACTTTCCTTTACTGGCTGCAAAAATCAGGGCCGTGCTTCCATTCTGGAAAATTAAAAACGTATTTTTTTAGAATTCTTTTCATTCTTCTCAGAGCACTTTCAATGATAGAATTATATTTCTTTTACTTTGATATTACCTATTTCTCTTTTATTTTAATTCGTTAATTTCTTTTAGAAAGTGAGAAAAACGCTAGAAGTAATAAATTGGTAGAATCATTTTTGTTTTATTATTTCAATTTGTAGAATTAATTTTAGAAAGAGAAAAAAAAACGCTAGAAGTTTTGAATTGATAGAATCATTTTTATTTTTTTATTTTAATTTGTAGAATTAATTTTAGAAAGAGAAAAAAACGTTAAAAAACTTGAATTGCTAGAATAATTTATGTTTTTATTTTAATTTGTAGAATTAATTTTAGAAAGAGAAAAACGCTAAAAAACTTGAATTACTAGAATTAATTTCCATTTTTTGATTTTGAGTTTAGAATTAATTACAGAAAGAAAAAAAAAGCGCTAGAAAGCTCGAATTGATAGAATTGCTTTCGCAAAGAATAATAAAAATTCGGTGAACGTTTGGAAATTAAAAATTTATTCACCTCGTCTCGATCGTCAACTTGGACCCTCTTGTTCTCGAGGAAGTTCTGTAGACCCGCGAGATTTTCTTCAGTAATGCAAGTGGCCAAGTTCCGATAGCAAAGAGATACCATGGAGTCAGTCCGGTGTAAAGTCTGCAAAAAAAGAGAAAATCAGTTTTCAAAATCATTTCTCGGGAAATTATTTTCCAAAAAGCAAGATTCAGTTCAATTTTAAAAACTTGTACAATCGCAGCCATTATTGTTATTGAAGCGCATATCAATTTCCCCATTTTTTCTTTGTACTCCAAAAAAAAATAATAATAATCGAACGAATCGCAATAAAATTTATTTACTATATTTTTTTATTTTTCCCCAGTTTTTATTCGGTAACAAATAAACTGAAGCGTCTATCAATCAATTTCTTTATTTTCTCTTTGAACTTCAAAGAGAAAATTGTTTATTTTTCAAATAAAAAAAAAAAAAATAATCGAACGAATTATAATTTTTTTCCTACTGTTTTAGTTTTTCTCTAAAGATCAATATCAGAAAACTAATGATTTCGTTCGATAAAAATTTCCCATTTCTCGAATAAACGAATATAAGCAAAACAGAAGCGTAAAATTGTAAAATTAGTAAGTCAAATTGAAAAAAATCCATTTCCAAAATTCCTTTCTTGTTAAATTCACACGAATCAGTTGGCAACATCGAAATCGAAGCACTTTTCATGTCGACTAACCAGATGCGAGTGCCTTCGAATGCCAAAATTGAATTTTCGACCAGTACCACAGTAAGTTGCGGGTCCATTAAACGTGATAATGGGAATATTAAGATGATGATGCGATCGACGATCGGAATCGTCATGCCCACGTAAAAATGGTATTCTCGACCATCTTCTTCCGCTCGTGGCTTTCTTCTCACCGTCCGTGAATGTCGCATCACCGAGACAATTACTCGTCGTTGATGAATTATTATTATCCGATAAATTCGAATCAGTGAGACTTCGTCGAAGATCAATATTATCATGATTCAGGAAATTCGGCGAATCGGGAAATAATCCGGCTAAACTTGGAGCGATAGTTTTTCCAATTGCAATATTCGTGATGCTTGGTCGTCTATTTTCCGTTTTGTTGAAATTAAAAAACGAAAAAGACAGAGGCGAAGTCGATGGTGCTAAATTTTTCAACGACTCCTTTAGGGAAACTTGCTCGAGTTCGATATTTGTCACCGGTAATGTGAGTCTTCGTACGCTATTTCGCATTTCGTTCTTCAATTTTGATTCAAGTGATAATTCACCTTTGAAAGAATCCTTCAAGTCCTTCGAATCGTTTAAATCTTTTGAATCCTTCAAATCCTTTGTATCCTTAAAATCCTTTGAAACTTTTGAATCCTTTGAATCTTTTAAATCCTTTGAATCTTTTAAATCCTTTGAATCTTTTGAATCCTTTGAATCCTTTAAATCCTTTGACTCTTTCGAAAAATCCTTTGGATCGTATTCCTTGAACTTTGAAGAATCCTTTTTAATTGCTACTCCCTCATTTTCTTCAACCTTTTTCTTTTCCTCCGCCTCTTCCTTGTCATCCTTATCCTCCTCGATTTCGATTCGAAAAACATTTTCATCCGACTTGAAGGCTTCACGTTTGAGTTGCGCCCTCCGCATCACATTCTTTTTCCAAATTTAGAAAATCCTTTATACCTAGCTTTTTAATTGGACAAAAACAAAAAAAGGAAAAAATTTAATTCAATTTTTCCATTTATATTAAAAATAAAAAAAAAAAGATCGAATAATCGTTTCCTAATTGTCAAATAATTACAATGCACTTCACCAACGATTTTTTTGGAACTAAAAACTGAATTTGAAAATAGTTTAGTTTGCGATATTTATACTTCTCACTAGTTCTCTGGTCTTATCGAAACTATAATGACATTTTAATTGCAGAGAAAAAATTTCAAATGAAATATTCTGTAAATATTAAGTAGATAAGAGTCCAGACAATATTTGAGTATTAAAAAAAATACTATCTTTTCTTTACAATAAAAAAATGTAGATCTTCTTTTATTAAATTTATTTAATTTAACAAACACCACTGACCTCAATAAATTGATAAGCAATAATAAATCGTGTCTATTAATTTAAAAAAATTCACGATTTCTAATATTCTACAAAAACGAATTTTAATTCCGAAAATTCGTTTCTTTTCTGAATAAAGTAAAACGAAAAAATAACACAATATTTATACGATTTTTCTTATCAAACATAGAAAATAAAATTCGAAAAAAATCATAAAAATAATATTTCGGACAAATAGGAATTAATTTTCAAAGCCGAAAATCATTGTTGTTTAAAATTTATAGAGAATTTATACAGAATAGAGAAATTTTGTATAATTTTAATATTATAATAATTTATTTATATTTATAATTATAATTTCTGTATTCAGAAATCAATTTTATTAAGTCGGGAAATTTTCGAAAGAAGAAATATATACGAACCCAGTGAACTGATGTAAATTTGAGCATTTTGCGGGCATTAATATTTTGAATTCAAAGAAGCACAAGAAAATAATAATCACGAGTGGAGAGAGAATGAGGAGAAACACATGTGAGCACAAATTTTCGAGAGGCACGTCTAGTGTTCATGTTAATGAACATGACAACTAACTAGAAACCAAAGCTTCAAGAGTCGATGAAACATTTAAGAACAAAGTGTCTCGCTACTTCAATTATATACCCAACTTGAGAACCCTAAGAAAATGTACTGTGTAGAATCATATATGTGCGTGTAATATTCTCTCTTCTCTTATTAAGACAACACCACTGATTACAAAACACATTACAATCTGACAACAAACTTTGAGATGTTGCAACTGTGGAACAAGAAAAAAATACCAATAAAAAAATAATATAGATTTAAACAAAATTTTCTGTAACTAAAAAGTTTGATAAAAATTTCTAAATAAATAATATTTCATTAAATAATAAAATAAATAAAATTTACATTTTACAAATATTTTCTTCTTTTCTTTCTTAATATTTTCTTAGGTATTTTTCTCTTTTTTATTTTCTTAAATTCAATTTCAGTTTTTTAAATTTAATTCTGTAAAAGAAATTTTTATCCGCCCTTTGCAAAGGATGTAAAATATTCTTCTCATCATTTTCAAATTCACCATTTCTGAAAATTAATCTTCGAGTTATATTTTCGTATTTTTTTCAATTCTATTTACGAATAAAAACATTTTCCTTTTTGAAGAAAAAAATAGGCTATTTTCAATTTCATTGTCAGGGTTGCCACAAAAAATTAATTTTGTTTTTCCCTGATTTCCAGACAAAATTTTCATTTTTCCCTGACCCTAAAGAATATTCTGATTCACTCTAAAAATTATTAGATACTCAAAAAAAACATTTTATTACATTTACTTACGAATTTCTTTAATTGTAAAATTATTTGCAAACATCAATAACTTCATTTTTAAATAAGTATTTAATTATTATTTTTCCATAGGAATTAAAATTCTTCAAAACATTTAAATTCAAAAATTTTTTAAATTCAACAACTTATAAGAATATTATTATAAAACATGAAGATATAAATCACTCCGAGTCTTCGACTTGGAGTAATTCATATCTTCATGTTTTATAAAAATTTCGAATTCCATAAAATGTTAAAAAAAAAAAAATATTTACAAAAATTATAATAAAATTCGTTGCAAGAATTCAATTACTTTCATAAATTAATAAAATTCTTCACAGAGTTTCAATTATTTTTAATACAATTTTAAATAAATTGCACGAAAAATGAAATTATCTTCAAAAATTTTTTGCAAGAATTAAATTACATTTCACAAATAATGAAATTCTTTGTTGAATTTCAAAAATTTTTCAAAATTTACTATTTTAATAAAAGTTCTTAAAAGAATTTAGTTATTTAAATAAAAAGTAATAAAATTCGTTTGCAGGAATTCAATTATTTTCACAAGTAATAAATTTTTTCACATGAATTCAATTGTTTAAAAAAAAATTTGATCAAATTTGTTATTAGACTCCCATTATTTTCATAAATTATAAAATTTTTCTGAGGATTTCAATTATTTTTAATGCAATTTAAAATGAAATTCTAGAAAAATGGAATTATTTTCTTAAATTTTTGTCAAGAATTCAATTACTTTCATAAATTAATAAAATTCTTCACAGGATTTTAATGATTTTTAATACAATTTTAAGTAAATTCTTCGAAAAATGTAATTATTTTCAGAAATTTTATTAAAATTCTTCGAAAGAATTCAATTATCAATTATTTAAAAAAATTCATGCTTTAATGCTTTTAATATATTCATTATTATTCATTTTTAAATCAATTTTTATTCGAAAATTCTACAAGAATTCAATTATTTAAATACAAAAATAAATAATTTACTGAATGAATGAATGTTTCTCTAAATTGAATTATCATAAATAATTTTATCAATATAATTGAATTTTTTCGAGGAATTTTAATAAAATTTTCAAGAATGATTAAATTTTTAGAGGAATTTGATTAAAATTGTATTAAAAATAATTGAAATTCTATGACGAGTTTTATTATTCATGAAAATAATTAAATTTTTGTAAAAAATGTTATTACTTATGAAAATTACTGAATTATTTTTGGAAGAAATTTATAAAAAATTTCTAAATAGTTGAATTTCTGTGTAATTTTTATTATTTATGAAAATAATTTAATGTTTGCTTAGAATTTTATCACCATTTTTTTTTAATAATTGAATTCTTTTGAAAAATGTTATTAAAATAGTATTCTAGTATATATTGAAATACATTGAATTGAGGAAAATTTTTTGAAAATAATTGAAATTTTGCAAAGAATTTTATTAAAATTTTTGAACATAATTGAATTTTTGCAATTATTTGTAACTTCTCTAAAACTCAATTTTTTCCAGTACTTTAATAAAAAATCCCTGACTTTTCCCTGATTTCCCTGACCAATTTTACTTTCCCTGACTTTTTTCTGATTTCCCTGACCTGTGGCAACCTTGATTGTCCTCAGCCGTAAATAAATATAAATATTCCTTGAAATAAATCGTGGAGCAATTAAAAAAATAAAAAGTCTGGTAATAATCATCCTTCAATTGGCGATGATTTCAGCCTTTCGTTATTCAATAGTGAATTTAAGATCATTTAAAATTCCAGAAATAGTTCTCCACGAGGATTTCCTTATTGTCATTAACGTTTCATTGCCTACTCGACTCTATTCATTAATGCAATTCAATATTTATTATTACTCTTATAGAGAACAGAATTTTATTTTTAATTATAGAACTTGGTTTTTAATAGAAAAAAAAATGTTTAAATAGCAATCATTGTGATCTTTGATATTATAGTTCAAATTCTCTTTCCTTTTTTTGTAATTTCAAAATACATTTTTCAATTTTTTCGATTTAAAAAATACAATCTTAACTTTTTTTAAATATACGTTAAAAAATAAAATAATTAGGTAATTTATAAATTAATATACCTAATCTAAATCAATATCTATAAATTAATTGATAAAGAAATAAATAAAATTTAAAATCAGTTTTACAAATTTAAATAAATAAAAAAATATACTCGAGAGACAATTTTCGAATGATTTTTGAATTAATTAACATAAATGAAAATAGAATGTCTACTGTGGCAAGTGGCATAGAATAAAGTTTCGTTCGTGTAATAATTGAAGCAATTAAATTGCTTGATTCTCGGTATTATCAAGTCGTGCTTCTATGATTAACACCACGAGCAATATAAGTGCATATAGAGAAGAAGCGTGACTGTTGATACAAATGAAAATTACAGCTTATAAAACACGAGCAATTGGAAGACATTGCCATCAAAGTAAACGATTTCATGTGTCTAAATTTATGGTCTTCCTCAAATTTAATGCACCGCAATGTTTAAGGAAATGTTGCAAGCACTCTAACATAAACACTATATCCGATCTCATGTTTTTCATTCTGAAATCAAATAACAAAAGAATTTTAGTACAATTTTTTCACAGAATGGAAAATTTACAGTCAATTATTAAAAGAAAAATTAAATTCAGTAATAAATGAATATAATAAAAAAGCTTCCTCCACGAAGAAGCAAAAAATACTTCCTCTATGGGGAAGCAATAAAGAAATAGTAAAAAATAAATAAATAAAACAAAATAAAATAAATAAATAAATAAATACTAAACGAATAATAAATACATTAAAAAATCAAATAAATACTAAAAAAAATAAATACTGAAAAAATAAAAAAATATACTAAACGAAAAAAATCCACTGACTAAAATATCGAGAAAAGAAAAAACAGATTTGCCTTTTCATTTGTAGATAAATTTCGTGATTCCCCTGATGAATAGGAAGATTAAAAATTTCCAAGAGTTCAAAATACAGAATTGTGACTATTATGACAATTAAAACTGTTTTTGGTTTTTTTTTAGTTTTACAAACAATTGAGAGAATCATCCAATTTTAACTAAAAAAAGGAGAAAAGTAGAAAAGTAAAAAATTATACAAAAATATATTGAAAAATCCAATTACTCAAAAAAATCAGATTTAAATTTGACGAAACCTACGAAAGTGACTCACTCCAACCGAGATAAAGGTGAATTATTGGAATACGATAATAAAAGCAGAGAACCGAATGGGAAAATAAAATTAAGAGTAAGAAAGCCAGATTTAGAAAATACAGTCAATGGAAGGGATAAGTTTCATTCATTCATTGAAAGTTTATTTGCTCGAAACGTGCGATGACCGAGACTTATTTCGACTCCTTAAAGACAGATGACAAACTCGTGCCAAAAATCAATTATATAGTTCAATATTGTATAACGAATTATTGTATAAAATTGAAATTAAATCAAAAGAACATTCAACACTTTTCAAGAACTAAAAAAAGTTATTTTAAAAAATTAATTCTTTTTAAAAACAAATAATTCTTGAGTAATTTAAATTTAAAAAAAAGGAATTTTAGAATAAAATTTATTGGAATCTAAAAATAATTTAAAATAGAATTGCATATACATAATTATAAACAGAAGAATCAAATATCTATTTGCATATATGTTGCAATGCAATCTATGCATGTTAAGTACATCGAACAATTTAAATCAATCTCTAACAAATTATCTCTCTTGTCTTTCGACATGTTATTAAATTAAAGACGAAAACACAAATTCTCACTCGAGAATAATTTTTTATAAAAATAATTAAATAATAATATTTCAAAATTCGTAGTTTAGTTCTAGTGAAATATTTTTTTTGTGTGGAATAATATCACAAACTTTCAGAATAAATGCAAAATAATGATAATAATCAGAAAATAGAAATTATATTGTAAACTAGTACAAAAGAAATCACTTTCAGGAAAGATTCTAAATGATAAAATTATCGGAAAAAATAATTGACGTCAAACACACGATTCTTGTGTAAATAACAGATATTATTGTTATAAGCTTATCAAATAAACTTTTCGTTGCATGGGAAATTTTCTCACAAAAGACGAAATTTCAAGAAATGAAATTTTCTTTTTCACTTTGACTTCAATTTTCAATTTCTTTTCCAACTAAAAAGAAAAACTTTTTTTTTTAATATAATTGAATTTAAATTTAATCGAGGAGAATTTATACCTTTTTTCGCCAATTCCACAAGGATTTTAGACCGTCAACTGAGAGGAATGATCCATAAGATTTACTACTTCGATTACTCGATGAAGAACAGGATAAACTCGAACGACTGTCACTAACAGTTAAAAGCAACGATGTCGATTCATTTAAAGTTTTTGATTTCTTTTTTCGAAAATATCCTGGCGCATGCAGGTTAAAATATGGCACAAGTCTCATAGTATATAATAATAGATATTATAGAAAAATTATCGAAAGTTCTATTCCGAGGAAAATAAAAGTCACTTTTGTCTACAATAATAATAATAATAATAATAAATAAACACAATCAAATATTTTCTATTCGACAAAAATCTTTACGACGTTTATTTAATGAAAAATAAATTAAAAGTTCGTCTCCATTTAAATGCGAACAACGATATTTATGAGGGAAGAAAAAAACGTTATTTACAACATTCACAATGTGAATCACTTTGGACATTGTTACTCTGAAACTATTGATACATAAATACTTGAGGAATTATCAATATTTGACATTAACAATCACTCTCTACTCTCTAGATTCAATAACTTCACTTTATTAATTTATTATTATTATTTATTTATTTTGCGTTTCACTTTCTTTTTGAGAAAAATAAATTTTAAGATAATTTATAATTAACGACACTTTGAAAAACGAATGAGAATGAAAACAAATTGAAGGAAGAATATTGTTATGTGTGGAAAGAGCAGATTCCTATTGATTACTGATCGGCTTTTATAGAATAAAAAAGAAGACGAAAAAAAAATATCGAAGAAAGGGAAACAAGAATTTATCGTTGTTGATGTAATTCAACCAGCATCTCGTGATAAATGATAACAATTCGGTCTGGTAGCATTTTAAGGAGATAAGTTATCTCTAAACATTTCACGTAACCAAAGCTCTGAAGATGGCTCTATTAACATGCAAAGATAATATTTCAAGAAACAATGAATTTTCCAAAAAGTATTCTCACGTTTTTGCACTTTTGGAATTTTCCGAATTCTATTCTTTTGATTTTTGTTTCTTTCTTTCTTTTTCTCTATTAAGTCTCCTTTTTCCTTCTGTATCAATTTTTCGATCTTTTTCTCTATCAAGTTTTCCTTCTTCTCTATAAATTTTTTCTTTTTTTTCTCTATCAAGTTTTTCTTCTCCTTCTCTATCAATTTTTCTTTCTTTTTCTCAATCAAATTTTCCTTCTTCTTCTTCTTCTCTATCGATTTTTCTTTCTTTTTCTCGATCTATTTCTGAATAATGATGATGACAATGAAGAAGATGATTTTTACGATGATGACTCGAATCACAAAATGAAATGAAACTGAAGGAGAAAAATTTCCCAAATGCGCTCCTTTCAATGAAATAAAATTGCTTCCAAACTCTGTAAAATTCATAGTAATATTAGTAATAATGTAAATAAAAATATAAATAAAAATTATAATCAAAATTTCAGATTTTGTAATTTTGAAAAATAAAAAAATAAAATTTTAGAAAAAAATAAAGAGAATAAAGATCGTAAAAAATTGACGAGTTTGTCTATAATTTAGTAGCGAAATTCTGAGCAAAAAATAGTTATTTGTCTATACAATACAATCACTGGTGGAACAATTATATTTTACGTAAAACAAGACAGAAATTGTATTTTATATATTCATATGTTGCATGAGGCACGTTTTTGCGAATAAGAGCCAAGTTATTTGAATCTAGGTTGTCTCAGTATATTTTCGGTGAATATCCAGGTATAATTTGGCTCATCAATTCAAATTTCCGGACAAATTATTATCAAATAGAATCAACCCACGAAATTACAACAGACAATTTACTTCTATTTATAAATTATTATTTTTAACGATTCATTGACAATTGCGAAAAGAAAACAATTCGAAATTAATTAAATCAATTTAAAATTAATTTAATTTAATTTCAATTTCCATTTAATAAATTTAATTTTAATTTAATCTTAATTTTAATATTAATTTAATTTAAATTCAATGTGCCGATACTAATTGGCAGAATAATTGCCTCAATAGAAAAATTAGTCTCACTTTGATAAATAGTAATTAGCATAATAATTGCTATGAGAAATAAAACTATAAATAGAATTTACGTAAATAAAAAAAGTAATTCCCTTTTTTTTAATAAAAAAATCATTTTTCGATCATTTTTCGATTACCTCTTGGAAACGGTGCTCCAAACGTTGAACAATGAATGGGGATCTACCCCGAAACAAAGAAAGTGGTCGATAATCATCGTGTCGGGAAACAATTCTAACATCCTTGGATTTACGGTGTGACATGAAGAAAGCGAAGAGAACGAAAAAAAATTGTTTAATTCACATTATATCCTGGAATATTCCTTTTTTTCTCCCTCCTTTTCTCTCTCTCTCTCTTTTTCTCGTTTTGAACACAATAAGAGCACTCGTGAAACTTACATAACAGCGAATAAATAAAAAAAAAAATACTCCTCAATGCCTGTTTTTCCTTTATACTTGGTATAATAACAGGTGTCGTGGACGAAAAAAAAAAATACACACCTACTCTTGAATAAACATATAAAAACACGATAACAGAAACCGGTCAAACGAACAACTTCCAAGTTTCACGATTTATTTATCACATAAATTGAATTTTCCCCGCGAAAAAAAAATTGTATGCCTGTGGGAAATTTTTTCTTTTATCACAAATTTAAAAATTTTCCACACAATTTCTCAGGAGACAAACTTTTTTTAATTTTTTTTTTTTTCAACTCGATGGATTTTTATGATTATGTAAAGACATTATTTGCAAGTTTGCGTAAAATTCAGAATTCTATTTACCGGGAAAATACAATTTGAACTTAAAAAAAATGTTATCTTTATGAGAGAGACATTTTTTCTTATCGACAGTCAAGGGGAAAAATTTTTAATTCAGAGACAAAAATTTTAATTAGAATTCCCTTTGGACAAATAATTCTTTTTGACCTTTAAAATTGAAAATTATCTCCAATGATAAGTAATAGATTAAACTATTGTTTTTCAAATCAAATTCTATTGTCTTTTTAAATTTCGTATATTTTGAGATTAAATGAATTTTTATCAAATTCTTTGTTTAAAGACGAAAAAAATACTATTTCTGTCGTTTCGTTCGAAAGGTGAAGTATTTTTCGTCTATTTGTTATTTTTAATTAAACAATTAAAAATAAAAAAGGAAAAATAAAAACTAAAAATAAAAATAATTTTAAAAAAATATTTAAAATTAATTAAAAACTAAAAATTGAAATTAGTTACGAACTAAGAATTAAAATTAATTAGAAACTAAGAATTAAGAAATTAATTGAAAACAGAAAATTGAAATTAATTCAAAACTGAAAATTAAAAGTAATCAAAAACTGAAAATTGAAATTAATTAAAAACTAAGAATTAAAATCAATTAAATAAAGAAAATTGAAATTAATATTAAAAACTGAAAATTGAAAGCAATTAAAACCCGAAAATGGAAATTAATTAAAAACCAAAAAATTAAAATTAGTTAAAATTAATTAAAAACTAGAAATGAAAAGAAATTAAAAACTGAAAATTGAAATTAATTGAAAGCGGAAAAAGTTTGTCTCGAGAGATTTATTGTAAATAAGGAAACATTTCGATTCAAGTAAAAATAAAATAAGCGCACTTTCATCGAATTATTTTCTGAGGGGAGTAAAATGGAAAATATGGAACAAAGTGTATGCGAAACTAGATTATGTCTAATCGCGGACGACGAGCAACTGACTGAAACGTCGAGTGGTCTGCGAGAACACAAGAGATTGATTAGAACAACGTTAGCACTTTTTTTAATATCGGAGAGGGATCTCACTCTCATTTATATGTGAGCTGCGAAACAATAGTCATGACACGTGCAACGAGAATTATGTACCGAGGATCTTAAATACACTTATAAAAACAAGTGGTCCTTTGTTAATAATTTTAAGTGCCCTACGTTAACAGAATTTCAAAATTCTTTCCATGGATTATTTTTTTCAACTAAATTTAGAATTAATTTAGTAAAATTTATTAATTCTAAATTTATAATCAATACAGTAAAATGTATTCATTTTAAATTTATAATTAATGTAGTAAAATTTATTAACTCTAAATTTAGAACTAATATAGTAAAATTCATTAATTATAAATTTATAAGTAATTAATAAAGTAAAATTTATGAATTCTAAATTTATAATTAACTAATATAGTAAAATTCGTTAATTAATTAAAAATAAATTCCCATTATGCAAGAAAGTAGCGAATCTCAATGACATTTTGTTATTTTACATCAAATACCTGTTAGATCACAAGGTTCTATAATTATAAATAAAAAAAAAATACCAGAGCCAATAAAACGATCCTGAACTTTCAACCCTAGTTTATTAGAAAAAAAAGTGGAATTTTATCAAAATATATACTTTACCGAAGTTGTTTCAGTATCGAACAATGACCATGATCGAAGATTAATAAACTGCGAATTCACATTTTTAATATCCATCACTAAAAATTATTGTTTTTCATAATGGAATAAAAATCTCCACAAAAAAAGCAATTTTCGATAAATTAATTATCGTGATTATATTATAATTCTTTCTACTTATCTAACTCGAAGGTAACTATATATTATCGCATATTTCAACACAGATAAATTCAATTATTTACAAACAAAACCAAAAATTCTTACCAATATTACACGAGAGTTTATAATTTCCAATTTGATTTCCTGTCATATATGCCTTCAGTGATAAATTCTCATATTTTATCGAAACACCTAAAACAATCGAAAATTAAAATTTAATTAACACAACTAATAAAACTGTAAAATAATTAAATACCTAAAATAGTCGAAATTAAAATTTAATTAAACAAAAAAAAATTAATAAAACTGTAAAATAATTAATAATAATAGTAATAATAATAAGTTTATTGATAAGTAATTAATTAATAAAAACAAAACAAAAATAATTTTGATAATAGATATTAGAATTTTTAGAAATTTCATTTAGAATTTTTCAAAAATATAACATTCTGAAGATTATCGTTCTCCTCCGAAATTGACAAATCGACTAAATTCAGTTTAATTCTAGATAAGTGAGAAGACAATTAATAATCTAAAAATAGCTTTTGAGTATTTTCCTTTGAAATTAACATCCGTTTTTTAGAGCCTGAGAAAAGAAGGCAAAAAAAAGCGAGAATTAAAAAGTTTATTCATAATTATGTATAAAGTTCAGTATCATTATAATTGGACGCACAGTGGATATTCATCCCAGTTCTATACAACATTCAATCGATCTTATGCCTTGAACTCTAAAGCTTATAAAAAATTAGACCATTTTTCGCGCTGCAAGTGAACTTCAAGGTAAAGACGGAAATAATTAATTGCATTCATATATTATTAAAATAACTATAACGAAAAGAATCCTTTAAAATCAAAAATGACAAATAATTATTACATTTTTCATTGTAAACAAAAAAATTATTTAAACTAAATGTTTCGATTTTTAAAAAAAAATTCCGATTTTCAAGGTTAAGGAAAACGATTAAAAAAAAATAATATTGATAAGAAAAATTAAATGTAAATTTTTTCTTAAACTACAAAAAAAACTTGTAATGTAAATTTACAATTAATTAAAATATTTAAAACTGAAAAAAAATTCAAAATAGTGCGAATTTCAATTTCAAACATAAAAAAATGATAGCAAACTGAAAAGCAAATATGACACGTCTATTAAATTTTTCTAATCTTTGATAAAGAGTTATAATCAGAGTTAATTGCAAGATTAATTTTTTTCTCTAAGATAATAAGAATTTAAAAAAAATCAAAAGTAGAGTGCAGAAAAAATTAACCTCAAAAACTGCTGTGAAATTACAATACATAGTTTTCTCGGGATTTGAAAATTTTCATTTAATACTAATGAGAATTGGGTGTTAAAAATTAGTCAGGGACTTTAAATTTGCCATGAGTGTTTGAAGTTTAAATTATACTTTATTTTGTAACCTCACCTGACAAAGGCGATGTAACTCCAATTCCTTTATGTCAGTTTAGTCGTGTATCTCTAATATTAACTGTTTGATTCTACTTGTTTGACACTTTCATATCTCGAAGCTCTTAAATTCTACTTAAATTATATTCTATCATTTAAAATATTATAGGAAAAATCAGTTTTTAACAGACAAAAAACACTCCATTCACTCGAAATTTCGTTATTCTTGTTGTGCATTTATTCAATAGACTGCAGTGACACAAGTGTCTGAAATTGAAATTAATTATTATCGGAGGATTAATTATCGACCGAGTATTGGAGAAAATGGTTTTAAATGATTCAAAAATTGCCACTAGGGCAATATCGGAAAATAAAGCACGTGTCATTTAGTTTTTTAAATTTCTAAAACAAAAAGGATGTAAACATACATTTTTTGTAAAGTAGTTCAAAGAAGAGCAATTGAACTCAAAATTTTAAAACCTTCAGTTAGTTTAATCCATTTTTGGAAAAAGAATTGAGCGAAGGAATTAAATTCTTGATGTTATTGACACTTTTCTGTTTGTTTGTATTTTGAGGTTAAGCACCCCTGTTATAAATACTTTTCATTTTTGGAGCTTTTTTTATTAAAAAAGAAGAAAAATGACGGCTGTAAATTTACCACAAAAGAAATACTACAGACAAAGGGCACATTCCAATCCCATTGCTGATCATTGTATAGAATAGTGAGTATAAATTAGGACTTTAAAATAAATAAAAATTGTATTGAATTCGAGGAAAATATCTACAATTTAATTTCACTTAAATTTATTTTTCATAAATTCACAATCGTTTGCTAAATATTCTTTTTAATTAAACGTATTTTCTTTATGTTCTAAACATTTTGAACTATTGAATAAATAAAGATTTATATATTTTGTTTCTTTTTCAAATTCAAATTCTATCATAATACAAAGTTGTTTATTTAGAAAATATTTTATAGTTTTAAATTTAATTTTTTTCGATTTTTATTGCAGTAATTTTTGGAATAATTGTTAAAAGTATTTCTAGAATTTTTGGAGCATTTCTCTTTAAGATTGAAAAACATTTACATATTTTCAAAGTACACAATATTTAACGTAATTTTTTGTAAATATTTACCTTAAAAATTCAAAAAATTTATTCTTTACAGTCCTTTGAATCCAGACGCGATGAATTGGAACGACTTGTATCCAACATTAGCAGAAACGAATGATAAAGAATCTGAAATTAAAGAGATGACTAAGCAAGTGGAGTTCGCTGACATTGGTTGCGGATATGGTGGATTATTGAGTAATAATTTCCTCTTAATTTGATTTCTATTTTATGCATTTATATATTTTATAATACTTATATATTTCACTTGAACAAAAAAATAAAAAACAAAATTTATAATAACAATACTATAATTAACACTAATTTTCTAAATTGTTGTACAGTTACATTGTCACCGATGTTTCCTGATAATTTAATTGTTGGCATGGAAATCAGGGTCAAAGTCTCGGATTATGTGATGGATCGAATTTCAGCATTACGCCATCAATATCCCGGACAATATCAAAATGTTGCTTGCATAAGAACGAATGCCATGAAATATTTGCCGAATTATTTTCACAAAGGACAGGTATTTTTTTTTATTCGAGTTTTCTTTAATTTCTCTTTCAAAAAAATAGTCAATTAAAACAGGCCTCACACTCATCTACTAAAACCTACTATTTACTACTTTTTTAGGATTTGCTACTTATTTGAATATTTTTTTTATTTGTTACAGTAAAAGCAACTTTTTTCTATGTAGAATTAAAAAAAATGGAAAGGATTACCTAAAGTTTTGAATAATTTTTTTTATAAATTTCAACAAAAAAATAATTGAATTTTGAAAGAATTACTTTTCCAATTTTTAGAAATGGTTAAATTTCAAAAATGCGTTACATTGAAATCATTTGAAATAATTTAATTCCTGTAGACAAAATAAATAGGTATTTAAATATTTATTTTAAAAAATTATTCTATTTTTGAATGTAATTGTGAAATTATAAAAAAAAAATGAGACGTCAAGTTTAATTTTTTGATAGCTACTTTTTTCTGTCTTTAAGCTACTTTTTTAAAATTAATTATCGAGTACGAAGCCTGTTAAAATATTTACTTTCATATTTATATTTCACAGCTGAAGAAAATGTTCTTTCTTTATCCCGATCCTCATTTCAAGAAGGCTAAACATAAATGGCGAATCATTAATCAAACACTATTAGCCGAATATGGATATGTTTCTCGCAGAAAATGTAGGTTTTAATCTCAAATATTAATAATTGAGAAAATAGCGCAAAAAATATAATTTTTCACTTTTTCTAATTTGAATTAAGAAATATTTGAAATTATTATTACTATTTCCTTATTTATATCTTTTTCATTACATTTTTTCTAATTTCACATTTTTTTGCAGGCAATTGTATATACGATGACTGACGTTAAAGATTTACATGAATGGATGGTTCATCATTTCGAGGAGCATCCGTTATTTAAAAGAATTCCTGACGATCAACTTGTAAGTTAAAAATATTTTTTTCTCCATCATACAGATTTGTTTTTTATATTTTTTCTCCATGTAAATAGATTTGTTTTTTATTTTTTTTCTCCAAGCAAATAGATTTTTTTTTTATTTTTTCTCCAAGCAAATTGATTTGTTTTTTATTTTTTCTCCATGCAAAAAGATTTGTTTTTTTTTGCTCTATTATATATAAATAGATTTTATAATTTTGTATTCTAATTTTTTTCACAGAACGATGATCCAATTGTCGAGAAATTATACGAAAGTACAGAAGAAGGACAGAAAGTGTCACGAAATAAAGGAGATAAATTTTTAGCTGTATTTAAGCGAATTTGTGATCCCTACGAACAAGAAGGAAGTTGATAAGATGAGAAGTTTATTTTTTTTAAATAAATCATCCTCTTTTTTTTAAAAGTTAATTTAAGTTTCAAGTAATTTTTTTGACACTTAAAATTTAATGACACTTGTAATAATCACAATTGCGAGAACCGATTCATTTGGGCGCCGGTCGATTTTTTTCTATAGGTAAGTTGTCTTATGTCAATTGGTTCGACTAAATGATTTCTGTCCAGGCCATATTCTTCATGAATTATGGTGAATATCATCTAGAATATTTTTTTACAAACATTTAATTTTCAAATAGATTTGAAATTTTGAAAATAAATAAAATATTAGATCCATTAAATAAGAATAAAAAAAATTCCCAAAAGACAAATGAAAAATTAAATATATTGGAGGAGAATAGTTTTTTTAATCTTTGGACTTGAGAAGTAAAAAAATAACCAAATATTCGATATGAGAATTTTATTTTTCTTTTAAATCAACTTACCGTCTGTAATATATTTTCAATCAAATTTTTCGGTGGTTTAATAAAAGATTTTCTCACCAATGTTTTCCTTTTTCTTGAATCAATTACTATTTGTGAGTATTTTACATCCTTTGAGTCATTTTTAACTTCTTTCATAAGATATTGAAATTCTCTGCTATTCAAAATATCCCTAAAAAGAGAAAAAGTTTTTTAATTTAAAAAGTAATTTTTAAAAATAATGTTAGTATTCATTTTTACAATAGTAGACAATTTTACCAAATTATGCATTCTAGAATAAAGCCAGACACTTTTAAACTATTTTTAGTAACAATTGCTCCTTTTTTCACGCTGTGCAACTTAATATCATTGGTAGGCATCAATTTTAATTGTTGTTCCAATGTTGCTTTCATTTCAAAATCTTCTCTACTGTAAATAAAGGCGCGAATCGTCAAACCTTTATAAAATGGTGCGCTTGGTTTTAAATTCGATCTCTTCTCTTGTGCATCTTTCTGTATAAAACAATTATTCACATTTTATTTTTACTTAATATTTTTTTATAATAATATTAATATTTTTTTGTTTGTAATTTTAAACATCTGTTTTTTAATGAGTAATAATTTTCTATTATTTATTAAATTGAATTTAAAATCAATTATTTCTGGTAATATAATAAAATCGCTATTATTGAATACAGTTTAGAATATTTTTGTAACTTTTTTTTTGTTTTATTTTGGTAATTTAAATTCATAATTCTGAATTTATTAGAAATTAATACCGGATAATAAATTCCTTTTTCTGTGATAGTAAAATTGTTTTCTAAAGATTTCAACGTATGCAACGAAGATAAAATTTCCTTTTCATAAAGACGTTTCTCACTAATATTGATGAATTTACAATTGAGACAAATTGTTATTTTCGATGGTCGAGGGCCGGTAATTACGGTTAACAAAAATGTCTGCATTTTTAGAGATTGTATTCTTCCTCTCGATGGATGAATGCTAATTTTAATAATTTCCGGAACTTCAGAGCTGAAGATAATTTAATTAAATATCAAAAATAGACATAATTATAAATTCTTCTTCTGTCATTATTAATTTTCGTTTTATTGTCTATAGGTTTTTTTATTATTTAATATTTGGTATTAATATTTATCATTTATTAGGTAATGAAAAAATTATTATTATTATTATTATTATTATTACTTATTTATTTATTTATTTATTATTACCATTACTATTTAATAATGAAACAAATTTTAAATTTTGATTTTAACCTTTCCCAAGTGTATGCAAGTATATCTTGAGGATGACGATTGTGAATCATGATCATTCTTGTAATTGTTGATTGCGTTGTTAATGGAGAAAGAGTGAGACTATCGGTATTAAAATAGACTGGTACTTCCGGTATTGAGAATTTATCCTGATAAGGAGAAATTCTTTCGACGACTTTAGTTATCGGATTTCGGGAACTCTCTCCTTTTATGATTAACTCTGTTTCCTTTTTGCCAAGTTTTAATGGGATTTTTATCTTTTAAATCAAAAATAAATATAGATTTTCATTACCATTTGTATTAAAACTGTAGCTACTTATTGGAAATTTTCTTGGATAATATTTAAATTGTTTTCTCGAGTGCTGTTTAATTTTTTACTAATTTATACAGAAAAATACAGAAGAAAAGAGATGAAATTTGAAACTATTTTTACAACACTAAAAAAATAACAAATTAAAAGATCAAAATTAAATTGGAAATTAATAATTTTAAATTCATGATAATAATCTTAAATTAAATTGTTAAATTAAATTTGATGTAGAAATTAATTTAAATAACAGAATTTGCTAAATAATGATAATAATTTTAAATTCAATTAAATTAAATTTAATATAGAAATTAATTTAAGTAACAGGATTTACTAAACAATTTTTATTTAAATTAAATTAAATTTGATATAGAAATTAATTTTTAAGTAACATAATTTACTAAATAATAATAATTAATATAGATTTAAAATTAAATAATTAAATTAAATTATCTATTAAATGAACAAGGAAATTAATTTCAGTAACAGAATTTACCAAATATTCCTGAAATTGCCGTGGATGATATTTAAAAATAATTGGTTGATGAGACATTCCTTTCAAAGAACCCGAAGGATTGATACAAGTGAAAATATCTGCACAAAATTTCCTATTAATTTCTTTTAGAGAATTTATATCCAGACTGTAGGAAATTTCCCGTTTAGTACTATTGTACAACCAGCACATCTAGAAAATTAAAAAATATATATACATTTTTCTACGAGTATCATAAAATCGTATATAAAAAATTCGTACAAAAACAGAAATTTAAATAAAAAAATCGATTTAGTTCCATTTAGTTCATTAGAATTACCTGATGAATCGGATTTAAATCTCCAATGTGAACTTTATCGAATGATAAAAGTGTGTCCTGAAAAAAGAGTTCATCACATTCTTCAGAAACGCATCTTAAGTTGACTTTTAAAGTAATACGTCTATTGTCAGTTAAAATTAATTCCCACTCGAGTTCAGTTATTCCCAATAAATTATAGCGAATCTCCATCGAAAGTCTTTCCTCTCCCCGTGTCTGTTTTATTCAAAAAAGAAAAAAAATTAACAAATTCTTATAATTTTTTTGGAAATTATGTAGTAAGAGAGTAAATTAAACATATTCTTATATTTTTTTTCTTTTTGAAAATAATAAGAGAATAAAATTAACAAATTCTCATATTTTTTTCTTTTTGAAAATAATAAGAGAATAAAAATAACAAATTCTCATAATTTTCGTTTTGAAATTAAGAAGAGAATAAAATAATTAAAATGCTCACCTGAATTGTTCCTGATTTAGGATAAATTTTAAATATTTCCCTATGCACACAATCATAAACCACACTTTGAAATGATAAACTTCGTGATTTCAATTTTTTCTCACACGAACAAATTTGAATCCTTTTCAAAGACCAGGAAACTGGAAATTTCGTTGGATTCGTTAAAAGAAGTACAATGCGAAGTGGTTCCTCATGAATTGTAAATACGGGAAATGTCATTTCTAAAGTAGATTTGCAATTTGTTTTTAAATCTTGCAAAATTTTGTTGAACCTGGAAAAAATATATTATAAATTCATAAGATTTGATTATTTCATCAATATTCATTATCAATATTTTCGTCGTAATCAATATTCATTAAAATAATTTTAAAAAACAATTTTATCATCTTTATGCAGTTTTTTCGTACTCACTTATTAATTTTCATCGATTTCCAGAGAGAAACTTTACTGATACCAGATTGTGATGCAAAGTACAAAAGATCTTTCACCTATTGAAAATATTTCATTACGTTAAAAACATTTATTTTTCCTCTTTCAAGTTCAAGGGAAGTTTCTTTCCTCTTTCATGTTCGAGATAAATTTCTCTCCTCTTTGAAGTAAAAAATATAATAATTATCTCTAGACTGTTAAAAATATGATATTTACGATTAAAGTTGGATGGACACTGGCGCAATTGACTTGACAAATATTTTCTGGTTCATTATTCAAAACCAATTTCTCCGAATTCGCATCCACTCGCACTGAATATTGAACATAAAATTCATAAAATCCATTTTCGTGAGGAGTCAGTGTGACGTTGATTATAATTTTCTCTTGCGGTAAAATTGTTTCAATTTGCGGTGAAATTTTCACATCTTTCTCGAGACATCCAATGGGAAAATTCTTCTGCTTTGTTGATAATTTAAAGTGTACAACTACACGACTCAAATTAATAAGCTCGAAGTTGAGAGTTTTCGAATTCTGCACGGCTAATTCGTCAAAAATGAGTTCATCTGGTGTGGCCTTTTAATTACAAAATAATATTCATAATTTTAATGATAGTAAAGTAATCTAAAGTAATTTAGTTAATTAATTAAAATTAAATTAATAAATAAAATTTAAAGTAAAGATTAGTAATTAATTAAATTTAGTAATTACAGGGTTGCCACAGGTCAGGGAATTCAGGGAAAAGTCAGGGAAAGTAAAATTGGTCAGGAAAATCAGGGAAAAGTCAGGGATTTTTATTAAAGTACTGAAAAAAATTGGATTTTGGAGAAGTTACAAATAATTGCAAAAATTCAATTATGTTCAAAAATTAAAAAGAATTCTTGTCAAGATTCAATTATCTTTAAAAATAATAAAATTCTTCTCCAAATTTCAATTATTTTCAAAAATTTTAATAAAATTCTTTGCAAAATTTCAATTATTTTCAAAAAATTTTCCTCAATTCAATGTATTTCAATATATACTAGAATACTATTTTAATAACATTTTTCAAAAGAATTTAATTATTTAAAAAAAAAAATGTGATGAAATTCTAAGCAAACATTAAATTATTTTCATAAATAATAAAAATATCACAGGAATCCAACTATTTACAAATTTTTTATAAATTTCTTACAAAAATAATTCAGTAATTTTCATAAGTAATAACATTTTTTACAAAAATTTAATTATTTTCATGAATAATAAAACTCGTCATAGAATTTCAATTATTTTTAATGCAATTTTAATCAAAATCCTCTAAAAATTTAATCATTTTTAAAAATTTTATTAAAATTCCTCGAAAAAATTCAATTATGTTGATAAAATTCTTTATGATAATTCAATTCAGAGAAAAATTCATTTATTCAGTAAATTATTTATTTTTGTATCTAAATAATTGAATTCTTGTAGAATTTTTGAATAAAAATTGATTTAAAAATGAATAATAATGAATATATTAAAAGCATTAAAGCATAAATTTTTTAAAATAATTGATAATTGAATTCTTTCGAAGAATTTCAATAAAATTTCTGAAAATAATTACATTTTTCGAAGAATTTACTTAAAATTGTATTAAAAATTATTTAAATCCTGTGTAGAATTTTATTAATTAATGAAAGTAATTGAATTCTTGCCAAAAATTTAAGAAAATAATTCCATTTTTCTAGAATTTTATTTTAAATTGCATTAAAAATAATTGAAATCCTTAGAAAAATTTTATAATTTATGAAAATAATGGAATTCTATCAAATTTTATCAAATTTTTTTTTAAATAATTCAATTCATGTGAAAAATTTTATTACTTGTGAAAATAATTGAATTCCTGCAACGAATTTTATTACTTTTTATTTAAATAACTAAATTCTTTTAAGAACTTTTATTAAAATAGTAAATTTGGAAAATTTTTGAAATTCAACGAAGAATTTCATTATTTGTGAAATGTAATTTAATTCTTGCAAACAATTTTTGAAGATAATTTCATTTTTCGAGAAATTCATTTAAAATTGTATTAAAAATAATTGAAATCCTGTGAAGAATTTTATTAATTTATGAAAGTAATTAAATTCTTGCAACGAATTTTATTATAATTTTTGTAAATAATTTTACAAATTTTTACAAATTTTTTAATTTTTTTTTTCTATGAAAAAATAATAATTAAATAATTTTTATTTAAAAATGATGTTATTGATGTTTGCAAATAATTTTACAATTAAAGAAATTCGCAAGTAAATGTAATAAAAGGTTTTTTTTGAGTATCTAATAATTTTTAGAGTGAATCAGAATATCCTTTAGGGTCAGGGAAAAAATGAAAATTTTGTCTGGAAATCAGGGAAAAACAAAATTAATTTTTTGTGGCAACCCTGAATTAATAATAATTAGTCATTATAGTAATTAATCATTAGTAAAGAAATGGAAAAAATTATACCATTAGTTTTCCTTCCTCACTAACTCCTGTTACTTTAACATGATGCATTTTATTTGGAGAATCTTTCACTTCCATTGTTTCGCCATCGACTGCAATCAGTTTACAACTGACATTAAAATTATAATTTCCAATCTCCAAAGGATGAAAAGTCCATTTTTGCAAAATCGTTTCATTCGGATTAATAATATCCTGCTTACTTTGGATTTTTATCTCCTCTGGTAAATCCTCAAATGAGTATCTAAAAAAATAATTTTTTAAAAATACAAATTTTTCTATTTCTGATTGAAATTAATTTTCAATTACCATAACATACTTGATGCAGTGTCGTGTAATATTTCTAACCGAAACTTGACGAAATTGACGACATTCGGGAAAAACAGGATCAAATGAAACACAATTATCAGTTTCAAATTGAAGATTCAAATATTCCGCGTATCCTTTAAAGTCAATAAAATCTTTCGATTTTTCACAGTCATTGAATTGAATCGCCCATCGTTCGTAATATAAATGTTCATCATCTTCGGGAAATAACTCAACTGTCACTATTTGATAATCTCTTTAATAAACAATAAATTGAGGGCAAAATATTCTATAATCAAATTTTTTGAATAATAATTAAGATTTAATACTTGTAAATTATTCCCAACATTGGTTTCACTGTGAAGTGAGTGGGTTTTGGTGGAAAAAAATGAAACATCAGGGGAGATTGACTCTCTAGTTTTGTTATTAAAAATGTCGTGTAGACTGGATAATTCGGACAACATGCGGGCATTGTAACAATTTGCGGAATTTTGTAATGGGAAATTGGTCTCTTTGTTCCTTTACGAAATGAATGACCTATTTTGAACGATAATTAACAATTGCAACTTAATTAGTTATAAAATTAAATATTTGATATAAATACAATTAGAAAATATTAAAAATATTAAAATATATTTTGTACCCATTATTCTCAGAGGCAATACCATCGGAATTATCAATTGCTTCTCCTCAATTCTAAAAATATTGAGTAAAATTTCTCCATAGTAGAAAGAATTTTCTTCACGAGGATTAAAACTAATTTCAAATAGAAATGAATTTTGCTCATTAACCTCGATATCAGGGGGATTTATTTTGAAAATATTAGATTTTACTGTAGAAAGAAAAAAATAATGTAAATTTTGAATTTGTTTCCTCAAATTTTTTTTTAAATTTAATACCTTTTTCCCACGTTAGATGAAAATTTATTGAAGAATGATTATAAAAGCAGACTGTTTGAGGAGGTCTGCGATTGTAATTTTTAAATCCAATAGATGCTTGTCCAAAGTCAATGTAATTATTTGATAAGGAAATTAATGGCGGTTCCCTCCTTCGAACATTACTCACGTTATTCATGCAATTTTCATATCCTTCTTGCTCTGGCAGAGCAAAAGCTAAAACATCCCGTTGAAATTCATTTTTACTGGCGTATCCTGATCCAAGGCAGCCGTACAATTCAATCATCATTGGTCTCTAATTAGGAAAAAGTTAATTTTCATCTTTAGTAATTAAATAAATAAAAATTGACAATAAATAAATAACTAAAAATTAATAATAAATAAATAAATAAAAATTAATTAATTCATTAATTAATACCTAATAATTAAGTGAAACAAATAAAAATAATTTAAATAGATAGAATTAGAAAAATTACATCTAAATAAATCAATGTGCAAGAAAAGAAATCTTTTCTAAAGAAATTTTTAAAAAATTGTCGGAATATTTTAATTTAAAGCACTACGCGAATCAAACTCTTAATATAGAGGACACTAGTTACTTCCGTGTGACAACAGTCGCCAGTTCATGGCTACGCCTTGTACAGTATAGAAGTCTCTTGACGATAATTACTTTTCTTTAATAAATCTCTTTACTGTGTATTTGCTGGTGTTTACGTTTATTTAATATATCGACAACAGGTTATGGGCCCAGGTACCTACGCCTAAAATTCTACGCGCACGCGATTAGTTTTCGTAAAGCTATAGAACGGTAAACGTAGTGACGATCATTTTTTTGAGGTTAGCGTGCTCTCCGGAGAGACGGGAAAAATGAGTTCGACTGGTGTAAGGTTCGAGGTTCTTACAAAGGACAACTATGATACCTGGAAGCTCCAGATGCGTGCTCTCCTAATTAAAAATGATGCGTGGGGGTACGCAAGCGGAACAGTCGTGAAACCAGAAGTTCCTGCGCAAAACCCAGACCCAGCGACAGTAGAAGCTGCAAATCAGTGGACGGACGCCGATCTAAAAGCACAATCGGATATTGTGCTCGCGATTAGCCCATCGGAGATCAGGCTCATTAAAGATTGCGTTACAACTCGAGAGATATGGGTCAAATTAGAAAACACCTACCAGTCTAAGGGACCTGCGAGAAAAGCGGCATTTCTCAACCAGCTAATGTCCATGAAAATGAAAAATGGCGAAGACGTTAGGCAGCATTCACAGTCCTTTCTCGAAATCGTTGACAAGTTGGCAGAACTGGATATATCGATTAACAAAGATCTGTTAGCCATCATGTTTTTGCGAAGTCTACCGGAGGACTACGAAAACTTCCGATGCGCCATATCTTCACGGGACGAGCTGCCATCTCTAGAAACACTTCGAATCAAAGTCATCGAAGAATCAGAAGCGAGAAAAGAGACGAATCAAAGATCCTCACAAAACGCGATGGTTGTTACGAAACTCGAGAACAAAAATAAAAGTGGATTTAGTAATCAACAAAAGGAAAATAAAAAGGACAGTGTGATTAGATCGGATTCGAAGATGAAATGTTACAAGTGCGGAAAAATAGGACACCGAGCGCGAAACTGTCTAAGCGGGAAAAATTCGTCAAACCAATCTGCAAGTGTCACCGAGGATATAAGTTTTCTTATAAAACCGGAATCATCGATAAATAATTCGTTTATAACAAGTGACAGTGCAGGGGGAAAGAAGTGGTGCTTAGACAGCGGCTGCACGTCGCATATGTGTAGTGAGCTGGATCATTTTGTGGAAATTAATCGTGACAGTGAAAAACGAAAGCTGAATCTTGCCAGCAGTGCTCATACGGATATACTCGGCAAAGGTGTTGTGAAAACGGAACTAATCGCGGAAGGAAACAGAAAATCCTTGAAATTAAGTGACACATTATATGTACCGGATCTTCGGTCAAACCTAATATCGATAGGGAAAATTACCGATAAAGGAAATAAAGTAGTGTTTGACAGTTATAGTGCGAAAGTGATTGACGAATACGGGAATGTTCTAATAACGGGAAAAAGAGAAGGTGGGCTGTATTATCTTCAAAATACAGTCGATCAAGAGTGTCGTGTGGTATCATCTCTTAGTGCACCTCAAGTCGCGAAGAACTCCTTGGAAGACTGGCACAGACGGATGGGTCATCTAAATGTCCAATATCTACGAGATGCTATCAAGAAAGGAAATATTCAAGGTATTAAAGTCAACAACGTAAACGAAGAATTCGAGTGCAGCACGTGTGCCCTAGGAAAAATGTGTCGGATCCCTTTTCCCAAGGAATCAAACAGAATGACAAGTGTAGGGGATTTAATTCACTCGGACATTTGTGGTCCCATGCGTGTTCTTTCTCATGGGAAAAAGGGATATTTCCTCACTTTCATCGACGATTCGTCTGGATGGTGCGAGGTCAGATTCTTATGTCGAAAAAGCGAAGTTCCCGAAGAATTTGACAAATTTCGAGCACTGATGGAAACGCAAAAGGGGAAGAGAATCAAAGCGCTACAATCCGATAATGGCAGAGAGTATGACAATCACACCCTGAACGAGATACTCCTAAAACACGGAATCCTGAGACGACTTACTGCTCCATACAATCCACAGCAAAATGGTGTCTCGGAACGTCGAAATCGAACCCTCATGGAGACAGCAAGATGCTTGTTGATTGAATCAGGACTTCCTGATGCATTTTGGGCAGAGGCTGTCAACACAGCGAATTTTATAAGAAACAGGTCACCGTCTAGAAAATTAGGAGGAAAAACGCCGTTCGAAATTTGGCACGGGAAAGTACCAGATGTGTCAGATTTCAAGAACTTCGGATGTCGAGTCTACATTATGGATAGAACACCTAGCATCGGAAAACTGGAACCACGTTGTCGAGAAGGGATTTTTCTTGGACACAGTGCGGAGTCGAAGGCATACAGAGTATGGGTGAACTCTGAGAAGAAAGTAATAATTTCCAGAGACGTCAGATTCACCGACAGACTCGCTGGCACGCCGGATCCAAAATCTGGAGACGTCTTTCCAGTTGACGAGATTCCTCGAGAGCAGTCATCACCGGATTCAATTGAAGTAGATCTTCGCAGAAATTTAGTGCCGGATATCATCGAGTCAGGGGAAGAAGATAATCAGGACGAGGACGAGCAGGAATACTCTGAAGTTGAAGAGGATTTCCATGGTTTTCAGCCTGAAAATCCACGACCAGCGACGAGAAGAGGACGGCCACGAATCGTGCGAACAGGACTTCGAGGAAGGCCAAGAAAAACCAGAGAGGCAGCGGCACCATTTGCAAACGAACCAACAGCTGATTTTGCATCACTGGCAGAAACTCCCGTTGAAGATGCTCTGAGTGGTCCCGAATCACGTGATTGGATGATGGCAATGGCGGAAGAGGCGAAGTCAATCATAATCAAAAGCACGTGGGAATTGACAGAAAGACCCACAGGAGTGAAGACCATCGGTAGTCGCTTCATCCTGAGGGATAAAATCGACGACAGTGGAAAAATCAAGAAAAAGAAAGCCAGGATCATCGCTCAAGGATTCCTGCAACGTCATGGAAAGGATTATCACGAAACTTTTGCACCGGTTGCAAGACTCAGTTCGATACGTACCACAATCGCCATCGCAGCTCAGAAGGGGATGAAAATAAGACAGTTCGACGTCACAACCGCGTATCTCAACGGAGAATTAGAGGAAGAGGTTTTCATGGAGGTACCAACCCAGTGGGCACAGGGACGTCTAAAAGACGTCTTAAAGACGTCCCTTCTTGTCCGCGGACGATTCGGGGACAATGATGGCAATGTCTCTGAGTCATCAAAAAGACAGCTAAAAGACGTCTAAAAGACGTTCTATGTCTGGTCCAAAAGACGTCCAAAAGACTTCTAAAAGACATAAAAAAGGACGTCTAAAGTACGTCTAAAAGACGTCTTTTGGACGTCTAAAAGACATAAAAGGGACGTCTAAAAGACGTCTTTAAGACGTCTTTTGGACGTCCTTTTTACATTCCTTCAGATCTTAAATAAACATTTCTTTTATAACATTTTCTAATTTGAAATTCAGTAATATTGTATTAAATTTATTTTAAGTTTAATTTTATTTTTTCTAAAATGTGGAGAAATAATGAAAAAATTCCTACGAAGCTGGGATCGAACTCGGATACCTTGGGCTTGAAACACTGTGCCTTAAGCACCTCAGCCGTTCAAGACAGATATGAACCTCTACAAAGTTAACGATCTCACTTGTCAATGAAATGAATTTAACTTAGAAAAATTCCAATGAATTTCACATTCAAAAATTTCTAAGTCCAAGTTGCACTTAGAAAATAATATTTTCTATTTATGAAAATTTTTCTATTTTCAAATGTTGAATGAAAAAGACGTCTTTTAGACACCTTAAAGACATCTAATGGCCAAGACATAGAACATGAATAGGACGTCTTTAAGACGTCTTAAAGACGTCTTTTTGTACAAGTCCAAAAGACGTCCGCAAAAAGACATCCTTAGGACGTCTTTTGAACAAGGGTGCCCACTGGGAAAGTGGCTAGAAAATGTTCTCACCTTCATCGTCAACGAAATAAAAGGAGAAAGCGAATGGATAATCAAGGCCGGAGAAATGTTAAATACATTGAAGTCGAAAAACGTCGTCTGTCGAATGAAAAAGGCCTTGTACGGTCTTAAACAAGCAGCCCGAGTCTGGCACAAACATCTAGACAAAGAACTCCGAAAATTGGGAGCTAGACCAACTAACTCGGACCCATGTGTGTATTTAAAATTTGAAGACGAAGAATTAATAATTATCGTTATTTACGTGGACGATTTGTTGATCATGTGTCAGGATGACGAGAAAATTACGAAACTTGCAAGCAGTCTATCAAAAGCTTTCGAAATGAGAAACATCGGTGACGTAAAACGCTGTCTCGGGATGGATTTCAATACGAGTGATCATGGAATACTCATCAATCACAGGACGTACATCACCAGTCTTCTTCAACGCTTTGGAATGACGGAGTGCAATCCGGTTTCAACACCCCTCGATCCGGGTACGCAGTTAACAAAGGAAAAAGCTTGGGAAGAGTCGGAAGGGAAAATTCCGCCTTATCGAGAGCTGGTTGGATGCCTGCTCTACCTGTCAGTTTCAACACGCCCAGATTTGTCTCACACGGCTTGCGTTCTCAGCCAGTTTAACGATTGTTTTGGGAAGGAACACTGGAACGCAGCAAAGCGGGTATTAAGATACCTAAAAGGTACAATTGATCTTGGTATTTTTTACAGGCATGGTGGCAGAAAAATCAACGGTTATGTGGATGCCGATTGGGGAGGTTCCATTATCGACAGGAAGTCATACACAGGCTACGTGTTTCTCCTGAGCGAAGGTGCCATCGTGTGGGATTCCAGGAAGCAGCCGACCGTCGCACAATCCAGTACCGAGGCCGAGTACATGGCCATGGGAGAAGCGGCTAAAGAAATTATTTACCTTCGACGATTTCTTTTGGAACTTGGAGTATCTGATGCTAAATCTATCGAATTACACGTGGATAATATGAGTGCTCAAAAATTGGCAGCTAATCCCGTTCATCACTCACGATCCAAGCATATCGACATTAGACATCATTTCATCCGCGAAGTCGTCGGGTCGGGTCAAGTGACATTGAAGCATGTTAGTTCAAGAGACATGTTAGCTGATGTTCTTACAAAATTCTTACCAAAGCCACGCCATCAACAGTGTTTAGAATCGATGGGACTGTTAAAAGTGAATTTTGTGGGGAATTTCGATTAAATAAGTAGAGTTTATTTCGAGGGGAAGTGTCGGAATATTTTAATTTAAAGCACTACGCGAATCAAACTCTTAATATAGAGGACACTAGTTACTTCCGTGTGACAACAGTCGCCAGTTCATGGCTACGCCTTGTACAGTATAGAAGTCTCTTGACGATAATTACTTTTCTTTAATAAATCTCTTTACTGTGTATTTGCTGGTGTTTACGTTTATTTAATATATCGACAACAAAAATAATAAAAGAAAAATTTAATTTTGGTTTCTAGTAATCGAATTAAAAATAAAGTTAGACAAAAAAATATAATTTGAATAATAATTGAAATAGACAATTAAAAAAAATTAATTTAAGTAAATTAATGTGCAGAAAAAATAAATCTTACGTGATTGAGAAATAAACAAGGTAGATAATAGGTGAAGATTCCAGTCGCAGAAGGAACGAAGAAAATTGTGATATTAATAAATGAAGACGGTTCAATCGCACCAGTTAAAGGAGTTACTTTAAAAGAACAATGCTCCTCGTCGACATCAAATTGAAAAATTGCTGGCACTTTCGAAATGTTCCTAATTTTTATTTCCCTCTTCATTGATTCTTTTTTTTCTCCCTCGTCTAAATAAAATATCAATTTCGTTTTGGAAAATTCAATCTTTGGACCTAAAAAAATACAATTTATGAATTTGTAACAAATAATAAATAATAAAAGTAATAAATAAAATAATAAATAAATAAATTAAAAATTACAAAAAAATTATTTTATATTCAAACGAAAAGAAAATAAGAAAGAAACCTGTGGAAATTCCTTTGGCGACAATTTTCAAACATTCAATTCCATCATTGTCGACAATTGTGAAGTAATCAGTATTTTTGCAAAATGGAACGCGTGGCTGATAAATCATGTAACACGAATATTCACATCCAGAATCTAATAGCCAAGAATATTCCTTCATTACAAAGACATTGTCTATTGGATTTGTTGAAGGATCCCTTTGCACCTCGTATGACTTTTCCACCTAAATTAATAAAAAAAAGGTTTATTTAAATAACCTATCTAATTTTTATTAAATTTTTGAGTACAATATAAATTTATTCATTATTTACTTACATCTGTTTTGTTAAATAATTTAACAATTTTAACACCAGTCTTTCCATTTTCCACTAATCCAAAATCCACATCAAGAATTTGTGTTTTTGTATTACTTTCAAGTTTGCAGTCCCACATTTTTTCTTCTTTTTCTTTTGAAAGATAGGAAATTTTTCTGACTTCTTGAAACTGAGTTCATTTGTTTTTTTTATTTTAATTGTTAACTTTTTATAAAATAGTAAAAATTGTTTTCTTTCTTGATTTAAATTTAGAAAAAAATTTATTCATTTTATCATATTGAAAAAAGTTAAAAGAAAAAATAAAACGATACTTAAATTTCTAGAATTATTCGTGTTAATAATGAAAAAATTTGCTTTTTATGGAATTTTTTCGAATTTTATGTTACAATATTTTTTTTTATCAATTATATGTTTAGTAAAAAAAGTGTAATTATCACATAAAAAATAAAATACATTATAATAATCGTAAGTTTCCTTTCCGTTAGAAAATTATCTGCATTCATTTGTTTGTTTTGAAAATTAAATTCTGTGGGTTAAGTATTGGCATTTTTTATATATTTTTTAATGTCAAACTTTTTAATGTGGAAAATACTTTACTTATTAAATTATCTCGACTCTTTGGTAAAAAATCTAAAATTATCGAAAATTATCAAAAATTCAAAAATCCGAATTTCTTAAAATTCAACACTTTTTCCTCTCTTTTATAGAATTTAGCTTCATTATTTTTGTGCTTTTGGAAAATACATTACTTATTTAATACTCTCGACTCTTTGGTAAAAAATCTAAAATTATCAAAAATTCGAAAAATTTCAAAATCCGTTTTTCTTAAAATTCAACACTTTTTCCTCTCTTTTATAGAATTTAGCTTCATTATTTTTGTGCTTTTGGAAAATACTTTACTTATTTAATACTCTCGACTCTTTGGTAAAAAATCTAAAATTATCAAAAATTCGAAAAATTTCAAAATCCGTTTTTCTTAAAATTCAACATTTTTTCCTCTCTCTCTTATAGGATTTAGCTTCATTATTTTTGTGCTTTTGGAAAATACTTTACTTATTTAATACTCTCGACTCTTTGGTAAAAAATCTAAAAGTATCAAAAATTCAAAAAAATTCAAAAATCCGATTTTCCTAAAATTCAACATTTTTTCTTCTCTTTTATGGGATTTAGCTTCATTAATTTTGTGCTTTTGGAAAATACTTTACTTATTTAATACTCTCGACTCTTTGGTAAAAAATCTAATATTACCAAAAATTCGAAAAATTCAAAAATCCGATTTTCTTAAAATTCAACATTTTTTCTTCTCTTTTATGGGATTTAGCTTCATTATTTTTGTGCTTTTGGAAAATACTTTACTTATTAAATTGTCTCGACTCTTTGGTAAAAAATCTAAAATTATCAAAAATTCGAAAAATATCAAAAATCCGATTTTCTTAAAATTCAACATTTTTTCTTCTCTTTTATACCATTTAGCTTTATTATTATTTGAATTTTTATTCAAGAGAAAAAATGGAAAACTGAAAAAATTTAGAAACTTTTAAAAATTCCAGGCCTTTTCCATGAGTTTCCTGATTTCCAGAAGCCTTTTAAAAATTCCATACCATTTTCATGATTTCCATGATTTCCAGATTCTGTAGGAACCCTGCTTTTGTCTGACTTTCTTCTAAATTATCGAATTCAGTGATTTCTGGGGTGAATTTGGTTAAGTTGTAAAATGATTAATTTCTATTTGAATTCGTTTTTTTTAAATGTAGAAAATCTAATGTTAATTTAATTATTTTTTCGTTATGCACTGCAAAAAATATTTAGCTGGATGAACTACAGATTTCACTTCAGTAGCGAAATTTTTCAGTGCTTCAATTAATACTTTCGTTATTCTAGAGAAACTTATCGCTATTTCAAGTAAAACTTTTTTCAGTGTGTAATAATTAGGTATTATTTCTTTAAAAAGTATTTAATTTAAAATGGCTTTATAAAATAAGCAATGCAAAAGATGACCCAGATACTAATTGTAATTGTTCTAGTCATAGTTTAAGTCTAGTAATGTAAATTCTATTTAAATTGAGACCATTGAGTGAAATTATTTGAATTTTAGTTAGTTAAATCTCTTTGTTATGTTATAATAATTATTTCTTTAAAATTTTTTAAATTGTTTAAAATAAGCAGCCCCATACAACATTCCCGCGCGCTTGCGCGCGGATAGTTTGGCTAGTAAATTTAATAAAAAATAGTGTGCTCATTATCAATCGTAATTTAAGTTTTATTAAACTTTTTTCATTCATTGGTATAAAAATACATAATCTAATTAGCATTATTTATGTACTAAATAGAAATCTTTGCTTAGTAAGAATTATATTAAAACAAACGTTTAATAATATTAATATATTAATTTTAGGCACTTTTTCGACTTTTTATAAACTGTTGAAAAAATATAATTAGACCTTCTCTCCAGTCTATTTCTTTTTAAGAGCGTTAGCTGAAGCAGCTATTGTGCATCCTTTCCTTGTAGTAGAGTTTTATTGTCAAGTAACAAATCAAAGCAACCTGTGTAAATAAATATCATTATTTAAATACATGTTTAACATGCGGAGCTTTTTTCGTTTATTAAAATTTTCTTAATTGAGAATAAATAGTGAAAAAGCTCACCAGTGCCAATGCGAGGCAATTGTCCCAGAATATTTTTTCCTGTAACGTCTTTCAGAGGATCGACCTCTCCATGACAAGCAGCATCAAACAAAACGTCTTCATTTTCCTTGGCAGACCATCTGTAAAAGGAGAAATAAATAATAAATTTCTGATTTGCTTTGGTATTAGAATAAAAATATATCGTCAATTTTTGGGTTAATTTTTGAGTGTACAAAAATTATTTAATAAAATAATTTTCAATTAATTTGGTAATAAATGAAAAAATCACTATAAAGGGCAAGTTATAATCAAAATTCAAAATTACCTTAGGAATGCTCCAAGATCCTCTTTACCAAATCCGTGATTATCGATAGACGTTAGATGGCCATTGGCAGTCATAACTTCACTCAGCAAAATAAAATGTTCCTGCTTTCTATGATATGAATAATTTTCAAAAACTTTAGTCATCTCCTTTTCAATAGACTTTCTAGCAGCCTCAATACCCAGAACGTCAAAAATCTCGTGAATATCGTTGCTAATCGTCTTCTTCGAATCAACGTCTTTATCGACTAATACTTTCATCAAATTTGTACCTTCAGTTTTTAGCCTATGATTGGTTCTTGTTTCAATCATTTGACTTTCCCTGTTGTAATTTGTAACACTTTGTTCACTCATATCTAAATGCACTTTCTTAATCATTTCATGACCATGTATTGCAATGTCATTTAAAATAAATGACTCGATGCGTCTCAAAAAGACATCATCTTCACATTCAATCTCATCAGTCGTTTTCTTGCTCTCTTCAAATTTATCATCAATATCATCATCACCGTTGACTATTCGAATTCTAAGAATCAAATGCTCCGCACTGTCGTCATTAAACATGACATTTAAATCCTCGCCAAATATTGAATAGAGTTTATCGGCAATGTTTTCCATTTTTATTTCTTTTGGTAACATTTTATTTCGATCCAATTCGAAGCGAAGCAACCACGGCGATAACCTCGACGGATCGAGATTGTCAATTTCTTGATAGACGTTTACGAATTCTTGATCCTCAGGAATAACGGTATTGTTGATATCAGGATCGTAATAAATTGCAGAACTTAATAACAAATTGTTCAGTGTCGTGTGTTCAATACGAGAGAGAACACTTTTAGCTACATCGACGTCTCCTGAAATCTCTGGTTTCAGATAAATTGTTAGTGATGGATATTTCGGCATTTTACTGCAATTGATAATTTCTTTTATTCTAGTCACGCCTTGGAGGTATTTTTGATACACTTCGAAGCACTTTGTTGCACCAGTATGGTGAAAAGTATTATAGGGCATGTGCGAAAGAGAATCACAAATTGTTTGTGCTGCTAAAACACCAACCATTTCGCCCGGTGGAACAATTGCCTGATGGAACCGATTTTCTATTTCACTAATCAACCACTCGAAGGCTTGGCTTGATAGTTGATACTTTTCACAGACGATTTTAGTGCACAATTTTAATCTCATGATATATCGAAATGGAAAATGCGTATTCTTATTTATTTCTCTGCTGATTTTATCATCTCCTTTGACAATAACGCATTTTTCCAGAAGATCCCTAACACCTTGAATAACCCTCAACGGACTCAAATCACAAGGCACATTTTTCGTCTGAAAATCATTTTGTGCATCATAAATCATTTGTTCCAAATTAAAAGGAAGTGGAACCTGAAAATTAAACCTTCTATCTTCAAGCACTGCTTTATCCTCACACAATTGATCAAATTCCTTTTTCAATTCGGAAATAAGTTCCTTCGAATTGATCATATCGCGATAAATGTTTTCATTAAATTTACCACCCACGCGCTCATTCGTAAGATCGAATTTAAATTCTTTTTCAAATTCTTCACTGTTCTGTTCAATGGCCGTTTCCTCGCTATTTACGAGGACTTCGTCGTGAAAACCTTTATTGCCATAATGGACTTGAAGTAACTGATTCTGTGCATTTCTCACCGTTCCATCATAGTTTACCATTATTGATTCCATAGCTTTCACCAAATTACGTTGCATGCGTCCAACATCTTCAGATTTCTTGTAAGAATCAATGAGGAAATCTCGACCCTCCATAGCGTGAAAATAAAATTCAGAAGGTGTGAAACCAGAGAGATGGGAATTGTCAACGAAACCTCTTGACTCGGGACCATAATCATCCTTTACAAAGTGTGGTAAAGTGCGTTTACAAAAGCCAAAAGGTATACGCTCACCCTCCACAGTTTGTTGTCCCTTGCAGCCAATAATTTTTCCCAATTCCTCATATTTTCCAGCTGATCCAGCTTTTACCATTATGATTAAATTGTTCGGTTTTGGTAAATATTTTCTTAATGCAGTACGAATTTTTTTGTTTGCTGAAATCGAAGTTTCATAGGATTTAAGATTGAAAGTATTCCTATCAATTTCTACACAGCGAGCCTGAATAATAATATCGATGACATTTTCTTTGGTCTGTTTAATTATTTTCTGAACTCTTAAGTAACTCTCAGGATTGGCAATAGTGTCACCAATACCAACTGAATGTCCCTCGATTAATAACCAATTGTTCATGACGTTTTGCAAATCCTGACAAAATCTCATACACACCTGATGACCAAAGTTCATTCTACAAACACACGGAAGGGAATTGTACACACAACCAAGTGTATCTTCCGAAAGACAACCAGTTATAATTTCTCCCTTTTTGATCGTTACTGTATCTTCCTCGGGAAAAGTGCTCTCATCTTCAAAATCACTGTCCTCATCATCACTGGAAAATGTCCCTTGAACGTAATTTAAATTTTTCGGAATTAACAGAGACACTACTTGGTTTCCACTCCAAAGGGGTTTTGGTTTTAAAATACAAGGCTGTGGTATTATTCCGTCCCACTTCGAGACGAACATTAAAAGATTCATGAAATCACTCTTTTCAATAAAAACATTCTTCTGGGTTATTTTAAATGCACCTAGTAACGCATCCTCGACAATACTTATTACTGATTTATTCGCTTGCTTTGTTACGACTTCACCCGATATCATACGAAGATTTTCCACTTCGGCTCTTGTTTTATAAGACTGTGGAACGTGTAAATTTATTTCGTCGGAATTGAAATGATCATCGTAGGCCGATACACAATTGACATTCAATCGAAATGTACTCCCAGGTAATACTTTAACTCGGTAACCCATCATATTTAATTTATGAGAACTTGGTTTACGACTACAAACAACTAAATCATTGTCACAAATGTGTCTTTCAACTCTATATCCACATTTAATTTCGCAGTCTTCTTCGTTCGCTTTGAGATCTATTATTTCGCCTTTATCTGTCACGACATATTTCGCTCCTGGATATTTCTTATCACCATTGTTGACAATTTTTTGTAGTTTTTCGATATTTTGTGGTGTGACAATTTCGGGAAATGTCAAATTTTTGGCTACACTTTGAGGAATGCCGATTTGATCGATTCGCAGATTGGGATCCGGGGTGATTATCGAGCGTGCTGTAAAATTTACACTTTTACCCAGTAGATTACCACGAAGTCTGCCATTTTGCCCTTTGAAACGTTCTTTTATCGATTTTAAAGACATTGCATTTTTTAAACTTTCTTCCAGATTTAAATTTGAAAACACTCCTAAAGGATTGTTGTCAATCAGAAGGGAAATATGAAATTGAAGTTCTCTAACGTCGTCTGCTTCAGAAGCAATTTCGTCGCTTAATAATTTGTTATTTGTTGTAACGATTTTTGTAAGTATTGTTGTTAAGTCGTCTCGTTTTGTAATAGATGAATTTTTTGATTTGACGTTTGGACGAACTGAAAATGGAGGTACGGGAAGAACAGTCATAATCATCCATTCGGGACGTGAGGATTTTGGATCCATACCAAGAATCAAAGAAACTTCGTCGGTGATATTTTTGAAAATTCCATGAACTCTTTCTGCAGTTAGTGGTCCTTCGTCTTCCTTTCCAATTTGTTTAAATTCCACATTTATGTCGAGACCAGATCTTTTGAAATTCGGTTGACACTTGCCACAACCGTAAATTTCCATTGAATTATCACCACATTTTCTTTTAGTTACGCATAAATCGTGAATGAGTGTCAGACGTCTACCAGGCTGATTTTCCGTCTTGGTGAGAATTTTCTTGATTTTCGGATCGTTCTAAAATATCAATACAAAAATGAAAGTGAAATTCATATAGAATTAAAAAACATTTCAATGAAACTCAATTTTTACTCACTGGAGAAATTAAGAGTTTCGAGCAGAAAAAGCAGACGCATCTGAGAATTTTTATCGTTTTTGCGAGAAAGCCGATGTGAAAGACAGGTTTGGCTAAATTAATATGACCAAAGTGACCTGGACATTCAGGTAATTGTCCATCGCATGTTTGACATCGTGATTTCTCGTTAATTGCTCCTTGTCTTGGATCCATGAGTCCTCCTTGCTTTGGTTTTCCATTTTCCAATGTTTCCGTAAATCGAATTCCTTCCTCAGTGACAGACATACGCCGCTAATTAAATAACAATTCAGAAAAACAAATTTGTGACATTTATTAAACATGTTTGGAAATTCATTTTTAAAATATAATTTTCAAAGGAAAATGTATATTTACTTGTGCGACACACTCTTAAGAAAGTTTCCTAAGAAACAAACGAATTATAATAAATCATGTTTGTGATAGATTTATATTGATTAAAAGTACTTTTTTAATTGTGTTAATTTGAAACCAGCTTTTTTTCATTTTTTAGATCAGGGTTGCCACGCTTTTGCTCTTTTCAAATTCCCTGACTTTTCCAGGTTTTCCAGGTCAAAAAACAAAATTTTTCCAGATTTTTAAAACGAAAATTATTCGAAAACATCAATAACTTCGTTTTTAAATAAATATTTAATAATTATTTTTTTTATAGAAATTAAGATTTTTAACCCTAGAAGGAGTACGTTAGTTTACTCACCCTCTAAGGAGTAACTGGGGTGTCCCGACACCCCACGCTTTAAACTTGTTTTATAAGGATTATATTTGACGTAAAAAAAATTTATTATAATGAATTGATTGGTTTTTTAGTAAGGAATTCAGTAATATTATTCAAATTTTGAAGAAAAACCATAAAAACCCAAAAAAAAACACCAAAAAATTGCAAAATTGACTTTTTTCACAAAAACGTTGTAGTTTCTTAAAAATTTGACTAATTTTAAAAATATTTTAGGTTTTTAAAGTTAAATAAATACACTTTTAGGGGAAAAAATTAGTTTTTGTATTACTTCCAAAAAACATAATTATTTGAACATCTGAAGTGAATGAAATTAAAGACAATTGACGAATAGTGAAAATCATAAAAATGAACTATAAAATGGACTTAAACAATTAATATTTACTAAAAATGGTGTTATAAATTTAATATTTTACAAACTTAATATATCTGAATATATTAACATTAAAATTAATAACTTATGAAATGATTCTGTAAATTAATATTTAATCAAAGTTTTAATTAACAATTCTTAATAACTATAATATATGTTAAAATATTATTAACAATATAGAATTTATAATTTAAATTTGACTGTCATTTACTACATTTTTCTGTATTAGAATTTAATTTCTGACTGTAGAGAGAGCACAGAAATTTTTAATAATAATCTTAACTCAAATTTCATAAGTTGTTACAAATGCAGAATGTCTATTTTTCATAAAAATAGAATTTTTGTATAAAAATGTTTCTTTTTTATAAAATACAACTTTTTCATGCATAACCTATCAATTTATACTTTATCAGATGATTTTAACTGATTTAAAACGATTTTTTAAAAAAATTTGAATTTACTTATCTTGCCAATTTTTCTAACGTTAGGGAGTAACTGGGGTGTCCAGACACCCCAGACGTATTTTAACAGGAGATAGAGCTCTTCCTAGAGCAAAACTTTTGGCGGCACAAATAGGTGTCAAAAGATAGTGGTTCAAACTAAATTATCAACAAGTTTTGAGCGTAAAAAAATTATTGGTTAAGCCATGGGAATACTTTGAATTTTGCTTGGGGTGTCCAGACACCCCAGTTACTCCTTCTAGGGTTAAAAATTTGAAATTCTACGAGAATTCAATTATTTGACTCTAAATTCTAAAAATAAAATATTTTATTAAACAATTGAATATTTCTTAAAATTCAAGTTTCATAAAGAATTTTATCAAGAAATTTTTAAATAATTGAAATTATGCCAAAAATTTTATTAAAAATTTTGAAAATAATTGAATTTCTTTGATAAATTTTAATAAAATTTTTAAGAATAATATCTGTTTTCCAGGAATTCCATTAAAATTGTATTAAAAATAATTGAAATTTAGCATTGAGTTTTATTATGTTTAATAAATTTTAATTTCTTTGAACTATAATTGAATTTTTTAGGAATTTTTATTAAAGCAGTAGATATTAAAGATCATTGAATGGAGAAAAGTTTTTGAAAATAATTAAAATTTTGTCAAGAATTTTATTAAAATTTTTGAAAATAATTGAATTTCTGAGAAGAATTTTACTACTTTGGAAAATAATTGAATATTTCTGCGCAATCATTTGTAATTGCTTCTAAATTCAATTTGTTTTAGTGTTTTTAACTAAAATTCTTCTATAAATCCATTATTTTTAATAAAACTAATTAAATATATAAAATTTAACTAATGTCAGAAGAATTTTAGTTTTTAAAATTTATTTTAAATCTAAGTTTTTTAATATTTCTAATTAAATTCATTTAAAATTGAAATTTTTCCAAATTTTAAATCAAAATCTTTTAAAGTTTATCTACTTATGAAAATTGTAAACCCAATTTTTTAAAATTGAATTAATTTTGAAATATTTAAGTGAAATTAGATTTCAAGAATAAACACAAATGACTTTAGAAAACAACAACTTCCCAGGATTTCGATCAAAATTCCCTGACTCTTCCAGGTTTTTTCAAGGTTTATAAAATTTTCTAACATTTCCAGGTTTGCCTGGTTTCCAGGTTGCGTAGCTACCCTGTAGATTTAATGAAGACTTGGACATCAATAAATTGTAGTAGTAATTGATTCTCTTTAATTTTTTACTCGAGAAAAAAAATGTAAACATAACCTAACATTTTTTACTGCTTATGAACTTTTGTTAGAAGGGTGTCAAATACATTAATTTTATTTATATTAGATCTAAATTGTTAAAAAATTTATATTTACTTACAATTTCATCAGGAGAGAGTATTCCAAATTGTACTCGTTTTACTGAATGAAAAGGCATTTTTGATTTTGCAGTAGACATCCTTAATATTTCGATACAAATTCTACACTTTATAAATTTATAACGACTACATTAGTAATTGATATTATTAATAATTGTCATCAACAACTTATTGTGAATAATCCATTATTATTTCGATAAGAAACAAAAATACGCATTAACCACACCTCATGCCGGCTTCTAGACCATTCTAGACAATGAATTCACAACAATCAGCTGATGAAATGATCACGTGACATTAAAATGCATCAATTTGAATATTTTTTGCAATTTTCCCGCGAAAATAAAATATTGTGTTTTCCTTTAGCTTTCCCAGAAACAAACAAATTTAATATTGTTGAATATTTAATATTAATAAATATTAATATTAAATATTAACAAATAAATAATAAAATAATAAATTAAAATAAATGATATTGAACCGATTAAATAAATTATTCGTGTAAAAGAATTTTCAAAGAGAAATTTTTTCAAAATTTACTGTATTGAAGAAAATATTAACCATTTATATAATAAAAAATAACACGCATCTTATCAAATACAATAAATTTATATTTTATTAAACTCTTTTATATAATTGCTATAAAAATATAGAATCTGTAAAGTTTTACTTACTTACTAAATATAAATTTAGATAAATCAATATAATAATATCTGAGGAACATTTCCTTAAACTTTTAGAAAAATAATTAGACAATCTCTTCAGTCTTCTTCTTAAGAACGTTAGCTGAACCAGCTATTATGCATCCTTTCCTCCTAGTAAAGTTTTATTGTCAAGTAACAAATCAAAGCAACCTGTGTAAATAAATATCATTATTTAAATAAATGCTTAACTTGCGGAGCTTTTTTCGTTTATTAAACTTTTCTTAATTGAGAATAAATAGCGAAAAAGCTCACCAGTGCCAATGCGAGGCAATTGTCCCAGAATATTTTTTCCTGTAACGTCTTTCAGAGGATCGACCTCTCCATGACAAGCAGCATCAAACAAAACGTCTTCATTTTCCTTGGCAGACCATCTGTAAAAGGAGAAATAAAATAATAAATTTCTGATTTGCTTTGGTATTAGAATAAAAATATATCGTCAATTTTCGGGTTAATTTTTGAGTGTAAAAAATTATTTAATAAAATAATTTTCAATTAAATTGAAAATAAATGAAAAAATCACTATAAAGGGCAAGTTATAATCAAAATTCAAAATTACCTCAGGAATGCTCCAAGATCTTCTCTATCAAATCCGTGATTACTGATAGACGTCAGATGTCCATTAGCAGTCATAACTTCACCCAGCAGAATAAAATGTTGCCGCTTTCGATGATATTCGTAATAAATAAAAACGTCAAACATTTCATTCTCTATAGATTTTCTAGCAGCCTCAATACCCAGTACATTAAAAATTTCGTGAATATCGTTGCTAATTGTTTTCCTTGAATCAACATCTTTATCGATTAATACTTTCACTAAATTTGTACCATTAGTTTTCAGTTTCTGATGACGTTCTCCTCTCTTTATGCCCACTTTATGAATCATTTCAATACCATGTATTGTAATGTCATTCAAAATAAATGACTCGATGGCTTTCAAAAAGACATCATCTTCATATTCAATCTCATCAGTCGTTTTCTTGCTCTCTTCAAATTTATCATCAAGTTCATCATCACCGTTGACTATTCGAATTCTAAGAATCAAATGCTCCGCACTGTCGTCATTAAACATGACATTCAAATCGTCACCAAATATTGAATGCAGTTTACCAGCAATATTTTCCATTTTTATTCTTTTTCGTAACATTTTATTTCGATCCAATTCGAAGCGAAGCAACCACGGCGATAAACTCGACGGATCGAGATTGTCAATTTCTTGATAGACGTTTACGAATTCTTGATCCTCAGGAATAACGGTATTGTTGATATCAGGATCGTAATAAATTGCAGAACTTGATAACAAATTTTTCAGTGTCGTATGTTCTATTCGACTGGCAACTGCATAAACTGCTTTATCAATAGTTCGAATTTCTGGTTTTAGATGAATTTTTAGTGATGGATATTTCGGCATTTTACTGCAATTGATGATTTCTTTTAATCTAGAGACACCTTGCTTCTTTTTGAACCATGCTGTAGCAGTATGGTTAATAGTGTGATAGGTCATGTGTGAAAGAGACTCACAAATTGATTGTGCAGCTAAAACTCCCACCATTTCACCAGGTGGAACAATGTCTTGATGGAACCGATTTTCTATTTCACGAATCAACCACTCGAAGGCTTGGCTTGATAGTTGATACTTTTCACAGACGATTTTAGTGCACAATCTCAATCTCACGATATATCGAAATATAAAATGCGTGTTCTCATTTATTTCTCTGCTGATGTTATCATCTCTATTAACAATAACGCATTTTTCTAGAAGATCCCTAACACCTTGAATAACCTTCAACGGACTCAAATCACAAGGCACATTTTTCGTCTGAAAATCATTTTGTGCAACATAAATCATTTGTTCCAAATTAAAAGGAAGTGGACAGATTAAAGTAGGTATGATACTTCTGAACACAGCTTTATCTACACATAGTTGATCAAATTCTTTTTGCAATTCAGAAATGAGTTCTTCTGAATTGATCACATCGAGATAAATGTTTTCATTAAATTTATCACGTACACGTTCATTTGTTAGATCGAATTTGAATTCTTTTTCAAATTCTTCATTATTCAATGTAACAGAGCTTTCAGTATTGTATAAGGGAACCTCATCATAAAAACAATTATAACTATAATTGATTTCAAGCAACTGATTCCCTGCATTTCTCACCGTTCCATCATAATGTATCATTACTGATTCCATAGCCTTTACTAAATTACGTTGTATGTGTTCCGCATCTTTAGATTTCTTGTAAGAATCGATGAGAAAATCTCGACCCTCCATAGCGTGAAAATAAAAATCAGAAGGTGTGAAACCAGAGAGATGAGAATTTTGGATGAAACCTCTCGACTTGGGAGTATAATCTTCATTTCTAAAGTGTGGTAAAGTACGTTTACAAAAGCCAAAAGGTATACGTTCACCCTTCACAGTTTGTTGTCCCTTGCAGCCAATAATTTTTGCCAGTTCCTTATATTTTTCATCTGATTCTGCTTTTGCCATTATCAAAAAATTGTTCGTTTTTGGTAAAAATTTTACTAATGCATTGCGAATATGTTTATTTAATATTATCAGAGCTTCATAGGAATCTAAATTGAAATCATTCCAATTCATATCTGAAAAACAAGCATCTTTCATAATTCTAAAAAGCTCAAATGAGGCACCTCTCATTAATTCCTGAATTGCTAAATAACTCTCAGGATTGGCAATAGTGTCACCAATACCAACTGAATGTCCCTCTAATAATAGCCAATTGTTAATGACATTTTGAAGATCATGACAAAATCTCACACACACTTGATGACCAAAGTTCATCATACAATAATACGGAATGGAATTGCGTAAGCAACCAACTGTGTTGCGACAAAGAGTACCTGTTATAATTTCTCCCTTTTTGATCATTATAAAATCATCCTCAAAATTAGCCGAAAACTCTGACTCATCGTAAATTAAGTTTTTCGGAATTAATAGAGAAACTACTTGTTTTCCACTCCAAAGGGGTTTTGGTTTTAAAATACAAGGTTGTGGTATTACTCCATTCCAATTCGAGACGAACATTAGAAGATTCATGAAATCACTCTTTTCAATGAAAACATCCTTTTGGGTTATTTTAAACGCGCCAAGTAATGCATCCTCGACAACACCTATTATCGATTTCATCGTTTTTGGTGTCTTAACTTGACCCGCTATCATATCAAGATTTTCCACTTCGGCTATAGTTTCGTATGACTGGGGAACGTGCAAGTTTATTTCGTCGGAATTGAAAAGAACATCGTGGGCTGATGCACTACTGACATTTAATCGAAAAGTACTCCAAGGTAATACTTTAACTCGGTAACCATTCATATTAAATTTATGACTACAAACAACTAAATCATTGTCACAAATGTGTCTTCCAACCTTATATCCACATTTAATTTTACTATCCTCTTCGTTTCCTTTGAGATCTATTATTTCGCCTTTGTCTGTGACAACATATTTAGCTCCTGGATATTTTTCATCGCCATTTTTGACAAGTTGTTGTAATTTTTCGATATTTAGTGGTGTGACAATTTCGGGAAATGTCAAATTTTTGGCGACAGTTTGAGGTATGCCTATTTGATCAATTCGCAGATTAGGATCCGGGGTGATTACAGAGCGTGCTGTGAAATTTACACTTTTACACAGTAGATTACCACGAAGTCTTACTTTTTTGCCTTTAAAACATTCTTTTAATTTCAATGGTTTCTTTTGTTTAAAATTTTCTTCAAAATTTAATTCTGAAGACAATTCTGGAAGATCCTTATTAATCAGAAGGGCAGTGTGAAATTGCAGTAATTTTACATTTTCCTGATTATTATCATTTTTGTCGATTAGTAATTGATTTATTTTAACGATGTTTGATAATATTGTTGTTAAATCGTCTTGTTTCGTAACAGATGAATTTTTCAATTTAACGTTTGGACGAACTGACAATGGAGGTACGGGCAGGACAGTCAAAATCATCCATTCGGGACGTGAGGTTTTTGGATCCATACCAAGAATCAAAGAAACTTCGTCGGTGATATTTTTGAAAATTCCATGAACTCTTTCTGCAGTTAGCGGTAATTCCTCTTCCTCTTCATTTTGTGTAAATTTTACATGAATGTCGAGACCAGATCTTTTGAAATTCGGTTGATACTGACCACAACCGTAAAGTTCCTTTGAATTATCACCACATTTTCGTTTCGTTACGCACAAATCGTGAATTAGTGTCAGACGTCTACCAGGCTGATCTTCCGTTTCGGTGAATATTTTCTTGATATTTGGATCGTTCTAAAATATGAATAGAAAAACGAAAGTACAATGAGTATAGAATTAAAAAACATTTCAATGAAACTCAATTTTTACTCACTGGAGAAATTAAGAGTTTCGAGCAGAAAAAACAGACGCATCTGAGAATTTTTATCGTTTTTGGGAGAAAGCCAATGTGAAAGACAGGTTTGGCTAAATTAATATGACCAAAGTGACCTGGACATTCAGGTAATTGTCCATCGCAGGTTAGACATCTTGATTTCTCGTCAATTGCTCCTTGTCTTGAATCCATGAGTCCTCCTTGCTTTGGTTTTCCATTTTCAAAAGTTTCCGTAAAACGAATTCCTTCCTCAGTGACTGACATACGCCGCTAATTAAATAAGAATTCAGAAAAATAAATTTGTGACATTTATTGAACATATTTAGAAATTCATTTTTAAAATAAAATTTTTAAAGGAAAATGTATTTTTACTTGTGCGACACACTTATGTTTATAAGAAGTGGTAGAAAATTATAAACATAACCTAACATTGTTTGCTGCTTATCTTATGAACTTTTGTTGGGAGGGTTTCAAATATATTAATTTTAGTTGTATTAGATCTAAATTGTTTAAAAAATCTATATTTACTTACAATTTCATCAGGAGAGAGAATTTCAAATTGTACTCGTTTTACTGAATTAAAAAGCTTTTTTGATTTTAAAGTAGACATCCTTGATATTTTGATGAAAACTCTTCACTTTATGAATTAATAACCATTACATCAGTTATGAATATAATTATATTAATTGTCATCAACAACTTGATGTGAATAATCCATTATTGTTTGGAAGAAAATACGCATCAACCACTCCTCACGCCGGCTTCCAAACAATGAATTCTCAACAATCAGCTGACTTGATCACGTGACATTAAATCGTATCCATTTGAATATTTTTTGCAATTTTCCCGCGAAAACAAATTCTGCTTTGCTTTGGTTTGCTAACAAACAAACAAATTACATATTGTTTGAAATACTAAATAAATAATAAAATAAAATAAATAATATTGAAATTACACAATAAATTAAGTAGTGAACCAATTAAATAAACTAGTAGAATAAAAGTATTATCAAAGAGAAATTTCCAAATTTTAATATGTCGAAGAAAATATTAATTATTTATATACTAAAAAATAAAACGCTAAATAGGAATCAAAATTTATATTTTTTAAAACATTTATTTATTTTATTGTTATGAAAATAAATAATCAATAAAGTATTCCTTATTTACTAAACAGAAATTAAATTAAAACTATAAAATAACATCTTCTTTTAAAACTGTTTTAAAAAAGTACTTAGACATTCTCTTCAGTCTTATTTTTTTAATAGCGTTATCTGAAGCAGCTATTGTGCATCCGTTCCTCGTAGTAGACTTTTATTGTCAAGTAACAAATCAAAGCAACCTGTGAAAATATAATTAAATATCATTATTTAAATACATGCTTAACTTGCGGAGCTTTTTCGTTTACTAAAACTTTCTTAATTGAGAATAAATAGCGAAAAAGCTCACCAGTGCCAATGCGAGGCAATTGTCCCAGAATATTTTTTCCTGTGACGTCTTTCAGAGGATCGACCACTCCATGACAAGCAGCATCAAACAAAACGTCCTCATTTTCCTTGGCAGACCATCTGAAAAAGGGAAAATATGATAGAATATTAAATATCTAATTTGCTTACAATTAGTCTGATTAATTTGGTATTAGAACGAAAGTATATTGTCAATTTTATTATAGATTATAGATTATTGTATAATTATTAATTTATTATCAATTATTTTATTCATAATTTAGATAATTACTATTATCGAAAAGTCAAAATTACCTCAGGAATGCTCCAATATCTTCTCTATCAAATCCATGATAACTGATAGGCGTCAGATGGCCATAAGCAGTCATAATTTCACTCAGCAGAATAAAATGTTGCCGCTTTCTATAATCTTCATAGTAAGGAAGAACTTCAGACATCTCATTCTCTATAGACTTTCTAGCAGCCTCAATACCCAGTACATTAAAAATCTCGTGAATATCGTTGCTAGTTGTTTTCTTTGAATTAACATCTTTATCGATCAATACTTTCATTAAATTTGTACCTTCAGTTCTCAGTTCAAAAAATTCCTCATGTATGTTCACTTTATTAATCTTTTCATGACCATGAATGGTAATGTCATTTAAAATAAAAGACTCGATGCCTTTCAAGAAGACATCATCTTCACATTCAACTTCGTCAGTCGTTTTCCTGCTCTCTTCAAATTTATCATCAAGTTCATCATCACCGTTGACTATTCGAATTCTAAGAATCAAATGCTCCGCACTGTCGTCATTAAACATGACATTCAAATCGTCACCAAATATTGAATGCAGTTTACCAGCAATATTTTCCATTTTTATTCTTTTTCGTAGCATTTTTCTTCGATCCAATTCGAAGCGAAGCAACCACGGCGATAAACTCGACGGATCAAGTTCCAATACTTCTTGATAGACATTTACGAATTCTTGATCCTCAGGAATTACGGTATTGTTGATATCAGGATCGTAATAAATGGCAGAACTTAATAACAAATTGTTCAGTGTTGTATGTTCAATACGAGAGAGAGCTGCTAAAAATACCTCGGCATTTGATAAATTCTCAAGTTTCAGATGAATTTCTAATGATGGATATTTCAGCACTTTACTGCAACTGATAATTTCTTTTAATCTAGTTACGCCATGGATCTTCCTGAACTCTGATGAATGGTAATGGACAATAGTGTTATATCTCATGTATGGAAGAGAATCACAAATTGATTGTGCAGCTAAAACACCCACCATTTCACCAGGTGGAGCAAGTGCCTGATGGAACCGATTTTCTATTTCACTAATCAACCACTCGAAGGCTTGGCTTGACAGTTGATATTTTTCAAAGACGGCTTTGGTGCACAATTTTAATCTCACGATATATCGAAATAGAAAAAATGTATTCTTGTTTATTTCTCTGATGAATTTATCATCTCTATTGACAATAACGCATTTTTCCAGAAGATCCCTAACACCTTGAATAACTCTCAACGGATTCAAATCACAAGGCACATTTTTCGTATGAAAATTATTTTGTGCAACATAAATCATTTGTTCTAAATTAAAAGGAAGTGTAACGTGATAATAAGACCATCTATCTCTAAACACTGCTTTATCCTCACACAATTGATCAAATTCCTTTTTCAATTCGGAAATGAGTTCCTCCGAATTGATCATATCGCGATAAATGTTTTCATTAAATTTATCACGCACGCGCTCATTCGTAAGATCGACTTTAAATTTTTTTTCAAATTCTTCATTTTTCAATAGAACAGAATATTCATTTTTATCTACGATAACTTCATTATGAAAACCATAATCGATTTCAAGCAACTGATTCCCTGCATTTCTCACCGTTCCATCATAATGAATCATTACTGATTCCATAGCCTTCACCAAATTACGTTGTATGCGTCCAACATCTTCAGATTTCTTGTAAGAATCAATGAGAAAATCTCGACCCTCCATAGCGTGAAAATAAAATTCAGAAGGTGTGAAACCAGAGAGATGGGAATTGTCAACGAAACCTCTTGACTCGGGACCATAATCATCCTTTACAAAGTGTGGTAAAGTGCGTTTACAAAAGCCAAAAGGTATACGTTTACCCTGCACAGTTTGTTGTCCTTGACAGCCAAAAATTTTTGCTAGTTCTTCATAGTTTCCAGCTGATCCTGCTTTTGCCATTATCAAAAAATTGTTCCTTTTTGGTAAATGTTCTATCAATGCAAGGCGAATTGGTTTATTTATTGATAGCAGAGTTTCAAAGGATTGTACATGAAAAGAACTCCAATCTATTTCCGAATAATAAAACTGTTCCATCATTTCATTAACATCGTCTTTGGCCTTTTCAATTATTTTCTGGATTTCTCTATAACTCTTAGAATTGGCAATAGTGTCACCAACACCAACTGAATGTCCCTCAAGTAATAACCAATTGTTTGTAACTTTTTGAAAATCCTGACAAAATCTTACACACACTTCATGACCAAAATTCATCATACAACAATATGGAATGGAATCGTATTTCAGAGCAATTGTGTATCGACGAAAAACACCGGTTAGAAGTTGTCCCTTTTTGATCAGTAGAAAAGCATCCTCCGGAAAAGTACTCTCTTCTAGGAAGTAATTAATGCCTTCATCTTTCTCCATTGCATCATGTTCATCGTAATTAAAATTTTTCGGAATTAATAGAGAAACTATTTGTTTTCCACTCCAAAGGGGTTTTGGTTTTAAAATACAAGGTTGTGGTATTACTCCATTCCAATTCGAGACGAACATTAGAAGATTCATGAAATCACTCTTTTCAATAAAAACATCCTTTTGGGTTATTTTAAACGCGCCAAGTAATGCATCCTCGACAACACCTATTATCGATTTCATCGTTTTTGGTGTCTTCACTTGACCCGCTATCATATCAAGATTTTCCACTTCGGCTATAGTTTCGTATGACTGGGAAACGTGCAAGTTTATTTCGTCGGAATTGAAAAGAACATCGTGGGCCGATGCACTACTGACATTTAATCGAAATGTACTCCAAGGTAATACTTTAACTCGGTAACCCTTCATATTAAATTTATGACTACAAACAACTAAATCATTGTCGCAAATGTGTCTTTCAACTCTATATCCACATTTAATTTCGCAATCTTCTTTGTTTGATTTGAGATCTACTATTTCGCCTTTATCTGTCACAATATATTTCGCTCCTGGATATTTTTCATCACCATTTTTGACAATTTTTTGTAATTTTTCGATATTTAGTGGTGTGACAATTTCGGGAAATGTCAAATTTTTGGCAACACTTGGAGGAATGCCTATTTGATCAATTCGCAGATTGGGATCCGGGGTGATTATCGAGCGTGCTGTGAAATTCACATTCTTACCCAATAGATTGTCACGAAGTCTGCCTTTCTTGCCTTTAAAACGTTCTGTTAGAGATTTCAAAGGTTTCTTTTTTTTTAAATTTCTTTCTGGATTTAAATCTGCAGACAATTCTGGAAGATCCTTATTAATCAGAAGGGCAGTGTAAAATTGCAGTAGTTTTACATTTTCCTGATTATTATCATTTTTGTCGACTAGTAATTGATTTATTGTAACGATGTCTGATAGTATTGTTGTTAAATCGTCTGGTTTTGTAACAGATGAATTTTTTGATTTGACGTTTGGGCGAACTGACAATGGAGGTACGGGCAGGACAGTCAAAATCATCCATTCGGGACGTGAGGATTTTGGATCCATACCAAGAATCAAAGAAACTTCGTCGGTGATATTTTTGAAAATTCCATGAACACTTTCTGCAGTTAGCGGTACTTCCTCTTCCTCTTCAGTTTGTGTAAATTTTACATGAATGTCGAGAGCAGATCTTCTGAAATTCGGTTGACACTGACCACAACCGTAAAGTGCCTTTGAATTATCACCACATTTTCGTTTCGTTACGCACAAATCGTGAATTAGTGTCAGACGTCTACCAGATTGATCTTCCGTCTCGGTGAGTATTTTCCTGACATTTGGATCGTTCTAAAATATGAATAGAAAAACGAAAGTACAATGAGTATAGAATTAAAAAACATTTCAATGAAACTCAATTTTTACTCACTGGAGAAATTAAGAGTTTCGAGCAGAAAAAACAGACGCATCTGAGAATCTTTAAGGTCTTTGCGAGAAAGCCGATGTGAAAGACAGGTTTGGCTAAATTAATATGACCAAAGTGACCTGGACATTCAGGTAATTGTCCATCGCAGGTTAGACATCTTGATTTCTCGTCAATTGCTCCTTGTCTTGGATCCATGAGTCCTCCTTGCTTTGGTTTTCCATTTTCAAAAGTTTCCGTAAAACGAATTCCTTCCTTAGTGACGGACATACGCCGCTAATTAAATAAGAATTCAGAGAAATAAATTTGTGACATTTGATGAACACTTTTTCAAATTCTTTTTTAAAATAGATAATAATAATTTGCTATTCCGTGTCACTTATTTGTCACTTTTGCTTTACAAAAATAAATTGATTAAAGTCACTCAAATTTTGAAGTTTAAATATTTAGTATGTTTTTTATGAGTAAAATAGTATTTTTTAAGTAAACCTGAGAATTTTTATTTCTTTTGGTAAATTTAGTCTCGTATATAAAATGATAATTGTATAAACTTTAAAAAAATACCAGATTGTTAAAAAATTCAGATTAAGAAATAGAAACTATTTTGCATATTTTCTGTTTTTCAATCACAATTCTGTTTACAAAAATATAAGATTCTTTTTGAAAAAGAAGAAAAAATTTTATAAAATTACCTTTTCTTATCATAATTTGTTAACAAAATTCTGTTCTGCTTTGAAAAAAATTATAATTTGCATCATTTTTACACAAAAATTTCCAAAGTTAATTTATAAAAAATTTTTTTAGAAAATTTTAAATATCTTCAGGAAAAAAAATCTTTTTTTCAAAATTCCCTGAAATTCAACTAAATTATGTTTCCTCTCCTTGGAAGCAGTTTTTTTCCTTGGAAATTATTTATTTTAATAACAGAAGCCATTAAAAAAAATCGCAAAAGGATCCAAGGCAGGGAAAGCAGTAATTTTGATTTTTTCACGGAGTTTCTAGGATTTTTTTTCGTTTGCTAATTATTTATTTTAAAGTTAGAAGTAATTAAAAAAATTTGCAAGAGAATCAAAGGCGGAGAAAGCAGTAATTTTCATTTTTTTCAATAATGATTTATTTCATATTCTAGGATTTATGAAAAATCCGTGACAAAAAATAAAAATCACTGCTTTCCCCGCCTTTGATCCTCTTGCAATTTTTTTAAATGACTTCTAACATTAAAATAAACAATTAGCAAAAGAAAAAAATTGCTTATTCTGAGGCGTGGAAATGATAATTTATTTGAAATACCGAGATTTAAAAAAAAATCCTACGCTCGCGTAGGATATTGCTAGTGAAATTAATAATTTGTAATAGTAATTGAATCACTTTCTGTTTTTTTACCCGAGCAAAAAAATATAAACATAACCTAACATTTTTTAATGTTTGTGAACTTTTGTTTGGAGGGTGTCAAATAATATTAATTTTATTTATATTACATCTAGATTGTAAAAAAAATGTATATTTACTTACAATTTCATCAGGAGAGAGTATTCCAAATTGTATTCGTTTTACTGAATGGAAAGGTTTTTTTGATTTTGCAGTAGACATCCTTAATATTTCGATGAAAACTTCACAGTTTATGAGTTAATAACCATTACATTAGTTTTGGATATTGCTATTAATTGTAATCAACAATTTGTTGTAAATAATCCATATTATTTTGATCCAAAAAGAAGTTGACTACAACCATGCACACCGGCACACCGGCTTCTGGAAAATAAACCAATACATTCAATCATCATCTAATTTGATCACGTGATATTATAATGGGTATTTGAATATTTATTGCAATTTTCCCGCGAAAGTATACTGTGTTTTGCTTTGATAACTAATAAGAAATCAAATCAAATATTGTTTTAAATAACAATTAAATAATTTCAGAAAATAAAAAATATCAAAACTGTACGTATTCGATATTATGTGCATTATATTTCAACTATTATTTTATTTGTAAAAGTTTTAATTAAACGTTCAAATTGTTTTTTTTTCTTTAGAAAAATTTAGAACTTTGTGTTACAATTTTTTTTATGCTTAAAAGAAAATGCAATGGAATTTATTTACTTAAAAATATCGCATTCATTATCAATCATAATTTATGTTTTATTAAACTTTTTTTCATTTATTGATAAAAAATATATAATAGAAATAGTATTATTTATATACTGAACAGAAATTATATTAAAATAATATAACAATAATAATAATATCTTAGGCACATTTTCGATTTTTTAAACTGTTTTAAAAAAGTACGTAGACATTCTCTTCAGTCTTTTTCTTCTTAAGAGCGTTAGCTGAAGCAGCTATTGTGCATCCGTTCCTCGTAGTAGACTTTTATTGTCAAGTAACAAATCAAAGCAACCTGTGAAAATATAATTAAATATCATTATTTAAATACATGCTTAACTTGTGGAGCTTTTTTGTTTACTAAAATTTCCTTAATTGAGAATAAATAGCGAAAAAGCTCACCAGTGCCAATGCGAGGCAATTGTCCCAGAATATTTTTTCCTGTGACGTCTTTCAGAGGATCGACCACTCCATGACAAGCAGCATCAAACAAAACGTCCTCATTTTCCTTGGCAGCCCATCTGAAAAAGGGAAAATATGATAGAATATTAAATATCTAATTTGCTTAGTCTGATAAATTTGGTATTAGAACGAAAATATATCGTCAATTTTTGAGTGTACAAAAAGTATTTGATAAAATAATTTTTAATTAATTTGGTAATAAATTTAAAAAATACTATAAAGGGCAAGTCATAATTATAATTCAAAATTACCTCAGGAATGCTCCAAGATCCTCTTTATCAAATCCATGATTATCGATAGACGCTAGATGGCCATTGGCAGTCATAACTTCACTCAGCAAAATAAAATGTTGCCGCTTTCGATGATATTCGTAACAAATAAAAACGTCAAACATTTCATTCTCTATAGATTTTCTAGCAGCCTCAATACCCAGTACATTAAAAATCTCGTGAATATCGTTGCTAATTGTTGTCTTTGAATCAATATCTTTATCGATCAATACTTTCACTAAATTTGTACCTATAGTTTGCAGCTTAAATTCACTCCATGTGAAGTTATTCTGGAGGTGAGTTATACGTTCTTCTATTTTGTGCACTTTCTTAATCTTTTCATGACCATGAATGGTAATGTCATTTAAAATAAAAGACTCGATGCCTTTCAAGAAGACATCATCTTCACATTCAACTTCGTCAGTCGTTTTCCTGCTCTCTTCAAATTTATCATCAAGTTCATCATCACCGTTGACTATTCGAATTCTAAGAATCAAATGCTCCGCACTGTCGTCATTAAACATGACATTCAAATCGTCACCAAATATTGAATGCAGTTTACCAGCAATATTTTCCATTTTTATTCTTTTTCGTAGCATTTTTCTTCGATCCAATTCGAAGCGAAGCAACCACGGCGATAAACTCGACGGATCAAGTTCCAATACTTCTTGATAGACATTTACGAATTCTTGATCCTCAGGAATAACGGTATTGTGGATATCAGGATCGTAATAAATTGCAGAACTTAATATCAAATTTTTCAGTGTCGTGTGTTCTATTCGACAATGTACTGCATGAACTGCCTCGGCATCTGTGAAAATTTCTCGTTTTAGATTAATTGTTAGTGATGGATATTTTGGCATTTTACTGCAACTGATAATTTCTTTTAATCTTGCCACGCCTTGGATCCTTCTGAACTCCGATGTACGGTAATGGAGAATAGTGTTATATCTCATGTATGGAAGAGAATCACAAATTGATTGTGCAGCTAAAACACCCACCATTTCACCAGGTGGAGCAAGTGCCTGATGGAACCGATTTTCTATTTCACGAATCAACCACTCGAAGGCTTGGCTTGACAGTTGATATTTTTCAAAGACGGCTTTGGTGCACAACTTTAATCTCACGATATATCGAAACAGAAAAAATGTATTCTTATTTATTTCTCTGATGAATTTATCATCTATATTGACAATAACGCATTTTTCTAGAAGATCCCTAACACCTTGAATAACCCTCAACGGACTCAAATCACAAGGCACATTTTTCGTCTGAAAATCATTCTGTGCATCATTAATCATTTGTTCCAAATTAAAAAAAGGTGGAATGTAATAATTAAACCTTCTACTTTCAAATACAGCTTTATCTTCACATAATTGATCAAATTCCTTTTTCAATTCGAAAATAAGTTCCTCCGAATTGATCACATCATGATAAATGTTTTCATTAAATTTTTCAAGCACGCTCTTATTCGCAAGATGGAAGTTAAGTTTGTTTTCAAATTTCTTACTGTCCACTTCAACAGATTTTTCCAAATGGATTACAGCAACCTCATCATGAAAACCATTATAACCATAATGGATTTCAAGCAACTGATTCCCTGCATTTCTCACCGTTCCATCATAATGAATCATTACTGATTCCATTGCCTTCACCAAATTTCGTTGTATGCGTCCAACATCTTCAGATTTCTTGTAAGAATCAATGAGAAAATCTCGACCCTCCATAGCGTGAAAATAAAATTCCGAAGGTGTGAAACCAGAGAGATGGGAATTGTGAACGAAACCTCTTGACTCGGGACCATAATCATCCTTTACAAAGTGTGGTAAAGTGCGTTTACAAAAGCCAAAAGGTATACGTTTACCCTGCACAGTTTGTTGTCCTTGACAGCCAAAAATTTTTGCTAGTTCTTTATAGTTTCCAGCTGATCCTGCTTTTGCCATTATCAAAAAATTGTTCTTTTTCGGTAAATGGTCTATCAATGCAGTGCGAATTGGTTTATTTGTTGATAGCAGAATTTCAAAGGCTTTTAAGTTGAAAGAATTCCAATCCTCTGAAAAATAAGCCTGTTCTATCATTTCATTAACATCGTCTTTGGCCTTTTCAATTATTTTCTGGATTTCTCTATAACTCTTAGGATTGGCAATAGTGTCATCAATACCAACGGAATGTCCCTCTAGTAATAACCAATTGTTTAAAACATTTTGAAGATCCTGACAAAATCTCACACACACTTGATGACCAAATTTCAACATACAAAAATACGGAATGTAATTGCGTTTGGACGAAACTGTGTTTTGACGAAATGCACCAGTTATAAGTTCTCCCTTTTTGACCATTGTTTCAGCTTCCTCAGGAAATAAACTCTCCAATAGATCATAATTAGTGTCATCATCATAAGTCGAAAACATCGATTCGTCGTAACTTAAGTTTTTCAGAATTAATAGAGAAACTATTTGCTTTCCACTCCAAAGGGGTTTTGGTTTTAAAATACAAGGCTGTGGTATTACTCCGTTCCAATCCGAGACGAACATTAGAAGATTCATGAAATCACTCTTTTCAATGAAAACATCCTTTTGGGTTATTTTAAACGCGCCAAGTAATGCATCCTCGACAACACCTATTATCGATTTCATCGTTTTTGGTGTCTTCACTTGACCCGCTATCATATCAAGATTTTCCACTTCGGCTATAGTTTCGTATGACTGGGGAACGTGTAAGTTTATTTCGTCGGAATTGAAAAGAGCATCGTGGGCCGATGCACTGCTGACATTTAATCGAAATGTACTCCAAGGTAATACTTTAACTCGGTAACCCATCATATTCAATTTAATCGGTTGACGACTACAAACAACTAAATCATTGTCACGAATGTGTCTTTCAACTCTATATCCACATTTTATTTCGCAATGTTCTTCGTTCGCTTTGAGATCTATTATTTCGCCTTTATCTGTCAAGACATATTTCGCTCCTGGATATTTTTCATCACCATTGTTGACAATTTTTTGTAATTTTTCGATATTTAGTGGTGTGACAATTTCGGGAAATGTCAAACTTTTGGCGACACTTTGAGGAATGCCTATTTGATCGATTCGCAGATTGGGATCCGGGGTGATTATCGAGCGTGCTGTGAAATTCACATTCTTACCCAGTAGATTGCCACGAAGTCTGCCTTTCTGGCCTTTAAAACGTTCTGTCAGAGATTTCAAAGGTTTCTTTTGTTTAAAATTTTCTTTAAAATTTAATTCTGAAGATATTTCTGGAAGATTCTTATTAATCAGAAGGGCAGTGTAAAATTGCAGTAGTTTTACATTTTCCGAATTATTATCATTTTTGTCGATTAATAATTGATTTACTTTAACGATGTCTGATAGTATTGTTGTTAAATCGTCTTGTTTCGTAACAGATGAATTTTTTGATTTGACGTTAGGACGAACTGACAATGGAGGTACGGGCAGGACAGTCATAATCATCCACTCCGGACGTGAGGATTTTGGATCCATACCAAGAATCAAAGAAACTTCGTCGGTGATATTTTTGAAAATTCCATGAACTCTTTCTGCAGTTAGTGGTCCTTCGTCTTCCTTTCCAATTTGTTTAAATTCCACATTTATGTCGAGACCAGATCTTTTGAAATTCGGTTGACACTTGCCACAACCGTAAATTTTCTTTGAATTATCACCACATTTTCGTTTCGTTACGCACAAATCGTGAATTAGTGTCAGACGTCTACCAGGCTGATCTTCCGTTTCGGTGAATATTTTTCTGATATTTGGATCGCTCTAAAATATCAAGACAAAAATGAAAGTAAAATTCGTATAGAATTAAAGATGATTTTAAATAAATTCAATTTTTACTCACTGGAGAAATTAAGAGTTTCGAGCAGAAAAAGCAAACGCATCTGAGAATTTTTATCGTTTTTGCGAGAAAGCCGATGTGAAAGACAGGTTTGGCTAAATTAATATGACCAAAGTGACCTGGACATTCAGGTAATTGTCCATCGCATGTTTGACATCGTGATTTCTCGTTAATTGCTCCTTGTCTTGGATCCATGAGTCCTCCTTGCTTTGGTTTTCCATTTTCCAATGTTTCCGTAAATCGAATTCCTTCCTCAGTGACAGACATACGCCGCTAATTAAATAACAATTCAGAAAAACAAATTTGTGTCATTTGTTAAATATTTTTTTAAATTCTTTCTTAAAATAAAATTTTCAAAGTAAAATTTATATTTACTTTCTTGAACAAGAAGGGTTTGATTTATATTATTTTGTAAATTAAAAATTTCTATAATTTCAAGAATTTACATCAATTCTCATAAATAATAAAATTCTTTAATGCAATTAAATTATTTTCAAAACATTTTTAATAAAATTTCTCGAAAGGATACAATTATTTTTAACAATTTTGTTGAAATTCTTTAAAAAATTACTGTTTTCAAAATTGTTAACAAAATTCTTCCCAAACATTCAATTGTTTTCAAAAATTCACATAAAATTCTTCGAAAGAATTCAATTATTTTTTTGAATTTTAAAATCTTCCGTAAGAATTCAATTATTTTCATAAATAATAAAATTCTCTGCAGAAATTCAATTATTTTCAATACAATTTTAATAAAAGTTCTGCAAAGAATACAATTATTTTTAAAAATATTATTTAAATTCGATTATTTTCAACAAATTTGATGACATTCTTTTAAAAAAATCATTATTTTCAAACTTTTTAATAAAATTCCTTCCAAAAATCCAATTACCTATTTTCAAAAATTCAGATATAATTCTTCGAAACAATTCAATTATTTTCATAAATAATAAAATGTTTCGGAGGAATTCAATTATTTTTAATACAATTTTAATTAAATTTCTGAAAAGAGTAAAATTATTTTTAAATTAAATTATTTTCAAGAGTTTTATTAAGAATTCAATTATATGCAACAATTTTTTATAAAATTCTTCGAAACAATTAAAATTATTTTTTAATTTTTATTATTGTAATAAAATTTTTCTAAACAATTCAATTGTTCTGAAAAGTTTTTAATAAAATTCTTTGCAAATTTCAATTTTTTTCAAGAAAATTGAAATAAATTTTTTAAAACAATTCAATTAATGAATTTTCCCTGCTAAAAATAAAATCAGAAGTAAAGAGAAAACGTCAGAAATTTTGATGTTTTGTGACTACTTTGACGATTCCTGAAGCTTTTGGTTAATTCTGACTAAAGGATTTTTTATGCTCCTGTTAAATCCTGATGTTTATGGATTGTGATTATTGAGCATTGAAATCTTTTTTTTTATTTATAGCCCCTCACCGAAATATAGTCGGTAAATGTAAAGTACCGTTAAAACTTGAAATTTGTGCGTAGCCCTTTTTTCACAATAGAATTGTGGGTCTATTGTTACGAGGTTCGGGTCTCTAACCTAATTTTTATTGCTCAAAAGTTTTGCAATTTTAAAATTTCAAGTAAAATAAATATAAATTTAAAATCTAGAAATCTCCACAATTAAAAATATCTAAAATTTATTATAAAAAACATTTTTTTAAGGAAACTGTAACGTATCTCGAAAACCGTAATTGTTAAATAAAAAAGGATATCATTTTTGAATTTAAGTTCTAAAGGATATACTGCATGCATAATAAGAGCATATTGTTAGATGAATTCTAAGTCGATGAAAAACAAGTATAATGTTTAAATAAATATGAATATAAACAAATAAAAAGATTTCCCTTTAATTTTATGACGGTCAGTTGACCTTTTTCCAGGTAAAAAAGGGTGTCGACTTTGTATAAAAAACCTGACTACTTTTGAAGCTGTCTGATTAAACATGACTGAAGCCTGACGTTCAGTGGCTGCAATCGTAACAAATGCAGCCTAAAAACGTCAGAGATTCTGACTAAATTTCTGTCGTTTTGTGATTTTATTTTTAGTAGGGTTAGTAAAAATCTTGCCATAAATTAAATTATTTTTAATATAATTTTAATTACATTTACTCGATTTACCAGTTGTTTTACATTTTGTAGATGTAACGAAGACTTGGACATCAATAAATTGTAGTACACTCTAAAAAAAGATTTTTTGAGTATTTACTAATGAAATTGTAAGGTTACAAGGATTCTGTAAATTGAAAATGTTGGACGTAGTTTGAAAGCAAACAATTTGAAATAAACAAATTTTTTGTAAAATTACAACGTTAGACGTCGCTTTATTTCAAATTGTTTGCTTTCAAACTACGTCCAACATTATCAATTTACAGAATCCTTGTAACCTTACAATTTCATTAGTAAATTCTCAAAAAATCATTTTTTACAGTGTAATAATTGATTCTCTTTCTGATTTTTTTACTCGAGAAAAAATATAAACATAACCTAACATTTTCTTACTACTTATGAACTTTTGTTGGGAGGGTGTCAAATATATTATTAATTTTAGTTGTATTAGATCTAAATTGTTAAAAAATGTATATTTACTTACAATTTCATCAGGAGAGAGTATTCCAAATTGTACTCTTTTTACTGAATGAAAAGGCATTTTTGATTTTGCAGTAGACATCCTTAATATTTCGATAAAAACTCGTCACTTTATGAACTAATAACCACTACATTAGTTATGGATATAGTTATTAATTGCCAGCATCAATTTGTTGTAAATAATCCATATTATTGTTTTGATAAAAAAAACAGACTTCAACCACGCTCGCCGGCTTCTTGTAAATAAATTCAATAATCAGCTGACTTGATCACGTGACATTGTAATAAACATTTGAATATTGACTCGAATTTTCCCGCTAAAACCCACTGTGCTTTATACTAATTTTGATTGGTTCTACTTTTAGCGAATTTTCAAAAAATTGGAATTTTTTAACAGTTCTCCATAAGTAGAAACCAATCAAAAATTAGCAAAAACGAATTTTATCCAGCGCTATTTTTTTCATATTTATTTTAAATACTAAAATTAAAACAAACATAAAGATTAATTTTATATTCATAAACATAATAGTCTCTTTTTTTATTTCTCTTTTCTATTAATATTAATAATAATTGAAATTGAAATAAGAAAAATTTGTGGAATATTAAATGAAATTCAAAAAATGGCGCGTTAAAGTAGCGCGACATCTGTCTTGAAACTCGCAAAACATCGGCTGACTAGAGTTAAAAATGGCGGCAGCCAAGTGACAACGCGTCTTGTTAATAGTGTTTTGCATTTTATTTTAATGTCTTTAATTTGAGTTACTTTTGTTTTATTAGATATTTCGTGCCTTAGTATAAAAAATTATCTAGTGAATTTACTTGCAAGAGTACATTTAAAAGAAATTAAAAAAAATTCATAGCCAAATTCCAGAAGCAACAGAAATTGTTTTATGTCATTGTTCAACGAACACGGTGAGTCAATCTTTGACAAGAAGGGTAAATGTAATATAAACGAGGTTAATTGGTACAAAAGAGGGGACAATTAAAGTCTGAGAGAATAACATCAATTTAAAAACATGTAAACGCTTGTTCTCTCCGACTAAGACCAGTTTGATTTCTGGTTTTCTAATGTCATCAAGTTGTCGCAGGACAGTTCCTAACGTGTCGGGGACGATTGACAGTTACAATTTAACATGACTCGTTGTTTCATTATTCATTGATTTATATTTCAGAAATTTTTACATTCTCATTTTTGAAAAAAAATGTAATTTACATTATTTTCAAGTTGAAATAGAGTAAGGTGGAGAGTTTGCATTTTCTCCAAATTATCTTCACTGGAGAAAAGTGGTAATTGTCATCTTAAGGCTCTTAAGGAAAACGACAATTATCTAATTATTCTATTGTTTTCTAAAAATGGTTACATAAAAATTGTATACAATTTGGGTTGTACTTGTTCATTATTGTGTCAATGCACCGTTTCCTCGTGGCTTTCGAATCGTTTAGTTTACATAACGTTTAATTATTCTTAAGTTTACTTAGTTTACTCGTCGAAATTGGGGATTGTTATTATTAATTATTAAATAATATAATCGTTAAATGAGTAGGAAATAAACATGAGGTTTTTAAATATTCATGAATATTTTATTTCGACATACGAAAGGGGTCTTATTGTCTTTGCAATAAAAACCGTTTCCTACACATGTGAATAATTTACAATTTTCTAAAGAAGAGAGAAATTCATAAACATTTAACAAACATGACTACCGGCACTCACTTTGTACTGTTATTCAGTAAAACGAGAAAAAGTGAAGTTTTCTTTTTTAAAGCGAATTTCTCCCTTGAAATGTCTTTGCGCCGGGTTTTTAAAGGTGAGTACACGTTACTGTACAACTACCTTTTTTTTTATCTTTTTTTTTATTTTTTGTTTCACTTGAGCCGAGCCTTCTTCCTGGTTATTATACCTACTTCTTGAATGCTCTTGTACCTATTTTTAATGCTTTCTTCCTCATTGCATAAGGAGTAAAATAGTAAATTTCATAAATTTTTCTTTATATCTGTTTCTTAAATTGAAACTTTTCTTATTATTTGAATAAGACATATTTTTTGTTTATTAATGACGAAGGAACGAATTTTTTCTTTATTCTCGAATTATTTTAATTAAATCTCTCTTTTAGTTTTCTCCACTTCATTTTATTGGGGGTAATTATTTTTCTCATGCTCTCAAGCTCGAGGGTTTTTTTTTATTTTGTCAAGAAAGAGGAAGAGTAGAATCTTATTTAAAAATAGTTTTTAAATGATGTTTTTTTTTAATTCATAGAGAAATTTCTTTAATTGCTATTTGTTGGTTGAATGTTATTCTTTTTTTTCTTTAATGAAAAGAACTTGCAAGGTCTATTGCAAATCTAAATGGAACAATTCGCAAATGTCTCACATCATCTACGTCGTTTAAAAAAATCACGGACACGTGACGTCACTCAAATTACTATGTCATAAATATTAATAATATATGATACTACAACTTCACGTTTACTCCTTTGGAGAAATAGAGAATATTTCTTTTTTTAAATACTTAGAGAGAGAGAGAGAGAAAAAAACAAGCATACCTACTGATTTTGTTTTTTTTTTCTTTTTTTAGGCAAAGGACTACGGCTGCAGAAAACAAGAATGCCCACGCAAACTACAGAAAACGACGACATTAGAGTGAAAATTATATACAATGGGTAATTTGAATTTTTAACTATTTGAATAGATTTAATTAGTTTCGCACTTCCTGTGCTGAATATAGATTCATTTTTTTTAATATTTGTAATTTTTCGATTTTTCGATGTTTCCTGAATTACAATTTTAGTTTTTATTTTACGAATTTATTCTGTTAAGTTTTTTTTTTCGTTTCTCTTCCCACTCGGTAAATTTGTAATTTATTTATTTACTATTTTTTTAGAGAGAATTTTTTTGCTACTTGAACATAAATTAATTTGAGTACAGCGAGAAGGTTTCATTTTCTAAATTTATTCTTTCGAGTCTCTAGTCAATTGAATTTTTTTCCTTTTCCTTTTTTAATCAGTAAAATTGTAATTTATTTACTATTTCTTGAGAAAGTGAATTTAATTATTCGATCATATTTTTAGTACAGAAAAGGTAATGTTTGTTTTTATTCTCTAAATTTAAGTTTTTAGTCAATTCGTTTCTTTTTCAAGCAGTAAAATTGTAAATTATTAATTTACTTCCTTTGGAGACGGAGAATTTTTTCTCATTTGATCACAAATTAATTTGACGCTCCATAAGTTCTGAATTTTCAAATAAACGAAATTTGTCTGTTTCTTTTTCAAAATAAAATTTTATTACAATATTTTTTCGTCACGTGTCAAAAAAAAAATTATTTGTATACAAAGTTTCTTAATGTCAATTTCAGTTTTGAATATTTTTTAAATCAGTATAAAAATATTTTCGTTCATTTGAAAGTTCAAAACTTGGATAATATTAAGTCCATCAAAAAGGAAAATTGAAAATGCTCTTAAGAATCAGAAACTCGAATTAAAATTAGAAAAGTTTGTAAGTTTTGTATTTTTACTTCGAATAGAACATTTTTCTCGGGATTAGATATAAGGCAGGGTTGCTATAGGTCAGGAAAATCAGGGAAAAGTACTGATTTTTAGTAAAAGTACTGGAAAAAATTGAAATTCCTGAAATTCAATTATTTTCAAAAGTTATAAAAATTCTTCGCAGAATTTCAATTATCTTCATAAATAATAAAACTCTTCTTTGAAATTTAATTTTTTTAAAAATTTTAATAAAATTCTTGGCAAAATTTTACAGGAATTGAATTATTTACAAAATTTTAAATAAATTTCTTCGAAATAATTCAATTATTGTCATAAGTAATACAAATTTCACAGGAATTCAATTATTTAAAATACAAAATTTCATAAAATTTTTCGAAAAATATCAATTATTTAAGAAGATTCTTATAAAATTCGTCGTAAGAATTCAATTATTTAAAAAAAATTTGACAAAGTTCTTTTCAAGAATTCAATTATTTTTATAAATAATAAAATTCTTCACCGAAATTCAATTATTTTGATAAACTTGGATAAAATTCGTTGCAAGAATTCAATTATTTATATAAATAATCAAATTCGTCACAGAAATTCAGTTATTTTTATAAACTTGAATAAAATTCAATTATGTTCAAAAATTTAAAAAAAATTCTTGTCAAAATTTCAAGGATTTTAATTATTTTTGATACAATTTTAATCAAATTCCTCGAAAAATGTAATTATTCTTAAAAATTTTATTAAAATTTGTCAAAAGAATTCAATTATTTAAAAATTTGTTGATAAAATTCTTTATGTGAATTCAATTTTAACAAACATTCAATTATTCAATAAATGATTTATTTTTTAATTTAAATAATTTAATTCTTCCAGAATTTTCTAATAAAAATTGATTTAAAAATAAATTACCAAATAATCGATTTATTATTTATGAAAATAATTGAATTCTTGTAACAAATTTTATTACATTTTTTTAAATAATTGAATTTTTTTGAGAAATTTTACTATTTTTAAAAATAATTTAATTCTTACGAAGGATTTTATTGGAATTTTTGAAAAATTTTATGGTAATTTAAATTATTACAAAACATGAAGAAGGTGATTACAAAAAGGTTTGAATTTGAATGTTTTGAAGAATTTTAATTCCTACGGAAAAATAATAATGATTAAATATTTATTTAGAAAAGAGTGAATCAGAATATTCTTTAGGGTCAGGGAAAAAGTGAAAATTTTGTCTGGAAATCAGGGAAAAGTCAGGGAAAAATAAAATTAAATATTTGTGGCAACTTTGTAAGAATTGCAATTAAAAACCAAATATATTTCTAAATTATTTTTCCTTATTTGTTTATTATTATTATTTTTTTATTCTTATTTATTTTTTTCTTTTTCTTTCTTTCTTTCTTTCTTTTTTTTTTTTTGTTTTTTTTTTGATGAAATAAAATAGAAATTTTTTTTAAAACAGAAAAATGTTAATTTCTTTAGAAAATGAAAAAAAGTGAGAAAAATGTTTTTTTGTGGACGAAATTATATTTTATATAAAGAGAGATAAATTCTGACGTTTACATGTGTTTTTGTAGAGAAGTTCAAATTACGTATATCACCGCTGGAATCTCGGTGGATACTTTGCGTGAGGAGATGCGGACAATTTGCGGTTTTGGAGCGGGCTCTGGATCAGGACAGGATCAGTTCACGATGAAATGGGTCGACGACGAGGGTGATCCATGTAGAATTGTTTCTCAACAGGAACTTGACGAGGCTCTGCGACTTTATGAGCTTGAAAAGGACACAGAAATTACAATTCATGGTTCGTACTTAATAATTTCCTCAAGTCGAATATTTAACAATATTAAAACTATTTTTAAATATTTAAAAACAGTTTTCCATATTTGGAAAATTGTTAAATCTTTAAAAAGAGTTTTTAAATATTTCGAAAATTGTTAAATATTTAAAAAAAGTTTTAAATATTTGGGAAATTTAAAAATTTTTTATTTTTAATTTAAAAGTAGTTTCAAATATTTAAATAATTTGTTAAATATTCAAAAAAAGAATTTTAAATTGATTATAATTTAATATAATTATAATTATTTACGACGATTTATTATTGTCGCATCGATTTATTGTCGAAATGAAACTTGTTTTTAAAATCTTTTCTTCGTTTCTATTTTTGATTTTAAAGTAACTTTTTCTTGTTGGTTTCATTTTAACACAAATAGAAACGAACGAACATTTAAATAAAGTTTTGTTTCTTCTAAAGAATCGTGTAATAAAAAAATTTATATTTTTGGTCGAATCTAAATAAATTTGATGGATTTGATTAATAGTGTAAAATTTTTTATTAGCTGCGTCAAATGAAAGAAAAGTTTAATAATTCTATTGGATCGTTAACTTACTTGATCATAAAGTTTCACATGCAATAACAGTTAATTCTGTCACTACTTTATAAAGGATGATTTCGAAGGTAACATGCATATATATATATCGCTATGTGTACGTTATAAAATTCATTTGATTTAGTTAGACGTTGCTCGAAAGCTTTCTGGTGGTTTTACATTGCAGGTACTTTAATGTACTGCAGTATTCTCTTCATGGCACTGAAAATATATTGACTTCCCTTTATTTTCTCCCGAGTTCTCTCAAAAGTTTACATTTTAACGAGCTTTTTAGTTTTCGTTGCAAAATCGGCTTTTATTTCTTAAAAAAAAAGAAAGAAAACGCAATAATAAAGAAATAATATTTTATATTTTCTTTTCTCTTTTTGTTTCAAGTATTTCACTTTTAGTTTTTATTTCTAATTCAATTATCTTATTAAACTCCATTTAGTTAATTTTTTAGATTCTTTTCACAAAAAATGAATATAATATAATATTATAAATAATTTACATAATATTATTTATGTATAATTATATTTTATTTTTTTGAGAATGTGAATAAAAAATTTTTCCAGAAAAGTAATAGGATAATTTAGAAAAATCATAATTTAAGAATGAGGGGGGGGGATTTTTTATTCGAAACTTGAATTGAAATATTTCTCGTCTGGCAATATTGGTGTCGTTTAAAGAACGGGTTGAAACTGGAAAGAATCAAGATTCTTGAAAGTTTTTCTTCTTATTTGACAATTGTTGATTTTTTCTCCCGTACCTTTTTTTCTCAATTTTTATTATTATGCATTCAGGAACAAATAGTTTGATAGATAGGGCAATAAAAGTGGGTTAATAGGTTAACGTCAACATCATTCAATATGAATTCATGGCATTATAGCCTATATGCTTTTTCATCTCGAGGAGATAAATTGTTGTATGAGAATTAAGCGAAAATATTTGAATATGCATTATGATAAATATAATATTCCTCCAGGTATTTTGATAATTTCACATACATCAAAATTGATCGAATTATTTTAATTTTAATTATTTGTTTTCTAGTTCTAAAGTCTGAGCGAAATTTATTTATTTTTTCTTCGAATTTAATTTAAATAATTTTACGGTACTGTCAAAAAAATTAATTCTAGTTTCGAAATATGAACTTTAAGTTTTTAATTTCGTAATGAATTTATGACTATTTATGCAAATATTTCGTTCGTTTAAGCGCTCAAAACTTTTGGATTATCTTATGTTAATATTATTTTAATTCCTATTGGTTTTGTTTAACTAAATTTAAAATTTACTCTAAAATTTAATTTTCTTTTAAATTTACTTTTAAATTTTCTTTTAAATTTACTTTTAAACTTTCTTTTAAATTTACTTTTAAATTTGATTAAAAATTTAACTGTAATTTTAATTAAGAATTTAATTGTAAATTCAAATTGAAATTTTCTTTCAAAGATTAAAAATTTAATTTTAAGTTTAATTTTTTTGGTTTTAAATTAAAATTCAAAAGAACGGAGATATGTGAAAATAATGAAGAGATGTTTTGAGATTTAGAAATAATGAAAGTTTATCGGCTTGTAAAATTATTTATTATTTTTTTTAATACATATAAATATCGATTAATTTTCAAGGTTTACACGACATTATTGAGCTATTTTTGAATTGAGCACAAGTAACGTAACTTTGTATCTGTTTTGCCGTCCGCAGAAGTCCTTGTTTGCACTTTTCATCTGCAGGAACAATGATTGCGCTTTCAGGAACGCGTGAAGTATTCATGGTTGGATATCGGAGAAAACCACAAAGGAATAGAATAGGTATACATACATGCCCGTTGAGTAAAGTCTAGCAAAATGCAAACCCAGTACACTGTTCTCGTTACAAATCCTCTCATTCCCCTCCTCCTCCTCTCTTCTCCTTCTTTTTGTCCGTAAGATCTGCAATAATAATTCAAGTTTTCGGTGCACTACACAAAATATAGTTGATTATATTTTTCAAATTCTTCTTTATCTCGATTAGATTCTGTTAGTTTTATAAACAAAATTGTTTTCCTAATAATTACTCGTTTTCTTTGCAAATAGTTACCCTTTTTCCAAATATTTGTTACTTTTTTCCGAATTATTACTCTTTCCGAAAACTATTTTTGCAAAAAATATTTTCACGAAAAAGTATTACTCCAAATAGTTAATTTTTTCGAATAATTATTACTCTTTCCAAAAACTATTTTTGCAAGAAATATTTTCAAAAAAAGTATTAATCCATATAATTAATTTTTTTCGAATATTTACTTTTTCCAAAAAACTATTTTTGCGAAAAATATTTCCACGAAAAATATTAATCCAAATAGGTAGTTACTTTCTTTTGAATAATTACTCCTTCGAATAATTATTTTCCCGAAAAGTATTTTTTCAAAAACTTTAGTTTTCACTTTTCTTGAAATATTCTCTGACAAATTTTCTTCAGAAATTTTCCTCGCTTCTTGAAATTCACTGATTCATATTTTATCTGACTCTGGAAATTGTGATGATTGTATTTGAAATATTAGAATAGGTTGTGGAAATTTTTGTTTTTTCATAATGTCACGTTTTGACACAATTCTGATTAGTTAGATGAGAAAAAAAATTCTTTTCTCTTGTTCAATTCACTATTCATCTCTTTTGATGTAATGCAAAAACAGACAGTTTGGATTCAGTGAATAAAAAGAATTTTACCTATATTCTAAAATTCACAGTTTTTCTTCGAATTTTTCCCCTTTTTTTTGTCGTTTTTCGGTTTTTGTTGAAAACAATATTTACACCTCCAGTCATTGATGCTATTTGTAAACATCTATTTATTATTTTATCGATTTTCATTTGAAAAGTTCAAATGTTAGCTCCAGGAAGTGATAAATAATTAAAGTGGTTTTGAAAGTTTTAATAGAACGTTATCTACTTTTGAATAATTGTACATTTTTGATATTAATTAATATAGTCAATTAATTATAAATTAATAAATAGAAAATGATTATATGATTATAAATAGTAAATTAATAATTAGAAAATGATTATTAATTATAAATTAATAATTAGAAAATAATTATAAATTTATAAATTTAATTATACAAGGATTATAAAATGATAGTAAAAATAATGATAATCAATTTATTAATTAAAGTGAGAGTGAAATTTAATAACTGAAAGGTAAACAATTAGAGAGATGCAGTTTATTATTTTTATTCTACGATAAATACATTCTCTCCTCTTTCTCTCACATTCATTGATCAAAATATTTCACCTTTTGTCCGTTTAATAAAAGTTTCCATCATTTATTTATAAATGAGTGGAAATAAAAAAAATTGCGAGTAAAGTAAATAATTATTCATGATATGGGGGACAAAACGTCGGTTTAAATTTCTCCGACCTTGACATCTTTCTTAAAAATGTATTGTTATTCTAGAAGCTTTTTTTTCCTCTCGTTTATTCGTTCGGGTTAAATGAGCGAGAAAAAAATCTATTTCATAAAGTATTTTCGGATTATTTCTCGTTAAAATTTTTTCACTCACAATTTTTTCTTGATATTTCCATTTCGGATTTTTCGATTTGGTGTTAAGAATTTATTTTTTGGAGAAGTTTTTAATTTTTCTTCCTGGATTGTAGTTTTTTTTTTAAATAAAAATTTTCATTTTTGGAAAAAGTTTGTTTTAAAAAGCCCCCAAAAAAAAGACGCGGGATAAAAGGGGTATCGCGTGACTGAAGACTGAAAGCATTAGTATAGCAAGTGCTTCAATCAAGTGTGCTCAACGTGCATTTGTACATACTTCCTGTGTATCATGAATAACATAAAATCGATTACTCCTCTGAGGACTGTTCATTAGAAGAGAAAAAATTAATTAAATCATCCTCTTTTAACTAGACGTCTGAAAATTATTTTTTTTTCTGTAAAAAAAAAATTGAAAAATTAAAATAAATTGTTAAAAAAAATTCTTTTCATTTATAATTAGAGAGAAAATTATTTTTATTAGAAACTCTTTGTTAAATTTGAAACAATTAAATAATTTAATCTTACAAAGTAAATTATTATGAAATTAACTTCTTCGTGAATAAAAAAAGAATGAACAGTAAAAAATATTCTTTGTAAAGAAGACTGAATAGTATCTGAGTGACAAAATTTAAATTGTTTTAATAGAGGAATTTTTTTTCGAATTTTTCTTTCGAAATTTGATAAATTTCTTGAAAATTAGGGCAGATAATTAGCGTGATTAAAGGAAGCGTTCGCTATTAAGGTCACTTTTCGACTGCAAATTTTAGCTAAGTGGTTCACTATAATTCACTGAGATCAACCATTGTGCGGATGAATTCGAGGGAATACGTCGCTCTCTATCTCTCTCTCGCTCGCTCTCCTAAATTTGATCGATTCTCCTCATCGTCGAGCCTAGCGTGTAACATGAACCGTACCGCATTTAATACTGAACTATTGAAACTGAGCTCTAGATTCTCTTTTTTATATTTCTCATGACCGCATTTTACGTGTCATGTATTAAATTTATTCCTTGCTCTATGATCATTTAGATTTACGCATTCTTTGACAAAATTTTTCTTTTTTCGTTTCTTTCTTTACACTTTTACTTGAATTTTTTTAATTCGTACACTTTAAGTCTCGGATATTTTGACATTTTGCGACTATTTTCCAAAAAGGCGATTTTGAATTTTTTTTTGGACTTTTTTCGATTATTTTCCAAAAAGGCGACTTATTGCACTTTTTTCGACTATTTTCCAAAACAGGCGATTTTTTTCGATTTATTTTTAAAATTAGAGACATTTTGCAACTTTTCCAAATATTGCAACAAAATACTACCTACTTTTTTGGTGTATGATACAAATTAATTTGTATTTTTATAGTTTGAAAAATATAATCAAATCTTTCAAAAATTATTGTTGAATAATTTTTTTTAGATAATTAAATTTTCGAAATAGGTAATTAAAAAGATTTGTAATAATTGAAATCTTGTACAAATTTATTGAAAATGATTGAAAGTAAACTTTTTGAACTAGAAAATTTAAAGGATTTTTAATAACAATTTCTGAAAATTGTAATAAAGTGTTTTCAAATGAAAATTCAAAAATGCAAAGTAATGGAAATTAGGTTCAAAAAATTATAATAATATATTGTTTTGAAAAAATAATTTTTAGAATTTTTATGTTATAATTTTTTTAAATTCAATGATTTCAATTATTTTCAATATTTTTAATTATATATTTTCAAAATTTTAAATATTCGAAGAATTTTAATAGTAAGTTGTGAAAATAATATTGAATTCTCAAAAATTTCAGTGAATAATTTTCGAATGAAAATTTGGAAAATATAAATTATTATTAATCATTAGCTTCAAAAAAATTTAATTAAAATATTATCGAAAAACTTAATTCCTTAGAATTTTTTTTCATTAGGTATATTTTTTGAAATTCAATTATTTCCAATATTTTTGATTACATATTTTTGAAAATTCAAATATTCCAAAGAATTTTAATAGCAAATTCTAAAAATAATATTGAATTCTCAAAAATTTGAATGAACAGTTTTTAAATGAAAATTTTGAAATGTAAACTATATTTAAAATTAACTTCAAAAAAAGATAGTAAAAATTGAAATACTTTCGAAAAAATAATTCTTAGAGGTTTTAAAATCTTTGAAAAATCATTAATTTTAAAAACTTTTAATTGAAATTCTTCAAAAAATTTATTTTTAAATCGTCCAAAAATTCTTTTTAGAAATTCAATTATTTTCGAAAAAATTCCATTACACTATTTTTGAAAAACTAATTTTTAGAATTTTTAAGCATAATTTTTAAAAATGAATTATTTTCGAGAAAAGTTAAAGAAACTTTTTTAAAAAAATCTACTTTTTCAGATTTTATCATTTAAATTTTTGGAAAAATCTTGTATTTTTATATCTGCAATTAAAATTTTTCAAAAACTTGATTATTTTTTAATATTTTTCGAAAATTCTTTTGAGAAATAAAATTATTTCTTAAAGATTTTACTAAATTTCAATTCATTATATTTATTTGTTTACAAAATGTTATTTAACATTTTTTGTACTAAATTACTAATTATTTACAAGTTTTTCAATTTTAAATAATTAGAAAATTTGTTATCTTTCAAAATTTATTTAATATTTTTTGAATATAAATTTTAAGAATTTTTTTTTATTGTGGGTTTTTAAAAATCAATTGAATTATTTTCAATATTTTCGATTATAAATTTTCAATTATTCACCTTAATTAATAAAAGAGTGAAAAACAAGATTTGTCGTTACGATTATTATAAAAGATTTAATTTTTGTGCTGAATTAATTGAATTCTCGAAGGACTTTCGGAAAATTATTAAAAATAATCTGTCTTTTTAAAAATTGTAGAATTTAATTTAATTTTTGGAAGGGTTCCAGTTGTCATTTTTAGTAGGTAGTGATTAAATTTCAGAAAGTTTTGAAATTAAAATTGAAATAATTGTAATTTTTGTGAAAAAAAATAAGTATTTAAATATTTATTTATAAAAATTATTGAATGTTTGATTTATAGTATTTAGAAGTCATGCTGAAAAATATTTATTTAATTCAAATAATCGATTATTATAAAATAAGTATTAAATACTTATACAAATAAAATTTATTTGAATCTAATAATTTTTATTTTGACTCAAAAAATTTTATTTAAACCAATAATTTCAGAATTTGAAGCAAATAACATTTAATTTTTGAAAGGAAGCGACTTTTTTCGATTTATTTTCAAAAACTGTGACTTTCGACTCTTGAAATAGTTAATTTGGGTTTAAAATTTCAGCCAAGAGAATATTTCAAAAAATATTTCCTGGTGGGAAGAGAATTTTGGAATAAAATTTTTCAACTAATTTTCAAAGAAAGCGATTTTTTTTACTTTCAAAAAATGCGAAATTTGACTCTTGAAATAGTAAATTTGGTTTTAAAATTTCAGCCAAGGGAATATTTCGAATAATATTTTCTAGTGGGGAAAAGTTTTCGAATAAAATTTTCAATTACATTTCAAAGATACGATTTTGTTGACTCATTTTCAAAAAATGCGACTTTCGACTCTTGAAATAGTCAATTTGGATTTAAAATTTCAGCCAGGAGAATATTTCGAATAATATTTACTGTTAGGAAAAAATCCATTTGTGGGAAAATTGATTTTTATTTACGAAAATCATTGTTTAAATAGGAATTAAAATAATCGAATTATTGTGGAATTGTGAAGAATTCGGTGGAAAAAAAAGGTTTATTGTTGCGGAGAGTGATTGAGAGGAAGAGCCACGCCTGAGTCCTTTCCGGAAAAAATCATTGACACATCCCGGCTTTACTCTGTTTTGTCTCTCACCCGGGGAATTGTTCCCTCATTTTATTCCATTGGCTTATATAAAATTAGAAAAAAAGAATTCATTTATGGAATTTTTTGCAGTTTTAGGAAAGAAATGGTTTTAATAACAGAAAAATTTTCGGAAGATTGATTAAAAAATTGAATTAGAGAACGCCTCGTATGGAGATTGTTTGATGTGTAACGCAAAGTGAAATACCTGGTGGCCTACTACCTAGTTGGTGAAACAATTGTAAACCACGTTTTATCAGGAGAGGGAGGAGGTGGTGGTGGACAACGAAAGAGATCCAAGGGAGAGTGTTATATGCCCACTTTTTGTTGGTGTTTGCGTTGGGGGTTTATCAAGGAGCGAGGAAGACCAAGAACCGGGGAAAGTTCCATCAAGCAACAAGGATAGAAATGTTTTGGCGTTTGCGCTCTCCGGGATTGCCTTGGTGGTAGCGTGAGCCGGGCGGCGGCAGTAACAATTCTGCTGCAGTCAATATCCACAACTGCGGTGGTCCAATTCATTGGATTCATCGTGAATCATCTGTTACTCGAGGAATCCAGGACGAAAGAGGGCGAGTCCGATCAAAAATTCATTTCTCGTGTTTGTGATAGTTGGAAAAAAATAGAAAAAGCAGAAAAATTCTTTTCTGGGAGTGAAAAAACATTTATTGATCCGTCACCGGTTTTTTTTTTTATTTTGCGTAAATAATCTGTTGTGTTCTTTTTTTTGTTAGTCGATTTTTACACGTGATTTTTCGCAGACCTTGAGCAGCATACAGGCAAAATAATGGCGTGGGGCTACTGGAGCGCAACTTCCGTCGGGGACAGGGGTCGGTCACCTCGTCGTGACAAGGATAAAGCCATTCATCATCAACTTCAGCAACAACCCCAACAGTATCAGACACTTGATTCACTGCAAGGCTCGTCAACTCTACAAGTTCAAGGCGAATTGGAAGCTAGTGGTGTCGGTGGTGGTGGTGTTGGTGTTGGCGAAGATCCACCATCGAGTCGAATGATTCAGGGTGGATCGTTTTATTCATATTCGGCGGCTGCCGCCGCTGTTGCCGCTGCCGCTGAACGGCGAACTCTGCCAGCGAATTTGGAAGGACCCTCGGGTGGGATCCACGTGTTCCCTAGGGATATACAGCCGAGGCCGGGTACTAGTAATTTTAGTCCATCGCCTGGCAGTGATTCGGCGGAATATGAACAGCCAATTCATCTTAATAGTTATATTCATCACGATGATCCAAGAGATGTGCTTGTGCAAACGTCTTCCAGAATTAAATTATTGCGCGACGATGGAGATGATGATATTTCGGAGACTGAATTTGAGGATATGAGTAGTGCGGACGTTATTTATGCATCGAATAATCGTCTTTTAAGACCTGGATCAACTGGATGTCTTGTTCATGGACCTTATCCTTCAAGTGAGACAGGTCACTCGCTCCCCTCCTTTGTCACTGAACATGGTGGCTCGTCCGCTTCGCAATTTTGGTTCAATGATATCACATGGGGTATGTTTTTCACGTATGAGAATTCTCCCTTTTTTTCTAGACATTTATCTCCATAAAATCAATCTATTTTTAGATATTTTTCTCCGCTATCCATAGAATCAATCTAAACTTACGTGTGAATTTTTTTTCATTACTGAAAGAAGAAACTTTTTTTAATTACATTGGCCAAATAACAAACGATTCAAAAGAAGAAATATTTTTCTATATATTTTTGTATAAAAATAATTTTTGGGATAGCTTTTCGATCTTTAATTTCCAAAAAAGTAAATAAAAATCAATTTAAAGTTTTAAATGACACAGAAAATTTTTTTCTTCTTTTTCTTTTCAATTTTTATATATTTTTCTATAAAAATTGGTTTTCTTAGTTTTTTTATTCAAAATTTTAATAAAGTTAGTAATTTATGAAGATATTTATAAAATATTTCGTTCATTTTGAACGTCCATTGTAATAAAAATTTTTTTTTATAGAACAAAAAATTAATTTTCCTCATTTGAATGTTGAAATAAACGAAATTTATTTTTTTCTCATTTAAAAAAAATTTTTTATTACAATAATTTAGCGTTACTGTCATTCAAATTAATTATAAAGTTTCTAAATGTAAACCATAAATTTTTAATTTTTATTACAGTCAGTAATTTAAGAAAATATTATTAAGAAAAAATATTTCGTTTATTTGAACGTTCAATACTTGTGGAGGATTTTTTTCCAGTAATTTATTTTTTTGAACGTTCAAATGATCGAAATTTATTTTTTATTGTAAATCTTTTCATAAATTACTGACTGTAGGAAACAATAAAAAAATTTATAGTTTTTATTTAGAAATATTATAATTAATTCTAACAACAGTGACGCAAAATTATTGTAAAAAATTTAATTTGGAGAAGAAAAGAATAAATTTCATTCGTTTCAACGTTCAAATGAACAAAATTTTTTTTTCTTCTGTAAATTAAATTTGTAATGAAATAATGAAATATTTTTATAAACTACTGACTGGCATTAAAATTAAATATAAAGTTTCTAAATGAAAACTATTTATTTTTAATTTTCATTACAGTCAGTAATTTGTGAAAATATTTATAATAAAAAATATTTCGTTCATTCGAAGGTTCATTGCAATAAAAATTTAATGTATAAAAGAAAAAAATTTCTACATGATAACCATAAAATTTTTAATTTTTATTGCAGTCAATTCTTTAAATTAAAATTTTATTACAATAATTTTGCGTCACTATCATTAAAATTAATTGTAAAGTTTTTTTTAATGAAAAGAATAAATTTTTAATTTTTATTACAGTCAGTAATTTATAAAAATATTTACAATAGAAAATAAATTTCGTTCATTTGAACGTTAAAAAAAAAAATAATTTACTGGAAAAATATGATCCACAAGTTCTGAATGTACAAAATGAATGAAAATTATTTTTTTCTCCTTTAAAAAAAATTTTTTTTACAATAATTTAGCGTTACTGTCATTAAAATTAATTATAAAGTTTCTAAATGAAAACAATAAATTTTAAATAATTTTTATTCAAGTCAGTAATTTAAGAAAATATTAATAAAAAATATTTCGTTAATTTGAACGTTCAAAAGTTTCAGGATCCATGAATTTTGAACGTTCAGTTGAACGAAATCTTTATTGGTAAAAATATTTTCATAAATTACTGTTTAGAATAAAGTTAAAAACTCAAATTTTATATTTAGAAAATTTCTGATTAGAGGGAAAAATTAGTTTTTTCGATACTGCAGCAAAATTATTGTAATAAAAATTAAATTTGAAGAAAAAATAAATGAATTTCGCTCTCATTTGAACAAAGACAAACAAAAATTTATAGAGACGTCGAGTTTGGAAATTTAAAATTTAAATTAATTTCCAGATTTTATGTAAAGGAAACTTTGCAATAATTTTAAATACAAAAGTCTTAGAGCGAACAATACTTGCTAATTACTTACAAAATTTTTTTTTCTTTTGCGAAAATATTCTTGACTTACATTTTTTGAGATCGAAAAGAATTTTACTTTGATGTAAAGTAATTATTATTTGATCAATAGCATTTTCTTTTGGCCAGTTTAAAAAGTTTCTCCTCTATTGAAAAATATTTTGAAAAGAAAAATTTTCAAAGAAATTTAAATTATAAAGGGATTTTTGAATTTAAAGAAATCTTTAATGTTTGTGGAAATTTTTTTAAAATTCAAGCAGTCTCTTCAATTATTTTTCTTTTATAATTTCTCTATTGACAAAAACATCTTTAAATAATATTTTATTCAAGTAGTTTATATATATGTCAATTTGTTTATTTATCAACAATTTAAATTGATATTTACCTAGAGAATCTTTTTTCATTTAGAGAACTTGCTGAATATTTTTGTGTCATTTTAAAATAAAAATTAAATTAAAAAAAAAACAAATTGAAGAGAGATTCTTTAATTTAATTCACTATACTTTTTTCTATGTCTTTTATCTGAATTCTGGAATTAAATTGAATTGTGGAAATAAATCTTATTTAATTCCAAAGAATTTTGTCTGAGTCTCGAGTCAAATAATCTTGTTTATTGAGAGAGAAAAAAACGTGTTTTTAGTCTAAAGAAATCTGTCTTTAATTTTTTCGCTTCTTTTCCTCTTATTTCACGATTGAAAAGAAAAATGTACAATGAATGAGAAAGATTGTTCGCTGTATTTGATGGATTTTAGCCAAACTCATTTTTCTGATCATATAACAATGAAGAGATATTTGTCATTTGTGGATAATATTTATTGGTATTGGATCTTGAATGATGAAAAGAGGAAATTTTCTTAAAGTGACGCGTCAGCAATTTTTTTTTTCTCCTATCGAAATTCTGAAATATTGAATTTATCGATTTTGAAATTAGGTTTTCCATATTTTTTTAATTCTTTATCGAATTCATTTAGTTGATTAATAATTATTTTTTTAATTTATTACCAAAAGATAATTGTTAAAAACAATTTTCTTTTAGAAAATAATTTTTTTTTAGAAAACAATTTTTTTAGAAAACAAATTTTTTGTTTCAATTTTGTATGGTAAATAATTTTTTATGTAGCGTAAAAATACAAAAACTTTCTCTAGAGGAATTGAAATTATTAAACAAATCCAGACAGTAAATTATAAGGGGGAAAAATTAGTAGATTTTTTTTTAAATAAAAAATATGCTTGAAAATTTTTTTTTAATGGAAAACGTTGAAAAGAGAATGAAAATTGTTTATGACAATACAGTAATGTGGGAAATTTCAAGGTTGATAAAAGATAATACCCCTTAATCTATTTGATGAGCGTAATCCATGTATTTTGCGAGCACGTGGTTTTCATTGTTCCTTTTCATGGGTCCGACTTACGACTCCCACAAAAGCTTTTGGTGTAAAGTGATAAATAGAATTTAATCGTTAATGTCACACCGGCAGTCATAGTCAACTTAAAGCAACACCCTTTTGTTCTGCATTTCTCTTTCGAATGCTCATTCCGCTATTTGAGCACGTAGTGGCAACTTGAAACCGTTGTCATCAAGGATGTCATTTGATTCCCTCCCACACCCATTTGTCGTATCGTCTTCTATATCTCTACTCCAACTCTGAAATATCCACATTTGTCCTCATTTTTTTCCTCCTTTTTTTTGCTTCCAAATATCCGTGTAACATTTAGAATTTTTTATCAATTTTTTTACCATTTGTCTTCATCGCTTTTTTCCGACTACTTTTTTTCTTTTATTGCCAACTGTTATTATATATGTCTTAATTGACCAATTATTATTTTTTCTCACTAATGCATCGAGGAAAAAATTGTTTCTTCTTTTAGAATATCGCGATTTTTTTTAATTACACATCTATTTGTAATTTTTCAGAGTTACCACATTTCAGAGAAAGCAGGGAATTTAGGGAAAAATCAGAGAATGGAAAATCTTTTACCAAAAATGGAAAAAGAATTAAATTTCTGGAAGTGATGCAAAAAATTCCTGGTTTTTTCTGTCCAGAAAAAATATTAATATTTAAATAACAAAAATATTAGAAACATTTAATTCCTCTTGATGGTTTTTCTATAAACTTTGAAGTCACCACGAATTTTTATACAAAATCTTAAATTTCATTTTCTTCTACCAATAGCCGAATTATTTTACAGAATATGAAACTGAATTTATTTTAGATAATTTAATTTTCGAAATTAAATTACAAATTATTTTTAACTATTTTGGGAATAATTTTACATAAAAATTCGAAAAATAATTGAATTTTCCTTCCTCGAAAGTTCTAAACGTTCAAATAAACGAAATTTATTTATTTCTTCTTCAAATTAAATTTTTTATTGCAAAATTATTGCTACGCGAATTTAAAATTAATAAAGATTTAAATAATTTATAAAATTTTAATTGCGTTTTTTATTTTTAATGCAATCGGTAATTTTGGAAAATATTTATAGCGAAAAAATATTGTTTCACTAAAATTTTCAACTGTGGCAAAAAATTGTATTAAAAAAAATTGAATTGAGTGAAAAAAATATTTCTTTTGACAAAAATGATAAAATGTTTTATATAGAAATTTTTCCTTTTCGAATTATTCATGAAAAAATTATGCAAAACATTTTTTTTAAACAAAAATACATAAAACTTTAAACAGAAAAATATTTCTTCTTTAAAATCGTTGATTCGTTTATGTTTCTTGGCAAAAATAATACATTTTGTTTATATAAATTTTTCATTTTCAAATTATTGATGAAAAAATTATGCAAAACATTTTTTTTAAACGAAAATACATAAAAATTTAAACAAAAAAGTATTACTTTTTCAAAATCGTTGATTCGTTTATCTTTCTTTGCAAAAATAATACGTTTTGTTCACAAATTTTTCATTTTCAAATTACTGATGAAAATATTATGAAAAACATTTTTTTTTGTACAAAAATATATAAAAAAATTGAAACAGAAAAATATTTTTTTTTCTAAATCGTTGATTGTAAACGTTGTGACTTTGACCAACGAAATTTTTAACTTTCAAATGAACGAAATTTTTTCTATCTAAATATTTTCAAAAATTACAAAAATGTAAATTCATGTTCTTAAAGTTTTGAACGTTAAAATGAAGGACGATTTTTTACTTCGCCTAATTGATATTTTATATGCAAAAAAATTATTGTGCATTATTAAAAAAATTAATTCTCTAAGTAAATATTTCATTTGAATTTTTTCCCCTTTTCTTGTTAGTAGTTTTTAAAAACATTTATGCAGATAAAAAATTTTATTTATGTATTTAAAAGTTCAAAACTCTCTGATTCTTTAAATTGAACATTTATTTAGTTGAAAATTAATTTTCTTTATGTAAAAATAGGTATTTTTTAACAAAATACAAATTAATTAATTAAATACAATTAAATTAAATACAAATTAAAAGTAGTGAAAAAAATATCGGCGTTCATTTGGAAATTCAAAACTTTAGAGAGAAAATATTTCATTCATTTAAAAGTTGAAAAATTTTTGAATGAGTTTTTGAAGAATTGTGTTTGCAATTTTAATAAATAATCGAATTTGAATAAAATCTTAATTCCTGTGGAAAAATAATAATTGAATATTTATTTTCAAAAATTATTTATGTTTAATAACATTTCTGAGAAACATTTTTTTCTCTAATAATTTTTAGCTCAAATCAAAATCTTTAGGTTCAGAAAAAAAATCGAAATTCTGTCCGGAAATCAGAGAAAATCAAATTTTTGCGGCAACCCTGTTTTTTAATGCAATTTCTTTCCATCCTATAATTTCTTTCCCCTACACAAAGTTTTTTTACTTCATAAATTTTTTTTCGGTTTTATTCTTTTTTTTCAGAAGTTTTTCATTTTATGAAGTCTTTTACTTTTTTATGGATTTTTTCTTCCTATGAAGTCTTTTTCCCTTTTATAGGTTTTTTTTTCTCATCTTATAAAATCTTATTCATCTTATAAATTCCATTTCCTTTTATATGAAATATATTTATTTCCGTTAAAAAAAAATTGTTGCTTGTTACGAAATTGTATTTTTTTTTTCTTTGCGATGAAGAAAATGACACGCGAGTCTATCAAAGAAATGATAAATTTACTTTCCAGAGTAAAATAAATTCATAATTTACATTCGACCTATATTTATGAATTTTCGAAGGGATGTGATTTATATAATTTTATGTTAATTCAATTCGTACATGAAAAATGCTTTCTCCTGTTTTTGGAATGTTTTCCAAGAGTTTTTAAATTTTTTATTTTTCTGATAAATGAAAAGAAGGAAAAAGAATAAAAAATGTAGATAAAAGTATATTTTACTTGTCGTAAAATTTAAACGATTTTGTGTAATTGTCCATAAATATTGTATATTTGTCTATATAAAAGTTGAAATATTCTTTTGTTCCATATTGTCGGGAATTATAAACTATAAAATTATCGAGAAAATAATATTCGCTTTTGTATTGATTTGCACTTGCGTTAAGCTAAGAAGCTTTACAAAAGACATTTTTTTTCTCTTTTTTTTTGAAAGCTGTAGAATAAAATGTAGGGTAAAATTTTTCTTGACCAAGTGAATTCATCGTCATAATAAAAAAGTTTTCTTTTCTTAAACAAAAGGAAATTTCTTCTTGTGTAATATATATATAATAGTTTTATTGATTTTAGTTTCTTTGTGTAAACATAAAGGGATTGCTGAGTTAACGATAATTAACTAATTAAGTGGAGTAGTGTAAGATTTTTGGCCTGAATCCAGCCTCAAGTTTCAGTTGCTTTTTCAGCAAATTTTATACTGTGAGATTTTCTTCCTATACAGTAACTGATATTGAGTATATATAGCTGTGTGCCTTTGATGGGAAAACACTTTAGAACATCCGAGTTTAATTATAGTTCCGAGAGCTTCGACTTTTCTTCCCTCTTTCTCTCTCTCTCTCTCTTTTTTTTCCACTTGGGGCTTTTGCAATTTTATCTAAATATATATAAGCCAGGTGCTTTTTGTTTCAGGAAACCGTGGAAATAGTTGATTGGATTTTTTTCGAAAAGAGGAAATAAAGCTTTACCTGAAATTTGCGGCTTTCGCATCGATTGCTTCTATTTCTCAATATTTTTTTATGCTAGTTATCTTCCTTGGATTTTGAAATTTTTCTTTTGAAGATCTCTGCTTTTGGAGGAGTTTTAAATTTATCTCGAACTATTTTTTTTTAATTTTCTTGATAAGAAACTTTTTTTTATCTGGATGGTAATTTTTTCATGATCTGCAAATTTAGAACGTGTTCAAATGAACGAAATATTTTTTATGGAGAATATTTTTTTAATAAATCATTAAATGATTAGTTAATTAATTAATTAGTTAATTATTTAATTAGTAAAATAAATTGAAAAATAATTATAAATATTTAATATATAAATAATTGAATTATTACTGATTGTAATAAAAGATAAAAACGAAAATTTTACATTCAACAAACATTTCAATTAATTTTTTTGACACGGGAAGCAAAATTATTATAATTATTGTAATAAAAAAATTAATTTGAAAATCGCTGTTTTTAGTGAATTTAAAATTTATCTCGAACTGTTTTCTTTTTTAATTTGTTTTGCAAAAACATTTTTTTTATCTGGATAGTAATTTTTTAATGATCTACAAGTTTTGAACATATTCAAATGAACATTTTTTATTTGAATAATAAATTTTCATTTGAATTTTGTACGAATAATAAATTATAAAATAAATTAATAAATAATATAAAATAGCGAAATAAATAACTGCTTGCAATAAAAGTTTAAAATCTTAATTTTACATTCAAAAAACTTTATAATCAATTTTTTGGAGACGTGAAGCAAAATTATTTTAATCAAAATTTAATTTGAAGAATTAAATAATTTTCGTTTATTTGAATCAGGATCATATTTTTTCACTCTATAAAGAGAAAAAATTTCTTTTTTTCGGAAAAGATTAAATTTTTTTCTAGCTAAACAGAATTTGTGACATTTCCAATTGAGTGGATAAAAAAGTAGAATAAATAAGTTTTTTATTAAAAAAATGAAAATAGTAGCAAATAAATTGAAAGGGAAGAAAAATATTTGTGTAACTGTTATATTCCGGTTAATTTGATTTCTACTGACGGATATTGAATAAAATAGCAAGGATTAAATAGGTGTGATTTTAAACTGTATTGAATAAACCAAGAAGTTTAAATCCGCTGTATAAACGAATATTCAGTATTTCATTTTTCTAAAAGATTGTTTATCGGTTTTTAATAAATGTCACATTGACAGTTTATTGATTCTGACATTTATTAAATATCTCTTTCTACACCGTGTTCATTCATGGTTTATTTTCGTTTTATTTTTTATTTTCAAAAATTTCTCTCAGAATTTTGCGACAATTTTTCTTTTTATTTTATTTGAAAATTTGTCTTTTTTTTAATGTTTTTTTTGTTTGCCTCATAAACTATAAAAATTACTACGAAATGAATACAAAACTTTAAACTTTTTCTAATTGTGACAATAATTTCTTTTTAAATAATTTAATTTTTCAAATTACTAGTTACAAATGATTCCAGAAATTTAATTATTTTCATAAGTTATAAAAATTCTTCGCAGAAATTCAATTATATTCAAAAATTTTAAAAAAATTCTCGTCAAAATTTCAATTATCTATATAAATATTAAAATGCTTCTTCAAAATTCAATTATTTTTAAAAATTTTAATAAAATTCTTGTCAAAATTTCACAGGAATTCAATTATTTTTAAAAATTTTTATAAAATTAATCGCAAGAATTCAATTATTTTTAAAAAATTTAACAAAGTTCTTTTCAGGAATTCAATTATTTTTATAAATAATAAAATTCTTCACTGAAATTCAATTATTTTTATTAACTTAAATAAAATTCGTTGCAAGAATTCAATTATTTAATATAAAATAATAAAATTCTTTACGGAAATTCAGTTATTTTTATAAATTTGAATAAAATTCGTTGGAAGAATTCAATTATTTTCAAAAGTAATAAAATTCTTCCCAGAAATTCAATTATGTTGAAAAATTAAAAAAAATTCTTCTCAAAATTTCAAGTATCTTTATAAATAATAAAATTCTTCTCCGAAATTCAATTATTTTAGAAAAATTTTAATAAAATTCTCGGGAATATTTTAATTATTTTCATAAATAATAAAACTCATCGCAGGATTTTAATTATTTTTTATTCAATTTTAATTAAATTCCTCGAAAAATGTAATCATTCTTAAAAATTTTATTAAAATTTGTCAAAAGAATTCAATTATTTAAAAATTTGATGATAAAATTCTTTACGAGAATTCAATTTTAACAAACATTCAATTATTCAATAAATTATTTATTTTTTAATTTAAATAATTGAATTCTTCTATAATTTTCTAATAAAAATTGATTTAAAAATTAATTACCGAAAATTCTAATTTAATTCTTTTAAGGAATTCTCTTCAATTTTTTCAAAATAATGGAGTTTCTTTAATAATTTTATTTTTGATGGAAAGTAATTGAATTTTATGAACAATTTCTTTCAAGTTTTTAAAATATTTGGGTTTCTTAATAATTCAAATTAAACATTTAATTATTCAATTTTATTAAAATTTTGTTGAAAGTAACTGAATTTTTGCAAAGATTTTACTATTTTAAAAAATAATTGAATTGTTTCGAAAGGTTTATTAAAATATTAGAAAATAATTGAATTCTTTTAAGAAATTTGTATTAAAATTTTGTTGCTTTTAATTGAATTCTTGCAAAGAATTATGTCAAAAAATTTGAGAATAATTGAATTATTTCGAAGAATTTGATTTTTTATTTATGAAAATAATTGAATTCTTGCGAAGGATTTTATTAGGGTTTTTGTAAATAATTGACTTTTTTTTGAAAAATTTTGTAATAATATTCTTATAAGTTGTTGATTTTCAAAAAGGTTTGAATTTAAATGTTTTAAAGAATTTTATTTCCTATGGAAAAATAATAATGATTAAATATTTATTTAAAAACGAAGTTATTGAAGTTTTCGAATAATTTTGCTTTTGAAGAAATTTGTAAATAAATGTAATAGAACATTTTTCTGAGTATCTAATAATTTTTAGAGTGAATCAGAATATTCTTTAGGGTCAGGGAATAAGTGAAAATTTTCTCTGGAAGTCAGAGAAAAGTCAGGGAAAAATAAAATTAAATATTTGTGGCAATTATTATTTTCTCAAAAGGAAAAATTCTCTCTGAACAATTATTAAAGAACAATTTTTTCATCCTTGAAATGTTTTAGATTTCTACTTCTGGAATTGAGAGAAGGCATTTGGCGGAATATAAATTGACGGTAGATTGATGTCTTTATAATATCTATTCTTGTGGATGTGTGAGAAGTTTATTATCACGTCTCGCGGTCTCTCTCTCTCTCTCTCTCTCTCGGCTTACCAAGTTGACAAATTCAGGATCCAATTGCTTGCTTGGAACCTTATATAAGTGTGAAGGTTGACACGTGGGGAATGTGTGTGCATATATGCGTAGGTAAACAACCTCAAAATGCACTTTAAGCTCTTCTTGGCTGCTGTTCTGTTATGTGTTACTGTCAGGTGGTTATAATGTGTTGCCATCCTAGGTGCATGTAAGGAATATCGTATGTAGCAGCAGCCTATTGACCCGAGTTAGCAGATTAACGGTAATGGCTTGCCACCTAAGCCCCCGTACAATTAACATCCACAAACTATCATCATCATCATCATCATCATCGTCTTCGTCGTTGTCATCTTCACTGTGCACTGAAAGCTATTTTTGTATATTTTGCAACTGAAAACAAAAATAAGGCCTTGGAGTTTTCTTCCTCTTGAAACTTGAATAGTTTATTTCTGTTGAAATTCGTCGAATTTGGCGAAAAATCGGATTTTCCCGAGACTCTAAAATTCTGGGCTCTTCTTGAAATGACTCGACCTGAAACGGAAAATAAAAGGTTGAGTAATTCCGCAATAATTGCAGGCTTTGCACTCGTCTACTAAAATTTACTACTTACTACTTTTTTACTATTTTTTTTTTAGATTTGTACGACGAAAAGCTACTTTTTTCTTTTTTTGAAAATTCACGCTACTTTAAATCCACTAATAGTTGAAGAGAAAAAAAATTATTTTATTCAGAATAATCATAAATTCTGGAATCACATATTCACTTTGTTTTATTAATGTATTAAAAATTTTATTTGAATTTTATTATTCGAATCTGTAATTCAAATTTTACTGAATTAATTTAATCTAAATTTTGTCATTGAATTTTATGAACAATTTCTTTCAAGTTTTTAAAATATTTGAATTTCTTAATAATTCAAATTGAACATTTCATTATTGAATTTTATTAAAATTTTGTTGAAAATAACTGAATTTTTGCAAATATTTTACTATTTAAAAAAGTAATTGAATTGTTTCGAAGAATTTATTAAAATATTTGTGTTTCTTAATAATTCAAATTAAACATGATAATTACTGAATTTTATTAAAATTTTGTTGAAAATAACAGAATTTTTGCAAAGATTTTACTATTTCAAAAAATAATTGAATTGTTTTGAAGGATTATTAAAATTTTATAAAATAATTGAATTTTTTCGTAAAATTTTAGAAAATCATTGAATTCTTTCGAGAAATTTTTATTAAAATTTTGTTGTTTTTAATTGAATTTTTGCAAAAAATTTTGTCCAAAAAATTTGAAAATAATTGAATTCTTGCGAAGAATTTTATAAAAATTTTTAAAAAATATCGTAATTTAATTCTTTTGAGGAATTTCTTTCAATTTTTTCAAAATAATAGAGTTTCTTTAATAATTTTATTTGAAAATTTTGAAAGTAATTAAATTTTATGAAAAATTTCTTTCAAGTTTTTAAATTAATCGTGTTTCTTAATAATTGAAATTGAACATTTAATTATTGAATTTTATTAAAATTTTGTTGAAAATAACTGAATTTTTGCAAAGATTTTACTATTTCAAAAAATAATTTAATTGTTTCGAAGGATTTATTAAAATTTTAAAAAATAATTGAATTCTTTCGAGAAATTTTTATTAAAATTTTGTTGATTTTAATTGAATTCTTCCGAAGAATGTTATTATTTACGAAAATAATTTAATTTTTGCAAAGAATTATATTGAAATTTTTGAAAATATAAACAATAATAATTAATTATGTACTTGATAAGTGAATTTTTTATATTTTGATTATAAAATTATTTAAAAATTTATATTTGTAAATAAAAAATTTTGTAATTTGCATAATAATAATAATAATAATGAACTGAATTTTTAATGAAAATTATTTAGAAATAGATTTTCTAAAATTTCACTTTAAAACCTTTTGAAATTCAATTATTTTTCGTAAGTAGGATTTTTAAGTAAAATGAAAGTAAAATTTTGAGTAAAATTTTGTTTTTAAGTAAAATATTTTAAGTATTTTTTGAGAAAATTTAAGTATTAAATTTTTTAAGTAAAATTATTCGTTAAATAATTTACAAGGTAAGAATTTTGCGATAGTTCTTCAATAAATACATTATTTTCAGAAATAAAAAAATTTTAAGGATTTATATTCAAATTTGCCAACTTTGTCGAAATTTTTGAATAATTTAATTTAAAAACTGTGAAAAAAATTAGATTTTTAAACAATTATTTAATTAAAATTTTTCATATTCAAATTTGTCAACCCTGTCGAAATTTTGAATAATTTAATTTAGAAACTCTGAAAAAAATGAGATTTTTCAAAAATTATTTAATTAAAATTTTTCATATTCAAATGAATAAATAAATAAAATAAATATTTAAATTTGCCAACTCTGTCGAAATTTTGAATAATTTAATTTAGAAACTCTGAAAAAAATTAGATTTTGGAAAAATTATTTAATGAAATTTTTTTGAAAACAGTTCAATTTTCTCGAAAATAATTACAAATATTTTTTGATACTTTTTTTTCAATTAATTGACGAGTGCAAAGCCTGTAATTTGTAATTGAAACCAAAGTAGTACCATCAATTGAGAACTTTATGCAATATTCAAAGAAGCATGTTTTCCAAATGATGAATTCATTCGATTTGACAAAAATATGATAATTTATTTAATATATTACAAGAGAATGTCAACATTCGTTCCCCGGTCGAATACGAACCTGAGGGTGGAAAAAAAGTCGAATTCCTCTTGAAAGCCCAGTTGATTTCAAATTCAGGTCAGCTAGAAAACCTATTTTTAAACTTTTTCCCTTCTTTTTTGTTGTCGAACTCTGTTTTATTAGGTCCTGTTTTGTTTTTCGTCTATTTGCGCCCCTCTGTAGCTATTATCTCGACTGCTGTATTTGAGTAATCGGATTTTGATCACTTGGCAAGGGTGACTTTTTTTTTCTTCTTTTCTATTCCTTTTGTGGTGAAGTTGATGATGATCCACATTTTCCAAGGGTGACGAACATCTTCTTGTTAATTCTCCAAAATTACTGTAAATGTTTAGAATCATTAATATCATTTAGGAAAATTTGTCAATTTTACTGTTCTCTTTTTTTTTCTTTACTATTTTCATTTTATTTTAATTTTTTAATTTTTTTTTATTTATACATCGGCGAAGCTCACGTTTGAAAGGAAAAAAAAATATTTTTCATGCTGATAACAACAAAAAGTTTTGTTTACCAATTTTTTTTTATATTGATCAAAAACTATACGAAACATTTTTTATACAAAAATATATAAAAATTTAAATAGAGAAATATTTTTTTCTTCTAAATCGTTGATTATAAACGTTGTGAACTTCACCAATATATTTTTATTACAATATGAAAAAATTCGTTTCATAGTTAAATTTATTATCGATCATATTTTTAGTAGATAAATTTTTTAGTTACAAAATTCATAGTTTGAAATTCACAAAAATATTTATTTTCATTGAAAGAAAATTTTTTTTATTTTGAATTTAATCTAATATTTAAAAAGGGAATAAAAATTTAGAGTACAGTAAAATTAAATAAAAGTAGAGAAGAAATACCTATTTATTATTTTCATCAACAAAAACTTTTTTATTTTTGAATTAATATTACATTTCATTTTGTTTTTGAATTTAATTAATTATATTTTATTCCACTATTTATAGAAAGGATAAAAATTATTTTTTATTTTATTATTCATTCCACTATTTAGAAAAAGAATAAAAATTTACAGTACTGTAAAGTTGAATAAAAGTAGAGAAAGAAATAGTTCATTAAAATTGCTTTGAATTGTTTTTGAATTTAATTAGTTATGTTTATTCTACTATTTGGAAAGAGAATAAAAATTCAGTGCACAGTGAAATTAAATAAAAGTAGAGAAGCTCTTTTTATGATTAATCAAGCCAAGGGGGAAAATGTGTCAATATAAAAGGGTCAGAATTGTTTGGACAAAGCCCTCCTTGACTATTTCTCTCGTCGAGTCGTCGTCGTCGACGTCGTCTCTGGTAATATCTCGGGAATAATTCATGATAAACTGTTTAAATGTCCTTCTGGGATTTTGAAGGCTATGCAGAAGATTATTCTTTTATATTATATAAATTTTCCTTCCTTCGAAGTGATAATATTTTTTTTCAAAGGCATTTAAAGAAATCTATTATCTCATTAGTTAGGGTTCGTTTCACTTGAAAAAAGTGTTTTTCGTGAAAAAAATGAGAGTTTAAAAGTTGGGAATAATTGGAAATTAAAATTATCGCTGTGAATTGTAAGGGAAAAAATTCACGCTCGATTTTTTCGATATTTTAAGGGGAAAAGTTTAAATATTGTGAACACAAAATTGAATGAACGATTTTTGGCTTTGAGGAAAGTATCCATTAAAATTTCTTTAAGAGTTGCTTTCCTAGCTTTCGAAATCTGGGGCAAATTATTCGGTGTTGAAAAACGTTTGGCGTCTATTCAACGGGGATTTTTTTTTCTTCTTTTCTTCTTCTTTTTTTTTTCTTTGCAATTATGCCGCCACATTATGCCGAGTTGAGATTTTCTTCACTGCTTCAATAAACGGATCGGAAGAGATTTATTCCAATATCGTTTTTTTTGCCTTTCTCACCTCATCGCCGGCAGTTATTTCTCTATTAGCTTAATTTGCTTTTTGGATTTTGAAAAAATAACAACACTGGATTTTATTTTTTTATTTTTATTTCCTATTTTATTTTTTACTGTAAATGTTTAGAATCATTAATACCTGTTAGGAAAATTTGCCAATTTCTACTATTTTTTTTTATTTTAATTTTGTATTTATTTACCTAATTAATTTAATTATTTCTTATTCTTATTTATTTTAATTTTTTATTTTAATTTTTATTTGTTATTTTTAATTTTATTTTTGATTTTTAATTTTAGTTTTTTATTTTAATTTTAATTTTTAATTTTCTTTTTGATTTTAGTTTTTTATTTTAATTTTTAATTTTATTTTTTATTTTAGTTTTTTATTTTATTTTAATTTTTAATTTTCTTCTTATTTTTAATTTTATTTTTGTTTTTTTAATTTTCTTTTTATTTTTAATTTTCTTTTTGTTTTTTAATTTTCTTTTTGATTTTTAACTTTCTTTTTGATTTTTAATTTTTTTGTTATTTTTAATTTTCTTTTTGAATTTTAATTTTGAACTTTATTTTTTATTTTAATTTTTAATTTTACTTTTATGTTTGATTTTATTTTTGAGTTTTAATTTTTATTTTCATTTTTATTTTCAATTTTTGTTTATTTATTTTTACATTTCATTTTATTTGTTTTAGTACTTATTTATTATTTTTTTTTTTTAAATAACGAGATTTCATTTATGCAAATTCATATATAAATAAATTGTTCGAAGTTTTTATTTGCCATCATTTTTGTTTGCTTATTGTTCACAATTTACCGAAATCGAATAATTTAATTTTCCTCGATTTGAAAACATTTCGTTTTTTCTATTTTTATTTTCCCTCTGACTGTACTTTCGTTTTTTTTTTCTCTCGCTTTTTTTCCATCCACGAATTTTCTGATAAAGATCGCTAGTGAAAATTTGTACTCCTTTGGGACAATATTCGATTAAATGCTGCTACGTTCCATTTCATTGAAAACGTGATAGAATCTATTTGAGGCGATCCTATGGTGAGAGAGTATTCTCTGTCTTGGAAAAATCGTATAGCGGACTTCTTTTTTTTCCCCATAATATAATGTACAATGGAATTTCGCAAGAAAGCGTGATAAGAAAATTTACTCGAGAATTTTTTTTCATCAAATTTCTGTGCTTTTTAACTGAGAAATATTTCCTAGAAAATAAATTCGTAAAATCTTAAATATGAAGAATTGAATAATTGATTATTTTTGGGAATTATTTTCTTGATTGGAAATTTTTTTTAATGGTAAAATAAGAATAGAATTTTATTTAGAGTTTTATTTGCGAAATAGAAGAAAAGGTATTTTTTTTAATACACTTTACAATCGGGAGATAAGAGATATATAGCGTTTTAACTAATCCTATTGTATTATCGTAAAATCTCCTCTGTTGTGAGTGTCAGTCAGTGTTCTTTCGTTTTCCCGTTGATTTACTCCGTGCCAATTGAATTTCTCATTTGTTTTCGTAAACAGATTATAAATGTGTTTCGATTTAAAAGGCGTCGTCGATGATTTTTTTACGCGAAAAACAATTTAACGATTTTGTTTACGATTTTTATTTTTATTTTCGTTTTCAAATTAATTGGTTATAATTTTTTTTTTATTTATCTCTCAATTTTTGTATTTATTTTGTCTGTTTTTCTGGCAGTTTCTCTATTTGTAAATTTCATGTTTGGTCTTTTTATTTCATTACTTTTTTGTTTGTTAATTATTTTTTAGTTTCTCTATTTGTTAACTACTTTTTTTTCTTGTTGAATTATTTTTTTTTATTTTTTGGTTTAATTACTTTTTTATTTTTTTTTTGTTAATTACTTTTTAGTTACTTTTTTCCATCGTGAAATTATTGTTTTTGTTTAGATACCAGAGTTAAAAAAATTCTTTTTGTTTAATTACTTTTTTATTTTTTTTGTTTGTTAATTACTTTTTTTCATTGTGAAATTATTGTTTTTGTTTAAATATAACAGAGTTAAGAAATTCTTTTTTGTTTTTAGATTTGAATGCCGTAGAAAAGGGGGAAAAATTGACTTGTTTTTGCTAATTAGCCGCATTGACAGTGGGAAAATGTGATGAAAAGCAGAGTCTTTTTTTTCGCTTGTGTAATTTTCAAGTGTCTGTGTCTCCGTCTTTCTCCGTGGAAAACGGGTTTATTAGACGAAAGAGTGTGTCTATATACACGACACGCAGGAACTTATGTCACCAAGCTTTCTGAATAGGGATGAATGGATGAATTGAATTTACGATGAGCATGGAATTGCGCGATATCATGTTTAGGGTGGCGTTAATGTACGCCTATCCAATGCTATGTCACGACCTGCTGGCTGCTTTCTTCCACAATAATGATAATAATATACAAGGTCTCTGAAAGTCAGGTATATTATTGAATAATAAAAATTTGTGGTTAGAGAAAAGTTCATCAAGAAAAAAAGAAGAAGAAGAGGAGGAGAAAAAAAGAGTTGCCCTACTCTCTTCATCTTTTTTCGTCTTTCTAGAAAATTACTTCATTCACTTTGAAGCCACCGCGCGCGCGAGTACAGCTTAAGGCCGTTTATAGTTCACTGACTCGCTTTTCAGCGAATTAAACAATTAACATTTGACCAGAATTAGCGTAGAACTTGGCGAGTGAGTCTGAGCTGGAAAATTAAATTCAATAAACATTAAATAAGACTGAATTTATTATTTCGATGGGTCTTTATTAAAATACATTTCAAAAAATTAGTCATCACATCTATATTAATAATCGTTGTATTCTGGTAATTTGTTCACAGTTTGAAGTTCGTTGCTCTTTGCTTTTTCGTTTCTTAACTTTTTAAATAATTTTTCTTTTCAAATGTTTAAAATTTTTAAATTAAAGTACTGAAAATCATTGAATTCTTGTAAAGTATTTAAAAAAAATTTGTAAATAATTGATTTCGTTTCAAGAATTTTATCAATAATTAAATTCTTTCGAGAAAATGTAATTAAAATTGTATTGAAAAAAATTTAATTCTTAGCAAGATTTTAATTAAAATACTTTAAAATAATTGAATTTTTTTAGAAGAATTTATTTCAATAGTCTTGAAAGTAGTGAAGTTTTTTTTAATAATTTTTACTGAAAATTTTGAAAATAATTAAATTTTAAGAAGAATTTAATTATTTTCAATAGGAAATTGTAATAAAATTCTTTGCAAAAAGTCAATTTATAAATAATAAAAATCTTCGCAAAAAATTCAATTATTTTTATATAAATAATCAAATTCTTATCAGAATTTCACTTATTTTCAATACAATAAATTTTAATTGATTTTTTCAAAAATTTCAATTATTTTAAAAAATCTTGTGAAAATTCTCCGAGAAAAATAAATTTTGAAAAATAATTGAATTTGCCACAGGAGTTCAATTATTTACAAAACCTTTAATAAAATTTAATTCAAGAATTCAATTATTTTCATAAATAATGAAATTTTCGCTGAAATTCAATTTTTTCAAATACAATTTTAATTGAATTCCAGGGAAAATTCATTTATTTTTAAACATTTTTTTTAAATTCTTCAAAAGAATTCAATAATATCAATAAATAGTAAATTTTTCCCACAAATCCAATTACTTTAAATACAATTTTGATTAGATTCTTCTCAATTATTCACTTATTTCTTAAATTTTACAAAAATTCAATTATTTGCAGGAATAATAAATTTTATAAATTTTATCAATTTTTTTTCAATAATTGAATTCCTTTGAGAAAATGTAATTAAAATTGTATTGCAAATCATTTGATTTTTGGAAAGATTTTTTTTTAAATTCTTTAATTAAAATAATTGAATTGTTTTGAGGAGTTTATTTCAATATTCTTGAAAATAATAAACTTTTTTTAAATAATTTTTACTGAAAATTTTGAAAATAATTGAATTTTAAGAAGAATTCTTTTAAACAATTTTATTAGAGTTTTTGTAAATAATTACATTTTTTTTTTTTTTTTTTTGAAGAATTTTATTAAATTTCGTAAAAATAATGTAATTTTGTAAAGTAATTTTAATTGAAAATTTTGAAAATAATTGAAATTTACAAAGAATTTTAATTAAAACTTTTTGAAAACAATTGAATTGTTTAGAAAAATTTTATTACAATTTTTAAAAATTTTATTAAAATTATCTTGTATATAATTGAATTTTTTCCTAGAAATTTGATTAAAATTGTATTCAAAATAATTTAATTTCTCAGAAGAATTTTATTATTTACAAAAATAATTGATTTCTTGCCAAAAAATTTTAGAATTTATAAAAATAATTAAATTGTTACGTTGAATTTTTGATCAGAATAAAAAAGAGAAAATAATTGTATTTTTTATTAAAACTCTTGAAAATAATTGAATTTAATTAATATTTTTTAAAAATAATTGTATTCTTCCGAGAAATTTTATTAAAATTGTGTTGAAATAAAATTAATAATAATGAATGAATTAATTTTGATGATGAATTTTCTTCTTACACTTGACTTGAAAGGAGTTTTCATTCTTTTTATTGATCTCGAGCTTCATTTCGTCTTAACGATAAAATTTTCCAAAGTATTATTATATAACAAAAGTTTAAGTGAGAATTTCTGCCATATATAAAACTTTGTAAAAAGTTTAAAAGTTGGAAAAGTTTTTCTTTTTTTTTTTTTGCTGAAAAATATGACGTTGAGAGAATACTCAAGTTTAATTGCTTTCAATATGAAATTGTAGGAATTGTAGACAATAGCTTTTTTTTGTTATTATTTAATTTTGAAAAAAGGCCGACGACTATCGTCAGAGCTGAAGCTCCAGTTTCAAATTTCTGTATCTATTCATATTTTCTATATATGCGGCAATATTGGAAAAATATTTGCAGTTAAAAAAAATAGTCCCCTTGAGACAGCAAATATATGTCTAGCTTATCTTTTCTTTTTTTTTTTTTGATAACGTTCGCGAAAAAAAGAATTAAATAAAATATTTTCTGTTTACTCGACGTAGACAATGTTTGTTTGTTAAAGAGAGAAAAATCGTTGCGCACATTCAGATCTAATTAACTGTATATGGTAAAGTCTGTTTAGTCTGGATTTAATTTCAATTTTTGATTCGGTTTTATTTTTAATATACAAGAAATTAATTTAATTTTGTTTCTGCTTTTTTGTTTTTTTTTGCATTTTTTACTTTTTTTCTTATTTACTTTTGCTATTCGCTTTTTTTAAATCTATTTTTTTCATCAAATTTTATGAAATTGGTTCTGCGACATTCTTGTGAGGGAAATTCGATTGACTCTTGGCTTGAAAATCATTTTTCGAATGTATTTTTATTGAAAAGAAGACACGAAGTCGAAGGAGGAGAGGGAGATGAGGAGAAGAGAGATTGCAGCCAAACTTTTCTCTCCCCATTTTACATAGCTTGCACTTTTGAATTTGCTATATTGCGACAAACTGCAGTAACCAACTTTACAAAGCTTGTCCCAAACTCTCGACTCTGATGTCCTAAGGTACTCCTTTATTTCCTTGGCACATTCAATTCTGTGTTAAGTTCCACTACCCTTATTCTTCTTCGTCTTCTTCTTCTTTTTCTTCTTCTTCGACTTTTACACTTAAACACAAAATGGAGATTTAGAGCTTGATTTTATTTCGATTGATTCACTTTGTTTTGTTTACAAGTTTTATTGTCTTGAATTTTGATGAATTGATTTGGAATTTATTTCAAAGAATTTTATTTGAAAAAAAGAGAATTTTTTGAAAGGAATTTTTGGAAATTAGGTTTTTAATTCAATTTACGAATTAAAATGAATTATTAATATTAATTAGAAATTAAAGTAAATTACAATATGTGTAGGATTAATATACTTTTGTAAAATTATTTTTTTATTTTTATTTAATTATTTTTCTTGTATAATTTTTGTGTAATTGTTCTTCAATTTCCAGAGTTATTTCTTTCTTTAGAATAATTTTTTTCGTGAATTTTTTTTAGAATAAGGAAATTTGTGAATAACTGAAAATTATTTTCAAAAGAATAATTCCAATATTTAAAAAAAGGAAATATATTTTTAATTTATTAGAAAAAAATTGCTGTGACCTGTAAACGAGCTAATGAGTATGTCTACTTTTTTAATAATAGTAATAATAATAATAATAATAATTGCTGTAGGAAAAATAATCGCGATAAATATTTCCTGTAATTAAGGGAATTTTATTTAAAAATATAGTTCCTCTTTTTAATTTTCGTTTCCTTTTTCAGAATTTTCTTTTTTATTTTATTTGTTTATATCTATCTGTTTATTGATTAAAAATTATTGTCAACGATTTTTCTCTCATTAATAAATATTTTCTGTCGAGTAAACAGAAAATATAATACAAATAAATATGAATAAATATGAATAAATATGAATAAATACAAATAAATATAAATAAATTTAAATGAATATAAATAAATTTAAATAAATAAAAAAATACAAATAAAATAGTAATATTAAATATGAATGAAGGGGAATTGCCAAAAAATTGTAACCCATTTTTTGGCGATGAATTAAATAATCGAAGGGGCTTTAATGAACTGTTGGAACAATTTAAATTATTTTACGAGCTTGTGATAGCCAATTAAAACTAATGATCAAATAATTTAGTGTGATGCCTTAGGAGCAAAGCCTCTCAACCTCAAGTCCCCCAAGAAATCGAAGTAGATTGAATCATTAGCATTAATTATATACAAATTGAAAATTCCGTTAGTATCGAATTATTTGAATTTTTCTCGCCTCGAAAACTCGATGTGAATAAACAAAATTTGTCGCAATATTTTATTAGACACGCCATTAAAATGTAAATTCAAAAATTTTAATTATAATTACTTATCACAGATATTAATAATTATAATTAGCATATTTCAATTTTGGTCTGAAATTTCTCTCATTTTCGTCTCGCCTTAAAACATTCTTGAAAGTTTCTTAAAAAAATCTATTTTTTCAAAACTTTTGTTTTATATTTTTAATTACTAAAATTTGTTTTGTATTTTTAATTATTAATATATTTGTTTGAATTTTAATTAAGATTTCTGTTTTAATTTTAATTTCACTTTTTTAGGTTTCGAAAAAAGTCAAGAAGCCAGAGTTTTGACTTTTTTCGTCGGGAAAGAAAGGAGAAAAAAAGAACAGAATCGGACTCTAATTTGTAATGAGAGTTGAAAATATGACGGGAAAATGACTTCTTCTGAGGAAAAAGAAAAAAACTTGTCCAAGCATTTTGCTCATTAGCGTTCTGAAAAGTTTGAGGTGCCGTTGTCGTCGTCGTCGTCGTCGTTATGAGGGAAAAAAAGCAAAGGACTGAATCCATAAAGGATGGGGACTCACGTTGGAAAACTATTTTTTGCAAATTAAATACATCTCGTGATCGTATTTCCTAATTTCAATATTGAAGAAGTGTCAATTGAAGGTGGAGCATACGTTAAATGAAAGCCATTATGTACTTAAGTACTTTGGAATCTTTCACATATATATAATCACATGAGTTTATATATATTCGGCTTTCTGAATTTCACATTTTCGTGTATACGTATCTTTGAGATGGGTGAACGCCGAATAACTCCACCCCTTTTTAGTATTTTGTTGGAACACAGAGCAAATATCTGCAGCTGCGCATGACTGCCGCCCTCTCAAGTTCTTAATCATTGATATTATATTCAACGTCCCTGCACATTCAGCAGAATAGTAAACACTAAGCCTAGCTCATTTACACCTCACATTTATAATATATATGTATATTTACAGAATGATAAATTAGATTTGGTTCATTATGAGCAATACACTCTTGGAATCTTTTAATCTCATTTCAACTCTGACACGTTCTGATTTTAGGAATTTTCGAAAAGTATTTCTCTTATTTTTCTGTCTGAATATTTACTTTGAATGATGAGGACGAATTTTGGTATTGTTTCTTCTTTTTGAGTGAATTTTCATTCAACTATATATTTATGAAAACAATTGAATTCTTGTAAAGAATTTTATCAAAATTTTTGAAAATAATTCAATTGTTGCAAAGATTTTTATTATTTATGAAAAAATCGAATTCCTGTGAAGAATTTGATTATTTTTGAAAATAATTTAATTTTTATAATGAATTGTATCAAAATTTTTGTAAATAATCCAATTCAATTCTTTTCGAATTTTAGTTAAAATTGGATTGAAAATAATTTAATTCTTATAAATAATGCTTCCAAATTTTTTAAATAATTAATTTCTTACGAAGCATTTTATTAAAATTTTCGAAAATAATTGAATTCTTACGAAGAATTTTTATTTTGTGAAAATAATTGAATTCTTGATAAGACTTTTATTAAAATTTTCGAAAATAACTGAATTCTTGCGAAGAATTTTTTTATTTATGAAAATAATTGACTTCTTGACAAGAATTGTATTAAAAATTTTTTTAAATAATTGAATCCTTACAAAAAATTTTATAATTTTTGTAAATTTAATTAAAATTGTATTGCAAATAATTTAATAATTCTTATAAAGAATTCTGTCAAACTTTTTAAATAATTGACTTCTTGCGAAGTATTTTATTAAAATTTTAGAAAATAATTGAATTTTTGCAATTATTTATAAAAATTATTGAATTCTTGACCAGAATTTTATTAAAATTTTTGAAAATAATTAAATTCTTGAGAAGAATTTTATTATTTATGAAAATAGTAATTGAATTCTTGACAAGAATGTTATTAAAATTTTTGAAAATAATTAAATTCTTGTGAAGAATTTTAATATAAAAAGAATTTAATTCTCGGGAAGAATTTTATTATTTTTTAAAAAATCTGCATTCCTGCGAAAAATTTTATTAAAATTGTATTGAAAATAATTGAATTCTTGCGACGAATTTTATTAATATTTTTTAAAGAATTGAATTGTTTCAATTCAATTCAATTCAATTCAATTCAATTCAATTCAATTGTTTCAATTTTAATGAATTTTTTAAAAATCTGACTCGAAAATAATTCAAAAATAAAAATTGATATTTGAAAATAAATTTATTTCATTACCTATGTAAATTTGTGTCACGCGAAATTTTATTTTTAATTTTTGAAAGAAAATTTTGCTATTAAGTTAAAAAAATCCATTAAATTAAAAAAGTGATTGAATGAAAATTTGATTATATAAAAATCTCGATAAATAAAAATTTGATTTTATTATTTTTCGAAAATTTTGATTCTTTTATTTCTTTTAAATTTTAATTCGAGGTTCATTGATAAATTTAATTTTTCGAATTGAGTTTTCTGCTCGTTGTATCGCATTTATCAAGATAATGGTTGATAAGATTCATTAATTTCTTGACAGGTTCCAGTGGATTTGATTGTGCGAGAGAGAATCGAGAATTTCTATTTCACCTAAATCAACGCAATGTACTGTCCCCAAAAAATATTTCCATTAAATTTAGCGTGTAAATCCGATATATTCAGTGATATAATAATTACTCTATTGTAATTAGTGTATTTTTTAAATAATGACTACTATTTTTTCATTATTTTAATTTCATTTGAGAACGATGACTTTTAATCGTAATAGTGTTTGTATAATTATTTAATGACTTTAGTCATTGTATACTCGTAATATTTTATTAATTCCTTTTGACAATTCTTTTGTCAAATTATATTGACTTCTATATTTATTAATATTTATTATTCGTTCAAAGCCGAAAGGCATGAACTATGTATAATAAATAATATTAATATTTATTATTGTATTAACAATAATATTATTGTTAACAGTATTTTTATTATTATATTTATAATTTATTGTTTTACTTAAAATATTTGCAATCTAAATTATTTTCGAAACGAAGTAATTAATAAATTAAATTTTTTTCTGTTGCAGTTTTTCCAAATGTTCCGCCAGCGCCTGGTATGCCTTGTCAGGGGGAAGACAGTGAGTATTGAGAATTTTTTTTTCTTGTCTTTTTTTGCAAAAAATTAATCAAAATAGTCATCTGTAATGTAGTGTCAGTGCAAATGACATTGTAAGAAATAATTAACGAGCCGTGTAATTTCTTTCTTGCGTCACTACCGTTCTACTTTTTTAAATTTCCTATCGTTAAATTTCGTGCATTGTTGAGCCTCATTAAACTCGTTCATTAAATGACATTATTGACGTCTCCTATATGAATGCTGAAAATTATTATCATTATTACTTTTATTATTATTATTATTACTATTTTTATTATTTATTATTATTATTATTATTATTTATTTATTCTTTTTTTACATTATTTTTATCATTTATATAATTACAATTTGTATTATTTCTACTTATTTATTTATTTAAATTCGCGGGCGCAAAATTTTATTATTTCTATTATTTCTATTATTAGTATTTGTATTATGTTTATTTATTTATTCAAATTCGCGGGCACATAATTTTATTATTTCTATTATTACTATTTGTATTGTGTTTATTTATTTATTTATTCAAATTCGCGGGCACAAAATTTTATTATTGCTATTATTTTTATTATTTGTATTATTTTATTTTATTATTTTTGACGTTTTTATTTATTTATTTATTTATTCAAATTCACTGGACAAAATTTTACTATTTCTATTATTTTTTTAATATTGTAATTCAGATTCAAAAATTATTAACAAGTATAATATTTTCTAATATTACGTTTTAAAAATTTGAATTTTCAATTAATTATTGTGAACTTTTTAATTTCATTTCCCTAATAAATGCTAATTTTACAATTAAAATTATACTTTGTCAAGAGAGAGATTTTTTCGGCTGTTGAAATAAAACAGGAATTAATTATAAAAATGCGAATTGCTATTTCTTTGTTTTCTGTTTTTTTTTCAAAAGAGATTTTTTTTCGGTCGTTGAGGTAAAAATGTAATTATTTATAAAAATGCGAATTGCTATTTTGTCTTTTTTTGGCAAAAGAGATTTTTTCGGCCGTTGAAATTAAAAAAATGTAATTACATGAATGTGAATTACTATTGTTTTTTCTCTTTTCTATGTTTTTGTAATTAATTTTCGTAATTATTAGAAATAATGGATTTTTATTTAAATTTTATTTAGAATGCATTGTTATTTTAAATGCACTTTTATTTAAAATAACGGACTTTTCTTTTAAATAGTGGAAAAATTAATTCTCGACAATTAATATTAATATGTATATTAAAAATTTAAATCTGGCGGTATTTGTTATTGGACTCAAGACGTGTGTCATGTTTTCATCGTAATTCCCAAAATGCTTAAATCGAAGAATTTCTATAATCATTTATTCAGTTTACCAAATCTAAGAATTAGATGAAGAACAATGTTTGCGTGCTTCGGCAATGTCAATAGTGATGATGATGATGTCAATAACAACATAAAAACGCGATGTACATTAAAGTCTATATAATAATTTTATTTTCATTCTTTTGACCTTCTTTGTTGAAAAAAGTGACTTTGTATTTTTTTTGCTGATGTTCCAGCAGATAACTATTTTTCTTTTTTTTTCCTCTCGCCTCTTTTTTTTACATAATCAAGCGACCTAGTTATAGTTTATATTCTTCATATATTATATCTGTGCTTGATAATAGTGTTTAAATATTAATGAATTTATTTCTATTCAGGGAGCATTTATAGACGAGGTGCTCGAAGATGGAGGAAGCTTTATCGAGTGAATGGACACATATTTCAAGCGAAACGTTTCAACCGGGTAAGAAAAACTCTATTCTTCTTTTTTACGTAACAAATTTTTTCTGATTTTTTTCATTTTCCTGTTTTGTGTACTTTAAATTTTTATAAGAAAAGATTTATTTTTCTTTTTTTTACCGATCAAATTTATTCTGATTTTTTTTTCATTTTCCTGTTTTGTGTTCTTCAAATTTTTCTTTTAATCAAAAATTCATAGAGATAAAAATCATGAATTAGATTTTTAAATTCGGTTTCTAACTCTAATTCAATTTTTTATTTTTTAATTCTTTCTTTTATTCGTTTTTAAATTCTTTGTTGAAATTGTATTAATCTTGATAATAAATTATTATTTTTTTCATTTTGATTTGTTGACTTTTATTTTTTTGATTTTGTTTTGTTGATTTTGATTTTTTCGATTTTGTTTTGTTGGTTTTGATTTTGTTAATTTTGATTTTTTCGATTTTGTTTTGTTGGTTTTAATTTTTTTGATTTTGATTTGTTGATTTGGATTTTAATTGTTTTCGATTTAAAATTGAAATTAGGAGAACGCAATTAATACGAAAATAGTTGAAATAATTGGATGAAATTTCAGAGAGCCTCGTGCGCTTATTGTCACGACAGAATTTGGGGTCTCGGTAGACAAGGTTTCAAATGCATACAATGTAAGCTTTTGGTGCACAAGAAATGTCACAAGGTGGTACGATCGCCATGCATCAGTCAGCAACAACAGCAACAGCAACAATCGCATTTGGAGCAGCAGACAAGCGAGAGAAATGGTGAACAGCAACAATTGGATTCGCCACAGTCGAGTCCACCGACTCATCTTGAAGATGACACAACCGAGGCGTCGACAGTTGAGGACCATGCGTATCGCAATCGTAAGTTTTCTATTTTTCCCCCCTTTTTTTTCTCTTTTTTCGCCCCCATTTGTCAATGTTGGGCAAAAAGCCTTACTAATCCCTCATCATCTTGATCTGAAATTCAAAGAGAGAAAATTCAAAACATGACTTTGCAAAGATCTGAAATTCAAATATCGTGTATAAATTAGGTTTGCACATTTCATTGTCGTCGCTCAACTTTGTTGAAAGCTTGTCTCAAAATGATAATTTTTTACTTCTATTTCGTGATTAAATATAAATATTCGGAGTATTTGGAAATCCAAATGGATTTATGTCAATTGGATAATTTAATTCCGGGCCTTGGATATTGACTTTTTGACTTTTTTCGATTATTTTCAAAAGAAGAGGAATTTTTTAAAATTATTTTCGAAAAATGCTACTTATTTTGATTTTCAAAGTGAGAAAAATAACTTTAAAAACTTTTAAAAAATCAATGAAGTTCCAATTTTTATAAAAAGAACGGATTTATTTTTATTTGAATAATTAAATTCAAGAAGAATTTTTTAAGAAATATTCAAAATAATTGATTTAGAGAATAATTTTAATGAAAAATAATCTGGAAATTCAAAAATATTTAAATTGTGAGAAATAGTTGAACGTCAAAAGGTTACAAATTGAAATTTATGAATATTTGAATTTTGAATAATTTTATTTACAAATTTTAAACAACTTAGATCTTTCGAAAATTTAAAATTTAATTTTATTGGAAATCAGTTATTTATTAATTATTTTTCGAAATTTTTGAAAAAATTTTCAATTGAACAGTTTTTAAATAATCAAAGTTTTGTAAAATTCGATTCAAAACAATTGAATTTAAAAAAGGGATTTTAAATAAACTCTTTTTGTCTTTTATAAATAATTAAATTCTCGAAGAATTTTCAAAAAAATTTATTAAAAATCGTAGATTTAGAGAAAAATTTCATTACAAAATTATGAAAAATATTTGAATTTTGGAATAGTTATAGAGTAAATTTTGAAAAATAGTTGAACTTTAAAAGGTTTTAAACTAAAAATTATGAACATTTGAATTTTGAATAATTTTATTTATAAATTTTAAACAACTTGGCTCTGTGAAAAATTTTAATTCTAATTTTTTTGAAAAATTAGTTCTTTATTAGTAATTTTATAAAAAAATTTTTGAATATACATATTTTCAATTGGGAAATTTTCAAATAATCTCAAAATTCAATTAAAAAGAATTGGACTTAAAGAATGAATTTTGAGTGAACTTTCTTTCTTTTTTTTTTTTAATAATTCAATTTTCAAAAACTTTTTGAAAATTCTTAGAAATAATAATTGATTTGGAAAAAATTTTTAATTAAAAATTCCAGTAAATAATCAAATTTTTGGAGAAGTTATAATAGCAATTTTAAGAAATAAATAAATTCCAGAAGGTTTTAACTCAAAATTTTGAAGATTTTAATTAATATAGAAGTTCAATTATCTTTAAATACTTATTTTAAAAAAATGATTAAACTTTTGAATAATTTTAGTTAAAATTTTTTGGAAATTCTTGAACATTCTTAAAATCAATTATATATTGTAAGAATTAATTTGTAAATTAAATTGCAAGAATTTTTTAGAAGTAATGAAATTTAAGACTTTTACAAAAACTTAGAATTGAAGTTATTATCGGAATATGTGAACATTTCAAAAACTTTTCTGAAAATCAGGGAAATACAAAATCAAATTTTCGTGATATTCGGGAATAAAATAATCCACTTTTTTCTACTTTAAGTCAACTAAAACAGTTTTTTTTGCATCTTAAAGTCGATCAAAGGTCTGTAATTCAAATTTCCGAACGTTTAATTGAATGGAATAATTTTTCACTGTAAAAACTTTCAAAAAATTATTAATCACAGTAAAAATATAAAAAAAAAGAAAATTAAATATTTCGAAACTTTTGTAATATAATTTTTCATAACGCGGTGCAAAAAAGGGCACTTTTTTGCACCTTGTTATGAAAAATATCGTTCGTAACTAGTGCTAGCAGTTGCCAATTTTTGAACGAGCACCTTTTTTGGAACAAACTGTAGGCGAAGCTTCGCTTCGCCTACAGTTTGTTCCAAAAAAAGTGCTCATTCAAAAATTGACAACTGCTCGCACTCGTTACGAAATATACTATTTTGACACGTGATTCAATATTTCGAGAATAAAATTAAAATCTTTGAATATTTGATTCGGAGTAATCGTTCACCTCATTGTTCTATAAATTAATTAAAACGACCGAGTGATAAAATAAAAATTTAAAGAAGTGAATAATTTAGGTTAAAAAAAAATTATTTTCATAAATTCCTTTTCGGAACTATTGAAATTAGAAAAATGAAATTAGAAATTAGAAAAATATTAAATTTTGAAATAAAAATGATATTACTTGTATTTTCATTTAATAGGAGCGGTCAGCGATGAAGGAGAAGAATTGGCATTGGACGCAATGGCTGGCGCGGATGGTGCGGGCGATATGCAGAGACAGTATTCCTTAAATGACTTTGAACTTATTAGAGTAATTGGTCGTGGTTCATATGCAAAGGTCCTCATGGTCGAATTGAAGCGTACGAGACGAATTTACGCGATGAAAGTCATTAAAAAGGCATTGGTCACTGACGATGAGGATATTGACTGGGTGCAAACGGAGAAACATGTCTTTGAAACTGCCTCGAATCATCCATTCCTTGTTGGCCTTCACTCGTGCTTCCAAACGCCGTCACGTCTATTCTTTGTCATTGAATTTGTTCGCGGTGGCGATCTCATGTTTCACATGCAGAGGCAACGTCGTCTTCCAGAAGAGCACGCTCGTTTTTACGCAGCTGAGATCAGCCTTGCCTTAAATTTCCTTCACGAAAAAGGTGAATTTTATTTTTTATTTTAATTAATCAATCAATTGAATCGTCAATTTCGAAAAGGGCTTAATTATGAAGTCATTCTTTTTGGAAAATGAAACATTCTTTTTCAAGTTGAGCTCTTGAGAATTTCACGATTCGATTAATTTTAATAGTTGATAATATTAATTATTTTTCTGCAAACAAATTTTTTAAATATTGCATTTGTATTAATGCGAAATTATTATTATTACTAGCAAATGATACGCATGCCAGCGCGCGGAACGCGGTATTCCATTGCTTATTATTTTGTAAATTAAAAAATTTTATATTTTCAAGAATAAACATCATTTTAATGATTATGTACATATTTAAAATTTAACGAATTCACGTATTAAGTACATAATATTAAATAGTCTTGTTTATTATTATTCAAAAATTTTAATAAAATTTCTCGAAAGAATACAATTATTTTTAAAAATATTAATTAAATTCGATTATTTTCAAGAATTTTAATAAAATTCTACAAAGGAATTCAATTATTATCCTAAATAATAAAATGTTTCGGAGGAATTCAATTATTTTTAATACAATTTTAATAAAATTTCTTGAAAGAATACAATTATTTTTAAAAATATTGTTTAAATTCAATTATTTTCAAGAGTTTATTTTCAACAATTATGATAAAAAATTCTTAAATTCTTCAATTCTTAATTCAATTATTTTTATAAATTGTAAAATTCTTGGCAAGAATTAAATTATTTTTGAAAATAATAAACTTCTTCTCAGAAATTTAATTATTTTCAATAGAAATTTAATTAAATTTCTAGGAACAAATACAATTATATTCAAGATAATGTTAATAAAATTTATCCAACAGGTTAAATTATTCTTAAAAATTGTAATAAAATTTTTCTAAACAATTCAATGGTTCTCAAAAGCTTTTAATCAAAATTCTTTGTAAATTTCAATTATTTTCAAAATTTGTAATTAAAATTACTTTAAAAAATTACATTATTTTTACGAAATTTACTGAAATTCTTTAAAAAAATGTAATTATTTACAAAAACTCTTATATAATTGTTTAAAAGAATTTAATTTTCTATGAATAATGTTAACATAATTTAATAGGAAAATCGTTAATTACAATTAATAATAATCACGATTATTTTAATTTTAAAAACTTAAAAGAAATTCTTCTTAAAAATTAAATATTTTCAAAATTTCCAATAAAAATTATTAAAGAAAGCTTTGTTAAAGCTTTATTAAAAAGAGAAGTGAATTTTTGAGAAGAATTTTATTAAAATTGTATTTAAAATAATTAAATTCCATCGAAAATTTCATTATTTTTAAAAATAATGGAATTTTTGAATTGGATTGTATTAAAAGTTTTTTAAATAATTGAACTCCTGTGAAAAATTGAATTATTTTTAAAAATAATTGAATTTTCTGGGAAAATTTTTACAAGAGTTTTAAAAATAATTAAAATTTTTGAAGAAATTAATTCAAATTGTATTGAAAATAAGTGAAATCCTGATAAGAATTTTATTATTTATATAAAAATAATTGAATTTTTTACGAAGATTTTTATTATTTATAAATTGTCTAAAGAATTTTATTAGAATTATTGAAAATAATTTAATTCTTCGTAAAATTCAGTTATTTTTAAATTCTTTTTATTAATTCTTTACAAGAATTCAATGATTTTCAGTACATTAATTTTAAAATTGAAAACATATAAAAAGAAAAATTATTTTAAAATTTAGGAAACACAAAAGCAAACAGCAATTACCGGAATACAACGATTATTAATATAGATTATTAATGTATTAATTTATTTTGAAATTACTGGTACGATTAGGAAAAGGTTGATTAATTGGTATTTGTAATGAATCAGTAATTTGTAATGGACAATAAATCTAGTGAATAATGAATTGCCAACAGGAATAATCTATCGAGATTTGAAATTGGACAATGTGCTGCTGGATCATGAGGGTCATGTGAAATTGACAGACTACGGAATGTGTAAGGAAGGTGTTAGGGAGGGCGATACAACAGCAACATTTTGCGGAACTCCGAATTACATTGCCCCAGAGATATTGCGAGGCGAGGATTATGGTTTCTCGGTGGACTGGTGGGCGTTGGGTGTATTGTTGTACGAGATGCTGGCTGGTAGAAGTCCATTTGATATTGCCGGTGCATCGGAGAATCCTGATCAGAATACCGAGGACTATCTATTTCAAGTTATTTTGCAAAAGACAATTCGAATTCCACGCTCGCTCTCTGTGAAAGCGGCGTCCGTCCTTAAGGGCTTCCTCAGCAAAGATCCCGCGGAGAGACTTGGCTGCGGTCGTGGTCCAACCGCTTTTCTCGACATTGTCGGACATCCCTTCTTCAAGGCTATCGATTGGGAAATGGTACGCTTGCTCCTTCATTTTATTTTCATCATTTCAAATATTCAACTATTTTAACTTTGAAAAATCGATTTTTCATTTTTTATTCAATTTAAATAGAATTCAATTAAAAATTTAAGTTTTTAATTTGTAATTCCATTAACGAGAATATATCATTTTCAATTTTCCATTCGATTAAAAGAATTCAATTTTCGATTTTCAATTCAATTTCAAAGAAATCAGTTTTAAATTTTTTATTCAATTAAAAAAAGTCAAATTTTTTATTTTCAATTCAATTTTTTATTTTTATTCACTTAAAAAGTAAACTTTTTAAAAAATTTTATTTTTTTATTCAATTTAAAAGAAATCAGTTTTAAATTATTTATCTGTAGTTCAATTACAAAGAAAATTGAATTTAAATGTTTATTTTAATTTAAAAAATTCATTTTTAGATTTTCAGTAAATTGAAAAAATCCAGTTTGAAAATTGTAATTCCATTTAAAACAAATTCAATTTTTTTATTTTTTTTTCACTTAAAAAATAAATTCAATTTAAATTTGATTAAAGCAATTGAATTTTAGATTTTTAATTCAACTAAAAAATATCAATTTCAATTTTTAAATTTTTCAATTCAATTACAAAAATTAATTTTTTTATTCTTAATGCAATTAAAAAGAAAATTCAATTAAAATTTTTTAATTTAATAACAAAAATTCAATTTTCAATTACATTAGAAGGAAAATTTAATTTTTAATTCAATAAAAAAATACCTATTTATTTTATATTTTTATGTAATTAAAAAAATTCAATTGTAGATTTTCATTTTAATTCAATTAAAAGCAAATTAAATTTTTCAATTCAATTTTCAAAAATTAAGTTTTTTTACTTTTAATGCAATTAAAAAGAAAATTCAATTTAAAATTTTTAATTTAATAAAAAAAATCAATTTTAAATTAAATTAGAAGGAAAATTTAATTTTTAATTCAATAAATAAATACCTATTCATTTTAGATTTTTCATTCAATTAAAGAAATTCAATTTTAGATTTTCATTTTAATTCAATTAAAAGCAAATTAAATTTTTCAGTTCAATTACAAAAATTAAATTTTTTATTTTTAATGCAATTAAAAATAAAATTTAATTTATAATTTTTAATTCAATTAAAAGAAATCAATTTTAGATTTTTTTTAATTTAATTAAAAAAAATTTATTTTTTAATTTTTAATTCGATTAAGATCAAATTAAGTTTTTCGTTTTCAATTTAATTACGAAAATAAAATCTTTATTTTTAATGCATTTGAAAATTAAATATATTTTTAAATTTTTAATTTCAATTAAAATGCATCAATTTTAGATTTTTCATTCAATTAAGAAAGATTCAGTTTTAAATGTTTAATGTACTTAATAAAAATTCAATTTAAAATTGTTAATTACATTAAAAGAATTCAATTTTTAATTTCTAATACAATTAAGAAAAAAATTCAATTTTTAATTCCTATTTGAATGAAAAAGAAAATTCTATTTTAAATCATTAAAAAACAAATTCAATTAAAAATTTTAATTCAATTGAAAAAATTAACATTAATTCAGATAAGTTACTTTCGAAAATATTTTATTTAAACATTTTTTGTCATCTTCTGTAAATAATACATTTAACAAATTTGTCTAGTTAAAAAAAAGTTCTTTTTAGTATTTTCTGTTGTATTTTAATTGAATTTGAATTATTTGCGATATAACTGAAATATTAGTGATAAGAAAGAATGAGAGAGAGAGAGAGAGAGAGAAAGAAATTTTCTTTTCTAAAAAGAGATAAATGGTGAAGAGGATTTTTTTTCCTCGACAGATGTAAAAAAAGCGACTTTTTCACTTGTCTAGAAAGCTTTCTTTTTCTTTGCGGAAGATTTGTTATCTAAAAATGTTGAAATTATGTTCCAGTTGGAGCAAAAGCAGGTCACACCGCCTTATAAGCCGCGCTTGGATTCCGATCGCGATTTGGCAAACTTCCCACCTGAATTTACGGATGAACCAGTACATCTCACACCCGATGATCCGTAAGTTCCTTTTTTATTATTCAAGCACAAAAGAAACACGTGCATTCAAAAGTTGAGTCGCAAATTTTATTCAACTTTAAAGTAATTATACTTTTTTTTTGAAACAGTTTTTTGTTTCTAATTCTAAAAGGATTTTAATGTAATCGGCAAACATAGTCTAATTAAACTAATTTTAATTCATTTCCTAAAAATTTGAATTTGAATTAATTTAATTAAAAATTTTATTTTAATTAATTTGTCAATTTTTGTAATTATCAATTAAATTAAAATCAAGGGGATTAGAAATTAATTTATAGTTTCAGTAAATTTATATGGTTCACAATTTATTAATTTATTAATTTATAATTAAACTTTTAATTAACTAAGTTTTAGTTTTGAAATTCAAATGTTCCTTTTACTTATTTTTCTCTTTTCGTAATTTGAGTAAAGAAAAGAGTATTTTAATTATTGTGAATATATCTGGGAGAAAGCAAATGTGAATTAATGAAAATTTCAATTTCAGACGAGTGATAGATAAAATTGACCAAACCGAGTTTGAAGGTTTCGAATATGTGAATCCGTTACTAATGTCCCTTGAGGATTGTGTGTGACAAGAACAGCAAACGGATTATGATGAACAACAAATTGTTCTGTACAAACTAGAACAACAGCAGCAGCAGTTACAGCAACAACAACAGCAACAACAGCAGCAGCATCAGCAATTTCGTCAACATTGTGACATGTACGATGTTAATAATGTGTACGAATTGCAAGAGAGGCTGGCTAGTTTTCATTTTGAACCTTTTCCCGTTGTCAATTTAGACATTTATAGTGAAAATGAACATGACAATCTATTTGAAATGAGAAACTCCCACGAGAACGATAGTAATTACAACGAATATCGGCTGCCACCACCTTTCCCCTTTCAATACGAAAGTCCAGTCTATTCACGTTCAATCAGCATTGCCGATGATGTTTTTGATTCTGGCAATAATAACAATAATTCCGTAGTAACACGTGGCTATGACGAGAACGATTATGACGACGTTGACGATGACGAGAATCCCAAAAAGGGAATTTTAAAACAAATGTTCTGCCTTCCTTTGAATTAGAAAGAAAAACTTTTTTTTTATTCACTTATTAATAAATATTATATTGAAGTTTAGTTTACAAAACTAGAAGTATAAATTTATGAAACAAATTTTCAATTCAATTTTGTAGGCAATCAATTTTTTTATAAAAAATATATTCTTACCCTTTTTTGGATAATTAATTTTGTAAATATTTCTCTCCTCTCTTAGTGAATAGAAATTACAGTAAAAAAAGGAAAGGCAAAACAAAATTTATTGTAGCGAAAATAAATTTGCCAGAATTGAAAAAGAAATTCGCTTTATAGGAAATTAAAAACAAAGACGGTGGCAGCCTATCTGCGTTTGTAATTATTGTTATAATGAAAGTTCCTTACTTAAAATAAATTTCCATGTATATACATATAAATTTAGAAAGCCAATCATGTTGAAAAATTATTATTATTAATAACCATACTATTAATTGTCAAAATTAAAAAAAATTATTAGTCGTTTTCTATCGAAGAATATGTCGTTATATTGTCTAATTGAAATTAGTCATTTTTATTGTCTAATTGAAATTAGACATTTTATTGTCTAATTCAAAATTAGCCATTTTATTGTCTAATTTCAATTGGAAATTTTATTATCTAACTGAAGTTAGTAATTTTATTGTCTAATTGAAATTAGCCATTCTATTGTCAAAATGAAAGATTAGCCAATCCTATTGTCAGATTGAACGATAATTAGCCATGCGTCAAAAAATTCGAAATGAACAAAACTAATTAGCAATATTGAAAAAAGTAATTGACACAATGAAAGGAAAAATTAGGAAATCTTGGGAAAATTTAGAAAAATATTAATGGTATTGAAATGGTATTATGTTAAAAAAGAAATCAAGCACTGGGTCTGCTTGTTATTGTTAAACGAAAAATTTGTATTATGTATATAATCAAAATTGTGATTTGATGTTTCATATCTTAAACTCCGGTTAAAAGGGGCGTAACTCTCTTTTTTTTAAACTACTTTGACTTTCCTTTGCTTGAAAATCAAGTAAACTATTTTTTTATACTTTTCATTTTTGTAAATTCTTTTTTTTTGTTTTTTAGATAAGCATTTTTTTTAATTTTTCTATTTTTTTAAATTTCTTCTATACTTTTTTCTGTTTTCTATTTTTTTTTTTTTTTTTTGTAAAAAAAAGTATAAACTGCAATGGTCTAGATTTCCAAATTGGAATCTAGGTGTATTAATTATAAAGTTGTGTATACTTTTGCCGCTGGTGCGAGACCCAGAACTAAAAACATATGGCAAAAGACGAAAGAAATAAAAGACGCTTAGTTGTTAAAATTTCCAAAACAATATTATAAAAATAGAAAGAAAGGGGGAAAAAAGGAATTGTATTAAGGACGTTAAATGAATATGGCCGTTCAAAGTATTTTTATAAAGTTTAATTTACGTTTTAATTATTAATCATTCCAGAGATCTTATATCGATAGATATATTGTTCAAGTTCTTATCTTTAAAAAAAGACACATTATTATTGATATATTGAAACATCTATATTAATGAAAGAATATTAGTTCCTTGACGACGAAATAAAAATATATGACAGCGATAAAGTAAAATAAAATAAAATGAAAAATACGGAGAAACAATTAGTTACGTATAATATGTAAATAATTTAATTAGGAAATTATAGGAAAAGTGATTTAAAGCATTTACTATATGATATTCGTCGTGGGATATATTTTAAAGTATAAGAAAGTGTCGAGTATATATCAAAGATTTAAAGCAAAAAAAAAAAAAAAAGAAAGAAAGAAATAGTACACACGGTGAAAAAAATAGGCTCAAGCGATTTTGAAATTCGTCGCATATAAACATGTATATAATAATAATATATGACAAAGATTCGAAAAAAAATGTAGGTTTTCTAGGAAATTACCAATTAAGATTCTAAAAAACAAAAAGAAGGAAAAAAATGCCATTTATCGAATGGCAGAAAAAAAAAGTTTTACTCGCAGAGGCCTGATATTTCATAAGCCCATTTTAATATTACTCACTTAAACGACTTTAATTACTTAGATTGTACTTACCCAAGCTTCAAACGCAGAATTTGAAACAAAGAACAATTTTTCGAAGACGAATGTATTATATATGAACATAGTTCAATATTTTCTTCGGTTTAAGTCAAGAAATTTTTATTTCTTATATATTTTTTTTTACTTTTCATATTTCCATAGGGGAAGAAAATGTTATTTTTCATTTTTTTGAAAATATATTCCTTTTCTTCGAAAGACAAAAGAAATAAAATCTCGAAGCATTTTTTTGTTACGTGTTTTAAGATCTGACAAACGAATTCATTGTATCATTGAGAATATTTAAAAGCTTCATTAATCACATAATTATATATTTCTGGTCTTCCAATCAATTTTACAATGTTACTGTACTTCTTTTTCTATAATATATTTTATAGAAAAGAAAATTAAACAACGATTTTTATATGACTTTGTTTTTCTGAGTATTATTATTATTATTATCATTATTGTTGGAATATTGTTATAAATGATCCTTGTGACAATTTTGCCAAAGACTTGTATTCTGTGAGTGTTGGATTTAAATTATTGCTTGGGTGAGTTTTTTTCAAAGTTAGGAGAAGATAAAAAAAACAAATGAATCTAGACGAATTTTTCTTTTTTTTCAATTATTAAATGGAAATTTAATCGCTACTTGATAATGGACTTAAAAACATAATTTCAGGAGTATAAATATATCGTTTATTGAATTTTCAAGAGTACGATGTAATGTTGATAATGTTAGTATTTAACACAATATTGTATTATTTTATACACCGCTCTGAAAAACGAGAGTATATTTACTTTGCAGAGAAATAAACACTTTTAGGAAAATGAGGTACATTTTTTATTTATTCTATTTTTTTGGGGGGAGCTAATATTTATTTCGAGTTCGGAATATAAAAATTAAAAAATAATTTTCGTCGTTTGTTAATGATTTAATATTCTTATTTTATTTCAATTCGTCTTAAATAAATTGAAGATTAAATATTTTCTTTCAACTAATTTTAATTCTAAACTTGAATTTGGCTTAATTTGAATTAATTTGGAATTTGAATTGATTTGGATTAATTAACTAATTAATTTAATAAATTTCATTTTATCAGCTGAATTATAATTTAAGGATTCATTTGAAAAAAATGTTAACAGTTTCAGATCAGAGGCGCGTCAGCAGAAAAGAAGAGGAGAAAAAAAAGTAATGTGAAACTTAAGTCGACAATAATGGTCAACGAGGATTTTTCAAACAAATTGTTGCTATCGTTAATTAGGCAGCGAGGTTTACAAAATAAACTTTTATGCAAATGAGTTTTTCTGGAAATATTAAACCAGGTAGGCATTTTTTTCTAATTTCAAAATTGAATCAACAGTAGTATGCAAAAAAAAATAACTATACAAGATCGCGTGACGGGATAAAGCAATGCACTTGGGATAGTTCATAGTACATTTAATTTTTTCATAAAATGAAAACAAGTCCTTGGCCTAAAAAAATAAAGTAATAATCGGTTTTCACAAGGAAAAGACATTTGTAGTAATTTAGAGGCATTTATCGGTTTTTAATTTAATATTCTCAATAAATAATAAGTGTCTATATTGTTTCATGTGCGAGGGAATTTTTTATTTCTAAATTCTTCAACAATGCATAAGGATGGTTTTTTTTGTTATTTATATTTTTATTGTACTTTCTTATTATTATTTTACTCTTTTTTCCACTTTGTTTATTTTTTCTATCATTTTTTTAATTTATTCTCAATTATTTTTATTTTATGAATTTTTAAAAATATTTTATTTATTCAATTCTATTTTTTTCTGTTATTTTTATTTTTTTATTTATTTTATTTATTATTTTTATTTTCGATTGTTTTTATTTCATTCATTTTTTTATTATTTTATTTAGTTAGTTTATTATTATTTTTCTTTATCATTTTTACTCGTTTTTATATTAATTTTACTCTAAAAATTAAAAAGAAAACTTTTCGTTACTTAATAGTAATTTTTTTATACTAATTTACACAAATTATTTCAGATTAGTGTCAATTTTTGTCAATATTTTCTGTGTTACTAGTTTTTTTTTATTTAATTCTATTTAGTTCGATTTTATTAATTTTTTTCATTATTCTTTTTAATTTATTTTTATTTATTTTTCTTCCTTTTTTAAAAATATTTTATTTCTTTATTCTTAATATTTTATTTATTTTGTTTATTATTATTAGATTTGATTTATATTTATTCGTATTTGGGTGATTAAATTTAAAATGTCATTTTGCTGTCCTGCCGAGAAAACTCGAGTCCGAACTTATATATCGAACATATTATGGTTCATTAATTTTATATATCATTTATTTTGTTCAAATTTTAATTTTTAACCACCAAAAGCACTCAGAAAAAATTTGGCAGCAAAATTGCAGGCAAAATGTCACTGGTGTCCCGTGTCCGCGAACATGAAACCATATCTTGTCTACTAAGAAAAATGGTTATTTTTCATGTTTTTGGTTACCGAAAAAATTATTTCGTAAAGTGGAACTTCTATATTTAAAGAAAAACTACTAGTCGAATATAAATAAATAAAATAGTGGTTGGAAAAAAATCAAAAGCGTATGTCCTTAAATTTCATATTTTTAAGAGAAAATGACAAAATCTGAATCTCGCGCTTAATATTTAATTGTGCAAGAGTATGAAACTGCTTTATTGACTGTTAATAGAAAGTACTATGTGTCTAGAAGCCTAGAGAAAAAAACTTCAACGTTCTAACCTATCTACAAAATACACGATGCATGGCAGATTGGCAGAATGAATTTACCGAGCACAAATGTCACTGGTGTCCCTGCGACAAAATAGTACTTAATATTAGTATTTTTTTCAAATACCTCATTATAGTCTCACTTATTACTGAAACTTTCAGAATCGCACACCTCCAAAGTTAGAAATATAATCATTCTTTTTTAAAATGAAAATTGAGGCAGAATGTCACTGGTGTCCCCTGTCACTGGTGTCCCCTAAAATACACAGGCACTCAAAAAAAAAAGTTTTGTTCTAAACACTATGTATTTTTCGCTGCTGAATCCGAATCCGAAGGCAGAATTGACAAATTTGCTCAAAATTTTGAAATAAAAGTAAATAATAATAAATAATTTTAGAGTCGTTTTTTGAAATTATAAAATATAACAACATATTTTTCTTTTTTTTTGTCAATATTAAGCTTTCTACATTTTTTCTATGAATTATAAATCCACCTATATTTTCTATTTATTACGTTCAATTATTCTAGTTTTAAACTATATTTTTACTCATATGTTCCTATCTTTTTTATTATTTAAAAATAATTTTCAATGACATCTTTAAGCGTGTCACTGGTGTCCCCTAACTTGCTTATGTCTTCTTGTGATTTACAGCTACATAATTCACGGTGAAAATTAATATAAATTATTTTATAATTCGTATTTGACTATTAGCTTTTAATACAATGATTTATTATAAAATCTGATTGTATTTTCAGTTTGTTCTAGTGAATACATACTGAAAAAGTGCCTCGTGAAAATATATGTTTTTTCTCCAAAAATCTGTCTGTTTATGAAAATATTTGTTATTATGTGCTTGACCACTATTGATTTCATGGATTATACATGCTAGTCAACCAAAAAAAAAATAATTTAACCAGAAATTTCAACATCGCCAAGTCAACATTTGCAGATAGTGAAAATGACATTTTAAATTTAATCACCCATTTATATAAATTTTACTCTAAAAATAAAAAACAAATTTACTTAAAAGTAAATAAAATAAATAGTAATAAATTAATATTCAAATAAACAAAAATAATATCTTTTTATACTAATTTATACAAAAAAAAAAAATTATTTCAAATTAGTGGCAATTTTTTGTCAATATTTTTTGTGTTACTACTTTTGTTTTTTAATTTAATTCTATTTATTTTTATTTTATTAATTTTTTTTCTTTATTCTAATTATTTTATTTTCATTTATTTTTCTTACGTTCTTTAAAAAATTTTATTTCTTTATTGTTATTATTTTGTTTATTTTATTTATTATTATTAGATTTTATATATCTTTTTTATTCGTATAATTATATTAATTTCACTTTAAAAAAGAAAAAAAATTTTTACTTAATAGTAAATATAATAAATAGTAATAAATTAATATTTAAATAAACAAATCAGAATTTTTTATATTAATTTATACAAAAACAATTATTTCAGATTAGTATCAATTTTTATCTAATTATATTTGTTACTATTATTAATTGTTAATTAATTATTTTTCTAATTATTATTTACTGAGTTTGGATTCTTTAAAAAATAAATTTCGATTTAAAAGCATTAATTTTGACAAAAATGAAGAATCGGGTGAAAAAAGAAATCTATGAATCATTGAATATTATTTTGTAGAAAATTTCCCTCGTGGAAATGCAAAATGTGATAATGTTTCACCGGCTGATAAGATAAATGAATCACAAAATTCTTGCTATCTTGTTGTTACGAAAGGGAAAATAAAATTAAACCACTTTTGATTTAGCAACATTTAGAATAATAATAATAATAATAATAATAATAATAATAATAATAATAATAATAATAATAATAATAATAATAATAATAATAATAATAATAAAAGTAAAAAAAATAGTAAAAAGAAAAAAAAATAAAAGAAAAATTTTTTTGAGTAAAAAAAGCAATATTTAATTGTTCTGTAAATTTTTTAATCGGTCATAATTAAAAGGTAATTAAAAATAGTTTAAATAATTAAAAATCGAGTTTTTTTTCGAAACAGTACAAATATTTTTATTTATTCTTCTATTGTTTTATTTTTTCTAGAGATAAATAATAAATGACCTATTTTTGTTAAAATTCTTTTGTTGTACTTAATTTTTAACTTTTGGTAATTGATAAAAAATTGTTTAAATAAAAAATCACGTGTATATAAAATTTCATATTTTGAAGAGAAGCGCGCGCAGTGTTTTAATTGGTGGAAGGGGGATTCGATAGTTCAAAGTGAATCGACCGCGCCAAGTTTACTACTACTACCAACTGTCACCTGCAGATGCCAGTCAGTCTCGCAGTCAACGTTCGCGAAGCGTTGTGCGGTGTGTGATAGTTTATTATTTTTTCATTCTGTTCACAGCTCATCAACCCCTCTCGTTCAAGGTGTTGTTAAAATACGTTGAATTGAGTTTTTCGCCCTTCCAACAAATATAAGTGCCGGTAAACAATGTTTAATATTAATTGGATTACACGGAATATGATAATATTGTGTCAAGCTCGATGAATGCTTATGAAACCGGGTCCAGTGTCAGTCAAAGTGACGCGCTTCCAAAGAGTCGCCCTTTCGCCGCGTTACTCGAATTCTCTCCTCTCTTTAATATATACACACACACACCAAGAAAAATCCCAAAAGCCTTCCATGCTGTGATTATTCAAAAAAGTATCTTCTATAAAGAGAAATAAATTACAAGTAAATCACAAATTATTCTTGACAGAGAATCGACAGAATCTTTTATATCACAGGTGAATTTCGCAGTGCGGAACAACGGGGTGTGTACCTCTCTCTCCTGATTTATTTCAAATGACGCGTACGCCGGCATTACTGCATCTCAGTACAATGATGTATCGAAGGAGAAAATTCATGGCGAGAATGAGAATAAATCCAAATGGAGAGAGATAGGTTTGATAAAATTAATCGCGGAAATAGGGATGACAGTGCTACATAACCCCACCGGCCGGTTAAAAAGTAGCGAGAGGATCATCCTTATGACGTGAGATTGTGGAAATCTCGAAGAAAAATGAACTACATGCTATGTACCCTATATGGGTTCGCGATATTCTTTATGATATTTTGGCTGTCAATGTGGTTAGTGCATATTATTGCGTTGGTGGCCGGTCGTTGGAAGCTGCATCGAAAAGTTGCGCAAGTGCCGATCTACGAAACGCCCTGGCCCGGTGTTTCAATAATAAAACCTCTAATGGGTGTTGATCCAAATTTATTTGGCAATTTGGAAACGTTCTTCCTATTGGAATATCCAATGTATGAGATTCTATTTTGCGTTGAGGACGAAACTGATCCTGTTCTTATGCTCGTTTATAAATTAATGGAGAAATATCCGCAGGTTGACGCGAGGCTGTTTGTCGGTGGTTGTGGCGTTGGTGTTAATCCAAAAATCAACAACATGCAACCGGCTTATGAGGCATCAAAGCATGATTTAATATTAATAAGTGATAGTGGTATTAGAATGAAGGAGGATACGTTACAGGATATGGTGAATTATATGACTGATAATGTTGCATTGGTGCATCAAATGCCTTTCACGTGTGACAGAGAGGGTTTCGCTTCGGTTTATGAGAAAATATTCTTTGGCACTGTACAATCGCGAATGTATTTGGCCGCTGATTTGTTGAGGATTAATTGTCATACGGGAATGTCGGCGCTGTTGAGGAAGGCACCTTTGGAGGAGGTTGGAGGTTTGAAGAGTTTTGGTGTTTATTTGGCGGAGGATTTCTTTTACGCTAAATCGTTAACGACTCGTGGCTGGAGGATAACAGTGTGCTCGCAGCCGGCTATGCAAAATAGTGGACACTGTGAAGTGCAATCGTTTCAGGCGAGATTGAGACGATGGGCAAAATTACGAGTTGCCATGCTTCCATTGACTATTGTGCTTGAGCCACTTAGTGAGTGTTTAGTCCTGGGTGCTTGCACTTCATGGGCAGCTAGTGTACTTTTTGAGTGGGATTCCCTAGTCTTTTATTTAGTTCACATACTTTTGTGGTTTATGTTTGACTGGACCATGTTGTGCGTGGTGCAAAATGGACCCTTACCTTTTAATAAACTCGAGTTTATTATCGCTTGGTTACTTAGTGAAACCACGAGGTGAGTTTCTTTCTTTTTTTCTATCTTTCTTTCTTTTTATCTTTCTTTCCATCTTTAATTCGAGTTTGAAAATAGTTTTTTTTTTAAATTGACACGAATTTCATTTCAGTTTGAACAAGTAGAAATTTTTAACAGCTAATCGATTCATAATTTATTGATTCACCTTGAGCATTTAACAACAGTTTCATTGTGTGTGCGTGTGTACATAAATAATGTGAGTACACGGAATAAAATTGTTGTGGTTATGGCAATTAAAATTTCATTTCATCAATATTGGTAATATTAGAATTATAATTATTAGATAGTTCTTGTTTTTCCCTGCAACAAACTTTTACAAACTACATTTCATGTTATAGTCAAACAAGAAAGTTTGAAAATGCCTACGGTAATTTAAAATTTGTAAATAATTACTCGCTACTTTGTCAACAATGATTCATTCAAGTGGTGACATATTTTTCTCTATTTCTTAATTTCCGAATTTATTTTAATTCCTCGACAATTATTTTTTAGTACAGTTCTAATTGGGCATTGGAAAATATTTGTCAGAATTATCTTTTCAAATTAGTTATCAATCAAAAAAATAATATTTAGAGTCAATTATTATTAACAAGTATTTATTTTTAATTTAATTTTGTTATTTGATTTCATTTCTAATTTAATTTATTTTTTAATTTAATAATATTTACTTTCATAACATTCCAGATTTATAATTTTAAAATGTTTAAGAATTGGATTAAAGTGTTTAAATAATAATGCGATACGAACATCTTGAAATAATTAGTAAATTAAAAATACAAAACTGCCTTGAAGTTCAAGATCGACAGAAATCAATTTGCTTTGAATTTATATTCTCTTGTGTGCAATAGTAAAATTATCGAAAACAATTTTCACTCTGAAAGAAATTTCTGTTTTTGACATTTTTGTTATGTTTCTAAGAGGAAGTTTACGCAAATAAAACTTTTCGCCTGAATTCGTAATTTAATTTTACTTTCGATAATAATACGAAAAGCGTAATTAATTTTCCCTTCAATTATATAGAATATAGTTTCTACATTTTCAATTGCAGAATTTTTCAAATTTGAATACAGAATTGTGAAAAACTGTTAAATTATATAATTTTTCAAATTTATATTGTGACAAATATAAAAATTGTGACAAATTAAAAAATGTCAAAAATAGAAAAATAACAAACATTAAAAAATGACAAAAGTAACAAACATAAAAAAATTACAGAAATAGAAAAATGACAAATAGAAAAATACCAAAAATAGAAAAATGACAAAAATAAAGAAACGACAAAAATAGAAAATTTGACAAACATAAAAAAAAAATACCAAAAATAGAAAAATAAAAATAAAAAATGACATAAATAGAAAGAACCGGAACAACTGAAAACGAAATAAAAATTGCAAACGTGAATAATTTTATTCTAAAGAAGAGAAGAAGGAATATAAAAATTTAATTTGAGAATGGTCGAAAAATTCAAAGCTTTTGTTTTTTTAATCCTCAACGTGTATATAAAATGTGAGATGAATCCGTGTGAGAAAGAGAGGTTGTTTTATATTTTAAATTTGCATATATAAACTCTTCTAAAGGTTGAATTGAAATTAAATGTTAAATTTTTTATTTTCAGGCCGTATTTATTTCTGCAGGCAGTTCTTGATCCCCTGATTCAGTGGAGATCGCGAGTCTACAAGTTAAAATGGGGTGGAATTGCCGAGGAAGTCAAGGCTAAAGTCAAATACTGAGGAGAAGAATCATCTCTGTACTTAAAAAGCTCATGGATAAGAGACACAAAAATTATGTATGTATATGTACATATATAAAGTCACATATATATGATGCATATTCAACATACATATACGTATACGTATATTATATACACGAAGGAAGACAAAAAAAGAAAAGTAGAGACAGAAAAAAAATTCTTTTTTCACACATATTAAATTGTATGTGTTTAAAGAATCTCAAAAAATAAGAATCGTATTTGCGAATCGTAATTAAAGAAATTAAATTAACAAATTAATTTTCACAAAATAATTCTTATGGTATGCTCAAAAAATAGAAAAAAAAGAATGCTAGTGCAATGAACCGAGAAATCTTTTTACCTATAATAGGTACTTGTTTGAAAGAAAACAAAAATATTAATTTATATCTAGGAATGTTATTTATTTCCGTAGTTATTTCATGCCTAAATCTTGCTATATCACAGTTCTAAAGAGAGAAAGAATGAGAGAGAATGAAAAGTACATAACAACCAAAAAAGGATAGTTACATTTTATCGTTGTGTTCATGAGAAAAAAATAAAATATTAAATTAAATTGTAATAGTAAATTTAACAAAAAAAGGAGCACAAAAGTAGCTGACAAAAAAAAATTGCGAGGAAATTGTATAGAAGAAAACAGTGCTCAAATCAGTCAAAATTATTTTTATTACTATTTCTTTTTTTTTATTGTTATCGAGTTTTCTAGTTTTTAATTAGATATTTTAGATAGGTCAATGTTAGGTAAAGAAAGTAGGTTTGAGACAATGTCATCGACTATAGATTTGAGAGGAGAACAAAAATGTAATTCGTCCTTCCTTCAAAATTGCATTTTAAATTTTTTGATAATCAAATTGTTTTTAATTTTTTTATTGTTAAAAGTAAAAAATATTGATAAAATTAAAAAATCGTATCATTGAAGAAAGTAATTTGATATCGTAAAATAGTTCTTTATTGGAAAATTTCATTTGATTGGAAATAATTCCAAACCATTGTTTTTATTTGAAACAAAAATCTAGCCATTTTGATTGGTGAAAAAAATTGTAAAGAAATTAAAATTTCGATTGCTTTTAATTTTTTGTTAAAAATAAAAAATATTGATAAAATTGAAAAATTTTATCATGATCAAATTTGTTGATTGACATCCTAAAATGTAATTATAACAGAAATTGACAATTTTTTTGGAAAAAATTAAATTTAAATTCAATTAAAAATTAAAATATCGATTATTAAATTAATTGTCAATTCGTTGCAGAAATGGAAAGAAAAAAAAATTCTAACAGTAAAATTTGTCAGATATTTCGAATGTACTTTTCCAAAAATAATTTCGATTTCCCTCTCAATGAGAAAAAGGACGAATGGATTTTTTTTCTCCGCCTCTTTCCTAATTAAAAATAAGTGCATTTGCACTTGATTTGTCGATGAGTCAAAACCGTCTGCCTATGACAATGAAATATCACTTCGGATGTACCTCATTTCTAATTAGATTTTTAGAAATAGTCGTATATATATATATAGAAAGAGAGACAGAATAAGGGAATATAATAATGAATTCGTAAAAGAAAAAAAAAGAAAAAAACTCAATTGTGATTGTCTTGACGAGAGCAGCTGAACAGATACTCGAGCGATTTTAGTACAGGCTTTATTCCTATATATTTTGTCGGCGCGAGGGGCTGGTTTTACTACAATTTTAAATGGAAACGAGGTCGAAGCTTTTGCTTCGAAACACCAAGATATTGTTGTAAATGAGAACAAATTACCAAGAAGATTAAAATCTATTTTAAAAGTCTTTTTTTTTTTGTTTTAAAGGAATCGCGCTTTTAGCTTTTAGCTTAATACGTACGTTTAAACGGTTTTTCTTTTGCATTATCAGATCTTTCAATTTTATTTTCTCTGTTTTAGTTGGGAAACTCGGTTTTTTGTTGTGTAATAATTTTCCGGGCGAGTAGTTATTGAATGTTTGTTAAAAAATTTCGCTTTCTTGTCAGTGACTAAAACTTGTGTAAAAATAATTCAATTTCAATTTAATTATTCAATTTTAATTGAATTATTCAGTTTCAATTCAATTATTCAGTTTCAATTTAATTATTCAATTTCAATTCAATTATTCAGTTTCAATTCAATTATTCAATTTCAATTCAATTATTCAATTTTAATTGAATTCAACTATTCACTTTATTTTTTTCAGTTTTTCAATTCAAATCCAATTCAATTCAATCAATTTCAATTCAAAACTAAATAAATTCAAAATAAAAATATTTAAATTCGAATTGAATAATTTAAATCAAAATTGAAAATATTTATATTTAGATTGGAAATATTTTTATTTAATTTGCCAAAAAAATTACAAACGCTCAAATGAAAGGACGATTTTTTCTTTTTTCATTCAAGCAACTGAATTTTGTTCAAAAATAATTTTTTCATTCATTTAGAAAATTAATTTCTCTCTAAAAATGTTTAAATTTAATTTACTCTTGATTTTTTAGTAATTTTTCAAAATTTTATTTTTCATTTCGATCAACTCTGAATTTTGTTACAAAAATAATTTTCTTTCGTTTATTTAGAAAATTAATTTTTCTCTATAAATTGTCTAATTTATTTTAATTTTGATTTTATTCTAGTCATTTTCCAAAATATTTTGTTAAAAATAATCTTTTTCGCTAATTTAGAGAATGAATTCCTCTCTATAAATATCAAATTTATTTTAGTTTTGATTCTATTTTAAGTAACTATACTTTTGAAAATATTTAATGAGATAAAAAATATTCGTTTATTTGAACTTTTAAAAACTTTAGGAAAAATTTATTTGAATTGAAAAATATTTATAATCGAAAATTTCAATTTGAAATTGAAAATATTTTTATTTGGATTGGAAAATATTTAAAACGGAAAATTTCAATTCGAAATGGAAATATTTTTATTCTAATTGAAAAATATTTAAAATAGAACATTTTAATTCAAATTGAAAATATTTTTATTTATATTCAAATTTTTGACTTGAATTAAAAAAAAATGTAGAAATTTGTTTCGACTGAATGAATTTAAATGAAAAGAAAATACATTAAAAAATAATTGAGAGGAAAATACTTTGAAAATTGAAATTTACTGCGAAATAGAATTTTTTTGGGTTGAAATTTTAGTCACTGATTATGATGTTTCCTTGCACAATAATTGACGTCACACAAGTGATTCGATCTTCCACTTCGAGAGTGACCTTTTTTTCTCAAGGCATCTTGGGTACATACCACTTTTTGGCCGACACTTAACCCTTGTCTCGACCTTTGATTCTTATTATAACGCCCGTCAAACTCCATTATTATTTTTCCTTTTTGTTCTTGAACACATTGCCATTCACGAACTTCCCTTCGTGCACCAACGGGACCTTTGAAAAGTGGCTTCCTCTTCTTATTCTTCTTGACTTAATAATGGCAACAACTTTCGTGACACTCGCTTTTTTACAAGTGTCCTTAAAGGTTTTGCTACCATCCTTGAAAGCTTGAGTGTCTGGAACCAGACGCGTCTACGCTTCTCCAAAATTATCATATCTTCTTTTTTTCCACTCATACGCAACTATACTATTTTCGATCGATTCATCGAAACGAAGGGGAAATAATTACCAAAGAAAAAAGAAAAACGAAAAAAAAAATAAATAATAATTATAATAGTGAAAAATAGTAAATCATTTTTAGACTCAGAAGAGAGAAAAATTATAAAAATAAATTACCATTAATTATTTTTAGAAGAGAAAGAAATGCAAAAAAAGTAAAATTATTGTTTGAAAAAAAAAAATTTTTTTTGATTATGAAGAACAGCGAAAAAAATTTTTTGGATTATGAAAAATAGCGAAAAAAATCACGAAGTTGAAGTCCACAACGTTGATCAACGAAAAAAATTTGTTTTATCTATTCGAATATTATTTTTAATTTAATATTTAATTGTATAAAAATTATTATCAGAACATAAACATCAATCTATTTTTTCTAAATATTGTTGTGTCAATATTGCTGCGATATATTTTAATAATTTATTAAGTAAACAATTTTTTTCGTTGATAAACGTTGTGGACTTCAACGTGGTAAAAAAATCTTATTTTCTGAATGAGAAAAAGAAAAATTATAAATGATCTTTTTTTCGAAAAAAAGAACTTGTTATCTTGTAGATAAAATTTTTGCTCCACATTTTCCGTTGGATGCAATGAACTTTTCTATTGTGAAAAAAAGCAAAAAAGAACAAAAAAATGAAATGCGAATTGCAACATATAAATACGTCTGGTAACTAAATACAAACCAAGTTGTATCCGGTTACGAGACACAAACCGCAGGAACGTTCAAAGAAAGGCTTTAAGTTACAAAATATCATTGAAATAGTGTTGTCAAATTATTCCAAACAACAAATATTGTAATAATTTTATACATTGATAGCAAGTTCTTTGATTTTTTTTCATTGTAATCTCTCGCGTTCACTCTCTGAATTGTTGTCAAAAATATCACTTTAATCTTCTATTATTACAATTCTAATCATTTTTTTTTCTTTTCTCATTTATTAAAGGCGATGAAGAAAAAAATTCACGATAAATTTGCTGCTACACGCACGAAAAAAAAGAATAGTAATAAAATAATTTATAAAAATATAATAATAATAAAAATAAAATTTAAAAAATGTAACAAAATTTAAATTATTATTATTTTTATTATTATTATTATTATTATTATTATTATTATTATTATTATTATTTTTATTATTATTTTTATTTTTATTTTTATTTTTATTTTTATTATTATAAAAACATTCATTTAATTATAGAAGAATTATTTCCTATATTAATAACAATAATATTTAAATTTTTCCGGAATTATGAATTATTAATTATTATTTTCTATTTTTCTATTTTTAATGTAATATAATATTATTTCTCCAGTAAATTTTAATTATTACTCCCTTTCGTTTCGATAATCAAGAAGATGAATTCCACAAAAAGAAAAAAAAATTGAATTTAATCAACAGCGTCATTTATGCAAATATTATTTTCGCTCCTCCTTTTACACAACGTCGAGTTTTTAATTTATATTTCTTACACTTTTCAACAATTGCATATCTTATAAATTTAATCGTCTATTAATTATGTATTACTTGTTATAAAAATTGTTCCAATTATTGATAAATTAATTACGAATGAATTAAATTTTTCAAAAATAAATGATTAATTACGTAATAAATTATTAATTAATGACTTATTAATTATTTTTACGATCTGTTCAATGTTTTAATAATTATAAAAATATTTAATTAATGTTTTAATAATTAAATCTTAATTTATTTTTATTAATTAATCAATTTATTAAATTATTTTTTGACAAAATAATAAATATACCTAATATAAATTTAATAAAAGAAAATAATTTTTAACAGAGAAAATGTTTAATTATTATAACACGATTTTGCATTTAATTGTAATAATTTTCAAAAATATTTAAATAGAAAAAATGTTCAAAAAAATTTGAACCTTCGAAACTTTTTAGAAAAATAATTATTATAGCAATTAATTAAAATATTTAATTTATAATAGCTAATTATTATACTATATTTAATTAATAATTACAATTATAACTAATTATTTATTATAATTTATTAATTATTAATTAATTATTAATAAGTTATTAATAATATTAATAATTACAAGATAAATTAGTATAGAATTAAATAATTTTTGAACAATTATAATTGTTTAGAATTTACTTAATTATAATAATTTTATTAATTGTTAATTATCAGTTAATTATTATTTAGTTATTAATTATTTATTAATTAATAATTTATTGATAAAAATAAAAAATACGATATCAATCAGTTAAGAATGAAATAATTTTCGAATACATAATTAATAATGCGACATTCCTCTTTTGCTCTTGCGAAGTGCTCTTCTTTTTTTCACGTAAACGATTTTTAGGCAAGTTTTCGAATAATATCGACGCGTTTATTAAAAGAAAAAAAAACCAGCACTTGTCTCGATATTTGTAAGAAACACGCGTACCTTTAATGAAAAAAAAATTTTTTTTGTACAGTTACATTATAATTGCAATTTGTAAATAAACATTAAAAGCGAACCTTTATTTTATAGTTTAATTTAACGGTTAATTTAATTTCGGCGACTGATTGTGAAGAGGAGAGATTTAATTTATATTATATAAATTGTTTTTATATGTATACGTTACTGCCACTATATGATTGTCAAGTCAAAAATAATTTTAGCTCTGTATATTATGTATGTTTCTCAATTGCAAAAATGGTATTTTCTTGCCAAGCTTCTCAAATTTATTTTCAAAAAAAAAACCTTGAAGAAGGCGGTGAAATTTTAATTTTTAATTATATAATAAATATTCTAGGACAATTTTTAGAAAAAAATATCAAAAAATTTTTTTGCATTTCTCGCCAAGACAAAAATGTTTCTGCTTTTACCAGGAGAAAAAATTTTTTTTTTATTTTCAAAATCTTGTGAAAAAGATATTTTGAGAGAAAAATTAAGTAACACCAATGGTGGCCAATTTTACATAATTATATAATAAAAAAAATAATTTAGATGCTACATCAACCAAAAAAAAAAAAAAAAAAATAGCTTTTGACAGATTTACAACAAAAAAAAAGATCTGGAATGATTTGGTAAATTTTGTGTGGGGAAAAAAATAAAAATTGATAAAGAAAAACGGATAAGTACACGCATACCTATGTAATTAGGAGAAAAAGAATTTTTTTTTTCTAGAAAATAATGGCAATTTTTACTCTCAAATGAAAAAATATGACATTTTTTTCTCCTTTTTGCACCTTCATATCGTTTTCGATCGAACGACTCGTACAATCTTGTACCATCTAAATATTAAATGTAAATCGTCACGATATGAGAGAAAATGGCAAAATAAAAAAAAAATTAGTATATATTCAAATTGTGAATTTTCGACCAAATATATTTATTAAGGGAAATTTTCTCATTTAAATGCAGTCAAATTTTTGATGAATATTTTCTTTTAAAAGAAGAAATGAATGTTTTCGAGAAATTTTTTTTTTTTAGAATTAAAAAATATTTATTATCATTATTAATATTTAAAATTAAAAAACAAGTTTTTTATTTTCAAGCAAAAAATATACTTTCTTTTAATTACTTTTTATAATTGACATTAAAAAATTATACAAAAATGCAAAAAAAAAAAAAAAAAAAAAAATTGATTTCTTCTTTTAAAAAAAATCGAGCTTGCGAGCTTCTACATAATAAGTGTTTAATACATCTAAATATCTAGAGCTTTTATCTCGCTTTTTCAGCGAATTATTGTATATATATGTATATTATATAGGTATGCGAAAAATTGTTCTTCATCATTTTTGTACATAATCATGTAATGGCGATTATCTCTCATCGATTCTCTATTTTCTTTTACACCTCTCTTACACGGAAAAAAATATTGGGCTAAAAACACATGAGCGTCTGTTGCGTATATTGCACGCACACTATACCATGCGTGATTTGCTTGGAATCCATCCTATTTTCGCATGGTGCTGTAGCAAAAGTCACACGAGCCATGCATTTTTAGTAAACTCCTGTGTGATATTTGCAAAATGGGCTCATGTAAAAATCGAAATAATAGACTCTATGCATTATTAGGCTGATGTTTTTTTCCGTGTACAGTGACAGTGAGGAAAAAATTTTACAAATATAAAAAAAAACAAAAATTTGCATGAATGTCTCTGAGAATGTCCGGTTTTAGAAAGCGACAAAAAAAACTTTCCTAATTTAATCCGCTTTGTATTAAAAAGAAAACAAAAAAGCAAAAAAAAATGAAGAAAAACAGTGAATATATTTAAAATATTAAGACATGACGTATAATTAATCATTCTCTCGTAGACGATAAGTATGGTATAGACAATTATTAATTATATTTATATATAAAAAAAAATACTGTCGACATTATTAGCAAGAAAAAAAAATGACTTTATTAACAGATGATGTTTAATGGTCAGACGCTGTATTTTTTTTTCTTTTAAAGTGTGATCGTTAGACTGTAAGCGTATACTTTCGTCTATACTTGAACGTGGCCAAGCAAAAGCAGCTGTGATCAGCCTAGAAAATATTTCTGCGTGTATCTTCTTTTTTTCAAGAGAAAATTTTTTTAGCTTTGACAATCCGGTAGATTTTTCCTTAAATAACGTTTTACGGGTTTTTTTTGACAATTATTTTGCTGAAAAGCAGCGAATAGTTGCAAATAATTAAATATTTTCTAATTATTAAAAACAATTTTCTTGAAATTAAGGAAAATTTTCTTTGAGTCAAAAATTTCGCGCCAAAATAAGTGAGGGGCCGCTAGGTGGCGAGTAAACTCTCTCACAAGCGGTATTATGTGGACGGAGTATAATAAACGTTCTTTTTGCTAAAGTGAATAATTATATTTTTTTACGAAATTTATTTTATCAATAAAGTCAGATTAATATAAATTATATAATAATTAATTTTTTTTTATTATTAAATATATATAATAATTAATAAAATTAATAAAGATCTTAAACTTTTTGTTTGACCTAATGGCTTACGCCATTAGGCCAAATAAAAAGTTGAAGATCTTTATTAATTAAAGTATATGCTTTAATTTAATTATTAAACAGGAAAATAATTTTTTTTTTGCATTAAAATTAGTGAGCGGCGAAAATATTATGAAAAAGTTTTCGAGTAAAATGTATCGTTTCGTCTGCTAATTAGTAATAATGATTATCCTTGATCTTATTTTCGCGTGAATTATTTCTTTGCCATAAGAATAGAAATTCTATTTGCTTACTCGTTGTTTTTTGTAGGCAATCCATTTATAAACATATTATCTTTATAGTCACAAACACATACTTCCTCTGGGAATGCTTTTAGTCAAATTAAAGTCATAGATATACAGAGAAATTTTCATTCAGACAAAATGCTTTATGTGTGCCATTATTTCAATGAAATTTGTAAATTAATACTGAATTATTTTCGAAAAGTTGTAATTTTGAATTCACACCATTGTTTTTTTTATTTGGTAAAATTAAAAATTGTTCGTTTTTTTGGGGTAAAATTTAAAATTGTTCGTTTGTTTTGGGGTAAAATTTAAAATTGTTCGTTTGTTTTGGGTAAAATAAAAAATTGTTTGTTTTTTTTATTAAAATTAAATTGTTTGCGTTTTATTATTAAAATTATAAATTATTTCCTTTATTTGATATTAAAACTGAAATTTGTTAGTTTTTTTTGTTATTAATATTAAAAATTGTTTCTCTGTCATTTTTTAAATAAAAATTAAAAATATTGTTGTGTAAGGCTCGAGAAATGTCTCGAGTTTTGGCTCACTGCGCATGTGCGGCTACTGCGCAAGCGCACTTGTAGCAAAGAATTATTACACGAAATTGCACAAAAATATATCAATTTTTCACAATTATTTTATAACTTCGAACATTTTTCCCCCCTGTATTTTAATTTCATTTAGAGGAAAGTTCAACTACATAAAGTTTGATTGAATATTTCCGCAAGGAAATTTGATTGAAAAATTAATATGGCGTAAGGCGAGCACGTGCCCATTAAAGTCACGTGACGCCTGACGCCATGATTCTCTCAACTCGCTTATAGTTTATGGTGAAAGCATTTCTTTCCGGTACACGTGTTTTAATATTTAAATTTCCAATTCAAGTGTAAATTATTTATCAGAGAAAACAAAGTGAAAAATGTCCAAGTTGTTAAGTGAGTGCCATAATGTTCAAAATTCATAGACGGATAATATAACCTCAAAAATATTTTTAAGGTACAATTTTTAATTAGTATTCACAATAGTAAAAAAAGACACTACGCCTATGCGTAATGCCTTTTTTCGATTTTTTCTCTTATTGAAATTCTTTAAATTAAAATTTCGTCAAAAATGATTCATGCGGCAAAAAATGGGACTTATCTTTCGTATTTTGAAATCTCATTATCTTTTGTTGCTGTTTGCAAAATTTTTTCGAAATTTTTATTTTTTTTATCTTTTTAAACATTTATCTTTAAATATTTAATTTTCGATGTGTTTCAAATTTTGTCATGTATTTGTAATGCTTGTAGGATATCGCAGTTTACTTTGAAACAATTGTTTGAAAAATTACAGTGGTAAAAAAAAAATTTCTCATTTTATCTCGGAATTTATTTTCAAACAAAAGTAATAATTGTAAAATTTGAAAATTATGCAATTATTTTTTTTATTATTATTATTATTAAATTACTATTATTACTGCAAAATTTAGAATTTTTTTAAACCTAATAATTAAAATAGTTTAATACTTTGGGTTAATACTAATTAAAATAATTGAATTATTAGGGTTAATATTAATTAACATAATTATTTTAACTAATACAATAATAATTTAAAAGTTAGGGTGAATCCTAAAAATTAAAATTAATTTTATAAATTAGGGTTGATTTTAATACTTAAAATAATTTATTAATTAGATTAAATCCTAATAATTAAAATAATTTACAAATTGGGGTGAATTCTAATAATGTTTACCAATTTTTCATTGTTAAAAAACATTTTTAAAAATGGATAGAAATTAATTATCTTAATTTTTTTTGTCTTTAAATAAAAAGCAAATATTTTTAAAAATTTGTATTAGAAGAATATTTTTTAAAAATAATTTTTCAATTTAATTTATTTTTGTAATTTTGATAAATAAATTTGGAGGTAAAGTAAAAAGGAGAAAAATACAACAAACTATTTTTTACAAAAGAAAAAAAAATACTATTTAATTTTTCAATCAGATTTCTAGAAAATAAATAAATAAAAACTTTTTATTTTTTTTTCTTTTGTAAAAAAAGAAATTTTTTTTTGAAAGTGTTGCAATAAAAATATCTTGTAAACATTTTGTTACGCGTTTGTGAAGCCTTAAAGTTTCAAGACTCATTTGAAAAGTCACTTAACACCAGTTTGATAAATCGGATTAAAATGAGGAAATCGTTCGAATAGTTGACTCGAACGTAATAGGGAAACTTCATTCTTGTCGAGTTTTACAAACGATCGACTTTACTCTCACTCTTGAGAATTAAATCTCGAAATTATTTTCCAAAGCTTGAATAAACATTGCAATTTCTTTTTTGGAAAATTTTCTTTTAAATTTTTTAATTCATTTTTTAATTAATTTTAAATACATTTTTAATTAATATCGAATACTTTAATTAATAATAGTGTTTTTATTTAGGAATTAAAAATAAATTTAATTAATGTTTCGATTAATTAATTAAAAAATTAATTATTCATTTAAATTCACCCTTGAAATTAAATATCAATTATTTCCAAACTCCAATGTTTCCAAACTATTCGTTTAATTTCACTCTTGAAAATTAAATCTCAATTACTTTCAAGCTCCAATAATCATTATAGATTTTTTGGAGACGAATTATTTTGGTCATTTTTTAATTAATATCGAATCTTTTAATTAACAATTATTGTTACAGTTTAATTATTCGTTTAACTTCACTCTTAAAATTAAATCTCAATTATTTTCAAGCTCCAATAAATATTATTTTAAAGTTCTTTTTTTGGAGACTATTTTTTTGTAATTTTTTAATTAATAATAATTAATTGGAAATAAGTAATTAATAATTAATTAATAATCTATAAATAATGTGTAAAATAATAATTCATTTAATTTTTGATGAATTAAATTATTGAATTGAAATTCTTTCGATTTGGAAGAAGTTAAAAAATTGAAATCTTTTCTCTGACCTAATTGAAGTGAAATTATCGCATTTTTCGGATTTATTATCTTTAGAGTCTATTAAATTGTCAACAGTTTCCTCAATTGAATTCTCTAGGCAGTATGTCAATATTGAATTTAATATTGTCGGTGAATGACCGACTCAACAACTAGTCAATTGCTTAATTTAAAAAAAGCTCGTGCCGAACGGCATTAATTCGCAAAACTATAAAAAAAATTTCCGTCATCGAATAATTAATTTTCCATTAATAATTTCTGTTCCATTTTTTAAGAAATTTTAATTTTAATATAAAAACCTTTTTTTCTGTCTATATATATAACGATTTCGATTTACATTTTAATTTAGTTTCTAATTTAAAATATTTCTCTATAGATAACTGTTAATTTTACGTTCAAAGAAAATTTTTTAATTAAAAATTATATTGGAAATTGTATTATAAAGTTATTATGAAATATTAAAACACTTTTTTCTTTTTGATCATGAAAACAGGATATAGTTTTTAATTAATTAACAAAAGTTAAAAATAATTAAACTTCAAAGCTAAAAAACATTTTTTGTAATTATTTAGTAATTATTTTAGTTAATTAATTAATAATAAATTATAATAACTTGATTGACTCTCTCTGTTTCTCTGCACAGCAGGGTTCGAGTATATTATATTATTATAATTAATTATAATTATTATATTAAATGTTTACTAAATATTAAATTGTATTAAATATTTATTAAATATTAAATTATTATATTATATTTATGTATTATAATCAATATAATTAATAATATAATAATTAATAACAAAATGATTAATAAATAGCAAAATAATTTTTTTTCGAATAAAAATAATAAATTAAAATTAAAGTACGAACTGAAAAAACGAAGGTACACGCAGAAATAATTTAAAAAAAAGAATCGCGAACTAATTAGTTCTCAGATTTATAGATTTAACAAGCCGTATATATAGAATAATTACCATACCGTACTTATAGAATCACGAAAAAAAAACAATGCCAACTTACGATTTATTGTAACTAATAATATATTTAAACGAAGATAGCGAGAGTTGAGCCGGATTGAGTGCGCGTGAAAGAAAGAAAAAGTAATTTTTCAAATTAATTGCGATATTTTTCATCCTTGTATTTTGAAAAAAAAAATTTTGTACTACGAGTGTGCGTGCGTGAGAGTAAAAAAAAGGCAGAGGCCTATATGACTTATTTCCATTGTGAAAATAATAATTTTTTTTAAAGAGAGAAAGAGAAAGTACGAAAAAAATTGTTCGAGAAAGAAAGAAAGAGAGAGAGAGAGAGAGAGAGAGAGAAAAAATTAAACGTTTTTTATACCAGTTTTGCTATTGTTTTTTATTGAACAAAAAAAAATATGAAATTTTTATAAAAGAACAAAATGTTCTTGGTAAAAAAAAATGATGATGAATTCTCTTTAATTTGCGATTTGACAGTTCTTGTTTTTCTGTGACTAGTTAATAATTAATATAATATATATAATATATTGTATAATGATTATATTATATTGTATATAATATATGTATTGTATTATTATATATATTTATATATATATATAGTTTCGTCTTGTCATTTCCATTAAAAGAAAGAAGTAAGAAAAATACGTTGTGATAATTTCAAAATCACTGAAATGTTCTTTTTTTGTAAATAAAATATGATTTTCTATTTTTTTATTTTATGACTTTTCTTCTTTCTCCTGTTTTTTTGGTTAATTTATGTGTGTTTCAATATTTTTGGTAGGAGAAAAAGAAAATGGGAAGAAGATTATTTTCCATTTTTTGGAGAAGAAATTGGTTTATATAAGTTAATTCCTTTTTTTCTTTATTACATCCAGAGAGAAGAAATATTTTTTTCACAGTCAAATGGGAATTAATTTAGTAGAAAATAAATTATATTTTTTGCAATTAAATTTTATTTGTTGTAAATAAATTTTATTTGTTTTAAATAAATTTTTTTTGTTATAAATAAATTATTTGTTGTAAATAAATTTTGCTTCTTGAAATAAATTTTTATAATTATCAAATAAAAAAATTTTGTTCAGCTAAAAGAGAAAGTTTACTTGTGCTAAATAAATTTTATTTGTTGTAAGTAAATTTTACTTGTTACAAACAAATTTTAGTTGAGCTTAAACCAAAATTTACTTGTCCCAAAAAATGTTACCTGTTACAATTAAATTCTATTTGAGGAAAATAACAATTTTATTTCTGCACAAAAAAAATTATTTGTGACAAATTTTACTTGTTATATTTTATTTCATTGAAATAAAAAATTTTAGTTCTGCCTAAATAAAAATTTGCTTGCGTTTGGAATATTTTATTTGCAGTAAATAAAAAATTTACTTTGAGTTAAATAAATTTTACTTGTTACAAATAAATTTTAGTTAAGACCAAACAAAAATTTACTTGCGTTAAATAAATTTTATTTGTTTTAAATAATTTTTACCTATCAAAATAAAATATAAAAATACAAAATATATTTTATTTGGTTCCAAAAAATATTTATCTATGTTAACAAAATTTATTCGTGACAAAAAATATTTATTTATGCAAAAAAAAATTTATTTGTATGACAATTTTTTTTTGTAACGAATAAAATTTTTATTTGTGTAACAAATTATAGTTGGTTTAAATAAAACATTTCTCTGATGGTTATATTCTGCAATATTTGTCCTAAATAATGTTTTCAAGGTATTCAGAAGTTAATTTTTATTGCCGTAAAATGTTAATTGATAATGGACTTAACGTGAGGGAGTCAGGGATTAATTAAATGATTGCAATGAAGACACTATTATACGTTATGCAGTGGGCGCGCCCATGTAATTTTTTTTTAAAATCGTTTTAGACCCAATTAATTATTACCTCTAGTTACAATTCAGTTTTATGTAATGTCTTTATTTGTCGGTGAATTTTATTGTCTCTGCTACTATTATCAGTACTTTTGTTGTTTTTTAATGTTACAAAAGAATTCCGAACGAAATATTTTTTCAATATTTAAATATTTTCAAAAAATTACCCAATGGAATAAAAATTACAAAGAAATGTTAAATATTTTTAAAAATTAAAAACAAATATCAAATATTTCACAGACCTTTGACTGAATTTAGAAATAAAAAATAGTATCAAGAGTGTCATACTCAAAATAATAGTTTTTTAATTATAAAAATGATAAAAATTGAGGAATAAAATGGTGGTTTCACTTTTCCACTTGATAACGCCAAGGTCACCACCAGGAGGCAAGAGAAATTCCAAGAAGCAACTAAAATGCCATCTAGCGGTGACCTTGACGTTCGCAGGTGGAGAGAAGCATCTCCATTATTGAATCTCAAGATATTCGTAAATAATCGTAATTCTATAATTATTTTTGATCAAATTTACAGACTTTGACAATTAAATAAACGGATTTCAATTTTTAATTACTTTCCTCGTCGATATTTTTATTCTCTTCAATTTTTTTACACACTTAGAATTAATTTCTTCACTATAAAATTGATATTCAAATTCTCGTCTTAAGAAATTAATTAGTGGCTTTTTTAACGAAACAAGTGTCTAGTAATTTATTAGTTGGTTCGTTTTTTTTATTTTGCTACCTTATTACATAGATTACATAGTTGTATGAACATTTTTATTAAAAAAAAACACTTTTTCTTTATTGGAAAAATTAATTTCGTTTTCATGAAACAATTTCCTGATTCATAAGTATAAAATTTATTTATGGGAAGTAAAAAAGGATATAAATATTCTTTGAAGAATTGATGAGAGTGGGAGTTTATATTTTGTGAATTTATCAGTTTTTTTTATTATTCATTAATTTTTTTTGTGTTGTTATCGAGACTGCAACCTACATTTTTGAATTTAAGTGTTCAACATCACGTCCTACACTAAGTGGTTCTGCTTTAGTGAATTTAAATGCACAGACACGTTACTAATGTCGTTTAATTTGCGAGACTCTGGGAACGCGCCAATGCGCGTCACCATTTTAACACCTGCTCCAAGGTTGAAAATTGATCCTCTTCAAAGTACATAACGATAATTAAAGTCAAATCGTGAAAATATTTCTTATTAATAAATCCTGTTTTTATATACGTCTGTGTTTGTGTGTGTGTGTTCGTAACTTGGGTGCACATTTATAACTAGAAATGAATCACTAAATTATATATTTTTCCATTAATTAGTGTGGTTATATGAAAATTGATACGATTCGATACTCATGCGACACATATAAAAGAGACGTAATTAGGTGCAAAAAATTTTATTTTTGAAAATTGAAGGAAACAGATTTTTAAAATGTGTGTTTTTAGATGTAATTTTTATGAAACTTACAACCGGAAAAAAAGATAAATATTTAACTGAGAGTTTACAAAATTATTTATTTGTTTAAAATAAATTTTATTTGGTTAAAAAAAAACTTAGTTTAGTTACAAAAAATTTTTATTTGGTTTTAATAAATTTTATTTGGTTTAAATAAATTTTATTTGGTTTAAAAAAATTTTATTTGTTTTAAATAAATTTATTTGGTTTATATGTTTTTATTTGTTTTAAATCAATTGTTATTTGTTAATTACTTTGGTATTTTTTATTATGTTTTTTATTGGTTTCTTTTATTTGGTTCATTTTATATTTTTTTATTTCAATCATATTATTTATTTGCTGGATTAATTTGCAATTTTGTTGTTTGTTTTTTGGTTAAAATAAAAATTCTATTTCTGCTGAATAACATTTTTATTTAACACAAAATATATAATTTTTTAAAAAATTTGTATTATTGTTTTAAGTTAATCGTTACATGTTGCTTTATTTGGTATATTTTCATTTTGTTTTTGAATTATTCAAATATAAAATTTGTTTGTTTTAAATATATTAAATGATTTAAATAAATTGTTATTTCTACTTTAATTGGAATTTGTTAATTTGGTATTTTTTTTATTTATTACAAATAAAGTTTATTGGGTTTAAACAAATTGTTATTTTTTTGGCATATTTGTTTTTTTTCTTGATTTTTTTTATTTTTTATTCAAAAAATTTAATTTCTTTTTAATAAATTGTTATTTTTTGGTTTATTTGGTAGGTATTTTTCATTATTGGTTATTTTTTGTTTTTCATATGTTTTTTTAATAATTAAATAAATTTTAAATGTTTTAGATAAATTTTCATTTCTAGTTTCAGTGGAATTTGATGTTTTTTTTATAAATAAATTTAATTTAGTTTTTTTTGTTGGATATTTTCCATTATTGGTTATTTATTAAAATGTTTTTTTAATAATTAAATCAATTTTGTTTGTTTTAAATAAATTCTGAATGTTTTAGATCAATTTTAATTTCTAGTTTCATTGAAATTTGGTGTTTTTTTATTTTTTATAAATAAATTTAATTTGGTTTATTTGATAGGTATTTTTCATTATTGTTTTTTTTGGGTTTTTTTTAATAATTAAATAAATTTTGAATGTTTTAGATAAATTTTTAATTTTAGTTTCATTGGAATTTGTTTTTTTTTTATTTTTTATAAATAAATTTAATTTGGTTTAAACAGATTGTTATTTTTTGGCTTATTTCCTTTTTTTCTTGACTTTTTTTTGGTTTTTTATTCAAATAATTTAATTTCTTTTTAATAAACATTGTTATTTTTTGGTATTTTTTATTATTTTTTTTAATAATCAAATTTTTGTTTGTTTTAAATAAATTTTAAATGTTTTAAATAAGTTGGTATTTTTTGATATTGTTTATAATTTTTTTATTTTTTTTTTGTTTTCTTAAAGTTTTTTACTTGATTTTTTGGTTTTTTTAATTCAAAAATCAATTTTATTTTTTTAAATAAATTTTTTATTTATTGGTTTATTTGATGTTTTTTTTTCTTTTTTTGGTTTTTTATTTAGTTCAAATAAATTTTTTTTTAAGAAATTGTTATTTGTTGGTTTATTTGGTATTTTTTATTATTTGGTTTTTAATTATTTAATGATTCAAATAAATTATGTTTGTTTTAAATAAATTGTTATTTCTTGGTGTATTTAATTTTTATTACATGAGTTTTTTTCTATTCGAATAAATTTAATTAGTTTTAATTATAAATTGTTATTTCTTGGTTTACTTTCTTTTTTACTTCAATTTTCTTTCATAAAGTTTTTATGTGTTTTTAATTTTAAAAAATTGTTTAAAAATAATTGTTTTTTATTGGTTTATTCGGTATTTTTCATTAGGTTTTTTTTAATTTGTCTCCAAAAGAGAATTTTTTGAAAAATTATCTCTTTGACATATTTTATGATATCGTTTTATTTTTGAAACTAATTAAAACTATTTTTTCATTTCCTTTTTCCCACAAAGAACTTTTTTCAATATGCTGACTTATAAAAATTTTGTTTTTCAAACTTTATTATTATATTTCTCTGGATTGCGCCGCTTCCGTACGGACCGGCTGAAGGGCATTTATCGATCCAAGCGCGGCCTTTTTACAACACACAAAACATACCACTGCAGTTTAATTTCACTTAATAAAACAGTAAAATAAGTTATTTTTTAGAGTGCTCTTCAAAAAAAAAAAAAATTCTCTCAAAAGTAAATAAAGAAGCAACAAAAAAAAGATTTTTTTTTTGGCACAAAAAGCACATTTTTCAAATAAATTTTAATGTATAAAGTTGTTGCAATTTAAAAATTTTTTTTAAAATTTTCTTTTCTTTTCTTTTCTGAATAAAAAAAATTTACAGGACTTTCGGAAGTTGGAAAATATTTTCAAATATTTTCCAACTTCCGAAAGTCCTGTAAATTTTTTTTCAAAAAAATCTCTTGTAAAGTAAAAGTAAAAGAGGTGTTTGTGGGGAGAAAAAAGAGGTATTTAGAAGAGAAAATATTAAATCAAAAGCAAAAAGCTTTTTTGTCCCATACACAAAAGAGAGAAGTATACATATATAGAAAAAAAACAATTTATAAAGAAGCTTTTAAATTCAAAATTTTCTTTGAGAGATTCATTGAAGAATTGGACTTTTATATTTTTTTTCAAATTGCTGTTTGAAAAGACACTCAAACGATTCTTGTGTGTCTATCATTTTTTTTTTTTTTTTATTTTTTTTCTTTCTTTCTTTTATTTTTTGGTGTTGTATGTGTGTGGGGAGCTTTTTAACAACAAAAAGGTTCATCGACGGTAAATTTAAAAATAGATGCTTTTCAAAGTTAAAGCTTTGCAAAAAACTGTAACAAGGTCATTGCATTGCCGGAGAGGAATGAATCTCTGGACATCTTTTTCATTCCCGCCAACAGTGTATATGTTACCGCCGGATTAGTAATCGATAACCCAGTTTCTTAATATCAGTGTCAATGTGACGAGCCTAACTTTTCATATACACAAACACATTGTTATTTCATTTCATTAATGAATATATACATGAAAAATGATAACATTACATGAATACATACACCATATCGATTTTATATCAAAAGCATACAAAACTCATTTTTTATTTATCTCGCGGTTGGAAAAAAAAGTTTCTATATATTTAAAGATAATTTTCTTGATATTTATCAATAATTTAGGTTTCGGTAATTTTTTTTACTCCTTTTATTGAAAAAAAAATAATTTTTCCCTTGTTTTAAAAATTAAAAATGTTAAAAAATTCTCTTCAAAAATTTGAAAAGAATTTTTGAATTTAATAAAATAAAAAATTGGCAAATTTTAAATATTCATTTTTGAAAATTAACTTTTATTGATTTAAATTAATAAGTTTAACTAATTGGTAATGAATAAGCACACTAAAAGAATTTGTTCGAAACAAAAAAACGATTGTTTATTATCAAATAAATATTTATTTGCATGAAATAATTTTTTAAAGTCAAATAAAAAATATTTTCTTCGAATACTGAAATTATTGATTCCAATACAATTTATTTGATTTAAATAAATATTATTTGATTCAAATAAATATTTGTTTAACTGAAAGTAAAATTATTTAATTAAGGTAAATATTCTTTAATTAAAATAGAAATTATTTGCATTCAAGTAAATTATTTTTTGCTTTCAATAAAAATTATTGGATTCAAGTAAATATTTCATTGGTTTTAAAGAAAAATGATTTGGTCCAAGTAAAAATTTGTTAGATTAAAATAAAAATTATTTGACTCAAGTAGATATTCTTTAATTAAAATACAAATTATTTAAATTCAAGTAAATATTTTTTTGATTTAAATAAAAATTATTTGATTCGAGGTAAATATTCTTTAATTGAAAAAAAATTATTTAGATTCAAATAAATATTTTGTTGATTTAAATAAAAATTATTTTTTTGGCTGAAGTAAAAATTATTTGATTTAAGTAAAAATTCATTCGATTTAAATAAAAATTATTTGATTCAAGTAAATATTTCTTTGCTTTCAATCAAAAAATATTTTGTTTCGAGCAATTTTTAGAAGACAAGAAATCATTTATTTGAGTAAAACTTAATTTTTTTAGTGTAAATAATAATAAATTTATAAATTATGAAATAATAAAACTGAATACAAAAAAGAACTAAAGGAAAATTTTATTTTATTTTAAGAGTTTTTTTTTACCTAATTTCAGTTGCCGAACAGTTAAAACAAAAAAAGGGTGTAAACATAAATTTTTTAGTGTAAATAATAATAATAAATCCATAAAGTTCGAATGAATTAAAAATTAATACAAAAAAGAACTAATAGAAAATTTTATTTTCAGAGAATTTCTTTTTTACTGAAATTAAGTTGACGGATAGTCAAAACAAAAAAAGGGTGGAATTATAAATTTTTCTGTCTATTGTTTGACCAACTTTGAAGATTATTTCCCCTCACTGCATGAAATATTAAAGAATAAACTTTTCAAATTTTATTTATCAAAAGTCACTATAGAGGAAAAACATTAATAAAATACATATGAATTGAATTTTCTGTCTGGTATAAGTTCACTTTGAAAAATTGTTTTTGTTATATCGAAAAGAAAAAAAAAGTGGATTTTATACTTGTGCATTTTGTCTTTATGTCAGCAATTTTAAAATGTAGCATTTCTTTCAACACTTGTACTCAAAACAAAAATGTTCCTTTCAAAATGAATTATAAAGAAAATCATATAGTAAATAATATATTATATTATAATTATTATATTAATAATAATATTTAATATAATAATAATAATAATAATAAAAATATTATCAATAAATTTCAAAATTTTTTTCGAAGTATATTTTTTAAGAGAAGAAAAATCTATTTTTTAATAAAAAGAAAAAAGAAATATTTTGTTACAGAAAACTAAAATTATATAAATACTTTTTTTAATATAAAATATTCTAAATAAAATTTTTATTCCTTTTGACAGTATCAAAGAAATAAAATTTTATTTGATTTTTTTTTTGTTTTAAAATGAATTTTTTAAAATATGAAATAGAGAAAGAAATTGCAAATTTCAAATACATAAATGAAAAAAAAAATTAAAGATATAGAGAAAATGAAAAATGAAATTTAGTTTCAAGTTGCCAATATACAGCTTTTAACGTGAATCTCGTTGAAGAGTTCTTTCTCTCTCTCTCATAAAAAAAGAGAAGAGAAAAATGATAGAAAAAAAGTTTCAGTCAACAAATTTTTGCTACACATCAGTGCACACACGAACGTTTACCGCAATTATCCGTATAACTTTTCAAGGGTAAAAATACCGCAGTCCCCGTGTGTGAGAGACATATGGAATATAGAAATGTAATTTTCTTTTTTTCCTAAAAAAGAGATGATTTCTATCCCGAGTCACGAAGATAAATTGCTTTTATTTTTATATATATGAAAATGAACAAACGTCAATATAAATATATCATTTTTTTTCTCTCAAAATGAAAAAAGAGAACGAAAACAAAAAAGGAGAAAAATAGTCAACGCTGGCTGCAGTCATTAAGGCGTATGTAACTCCTAATGGAATTTATTAGTTATTAGGGGTTCGATTCCTCGCGGAGTTTTTATTTTTAAGTTTTTTGAAAGTAATTTTATAATTATAATAATAATCATAATAATAGTAAGTATAATTATAATAACAATTATTAAATTATTGTTAATTATATTATAGTCATAATATTTTGTTCAAGTTTTTATTAATATTGTAATAAAGAGCATTGCCTATTATAATCATAATAATACTAACTGACTATTATAATAATAATAGTAATTATAATTATGTCTAATAATTATAATTATAATAATAATTATACTATTTTCATTTTTTAATAAAAAAGGCTAAATACGGCCCAAAAACTGAATTTCTGCCTTTTTATTACAAAAGATTAAAAAAAGGTTTTAACAAAAAGCAAATGATAATGATTATAATTATAATAATAAATAATACAACTAATAATAGTAATAATATAATAACTCAATAATAAAATCTTATTATTAAAATGAAAAAATTAAGTAAATAAGTAATAATAAATTATTCTTAAATACGTGAGACACAATATTATTAATAACAGAATTTGAAAAATAAATTTAATGGAGAAATAATTATTATATAATGAAGAATTTTGCACGTATTTAAAAATAGGTGCAATTTACATAATTTTGGAATTTACTGCGGTTATTTCCATTTTAAAATATGTCAGAAAATTATAAACACATAAAATATATGAAATGATTGTCAGTGTCAGAGAACATTTCATTCTCTTGTCAATTAAATGATTCATGATGCGAGATTTTAACCTTAATGATGCAACTTTAGTCTACAAAAAATAAGGAAAGAAATTGCTGACATTATAAAGACATTTCTCGAATGACTTTGATTTGACTGGTGATATTTTTTTTTTATCAATATTGATTAAATTTATCTAACTCATATGTTTATCTTATTTAGAAAAATTATTCGCGTTGGTGAAATTGATAAATTATTTCTATTGTTGTTATTATTATTATTATTATTGCTATAATACTATTACGATTACTATTACTAAAACTATTACTAAAACTATTACTATAACTATTACTATTACTATTATTAATGTTATTATTATTATTATGCAAATTATAAAATTTTTTATTTTTTAATATAAACCAATTTTTAAATATTTTCTTCGGAAGAATTCAATTATTTTCTATAAAATTTTAATAAAATTCTTGTCAAGAATTCAATTATTTTTATAAATAGTAAAATTTTTCGCAAGAATTAAATTATTATTATAAAAAATAAAATTCTTCTCAGAAATTCAATTATTTTGAATAAAATATTAATAAAATTCAATAATCAAAATTTTAATTATAATTATAAACATACACGTTTATTTAAAAAAGTTGAAAAAAATTCTTTGTTTAATTAAATTATTTTCAAAATTTCCAAAAAAAGAATTTAATTATTTACAAAATCTCTTAAAAAATTGTTTAAAAGAATTTAATTTTCTATCAATAATTTTAATAATATTTACATAATTGCAATTATTAACAAAATCGATTATATTAAAAAAAATTTTTAAAAACTTTTGAATCAGTTCAATTATTATCAAAAAGCTTTAATTGTATACATATATTCTTAAAAAGAATTGAATTGTTTAAAAAAATTTTAATAAAATTCTGAAAAGAATTGAATTATTTTCTAAAAATTTTAATAAATTTACTTCATCAAATGTTTAATTTCAATTATTTAGCAAACACGATTATTTCAAAAACTTGAATGAAATTCTTCATATTAAATTCAATTACATTCAAAATTTTCAATTAAAATTCAAAGAAATTTTCTAATAGAATTTAATGAAAATTTTTTAAAATTTTACTAAAATTCTTGTCAAGAATTCAATTATTTTTGTAAATAATAAAATTCTGCGAATAGGAATTCAATTATTTTCAAAAATTGTTTTAAATTACTCGTCAAAATTTTAATTAATTTCATAAATAATAAAATTCATCCTGTAAATTTAATAATTTTCAAAAGTTCAAATAAATTTTTTTAGCAAAATTCAATTATCTTCAAATATAAGAAAATTTTTCGCAGAAATTCAATTATTTCCAGAAATTTTTTTTTAAATACTCGTCAAAATTTCAATTATCTTTATAAATGTCAATATTTTTCTGCAAAATTCAATTACTTTTAAAAATTTTTTTAAAAATCTGTTCATAATTTCAATTATCTTTACAAATAATAAAATTCTTCTTTGAAATTCAATTATTTCAAAAATTTTAATAAAATTCTTGTCAAAATTTCAATTATCTTTATAAATAATAAAATTCATCCTGGAAATTTAATTATTTTCAAAAGTCGTGATAAAATTCTCTGCAAAATTCAATTATTTTCAAAAATTTCTTTTTAACTTCTCAAAATTTCAATTTTTTTTTTATAAATATCAATATTCTTCTGCAAAATTCAATTACTTTAAAAATTTTTTTTTTAAAATGTGTACATAATTTCAATTATCTTTATAAATAATAAAATTCTTCTTTAAAATTCAATTATTTGCAAATAATAAAAATTCTTGTAAAAAAAAATATCTTTATAAATAATAAAATTCATCTCCGAAATTCAATTATTTTCAAACGTTCTGATAAAATTCTCTGCAAAATTCAATTATCTTCAAAAGTAAGAAAATTCTTCACAGAAATGCAATTATTTTCAAAAATTTTTTTTCAAATTCTCCTTAAAAATTTCAATTATCTTTATAAATATCAATATTCTTCTGCAAAATTTAATTGCTTTTAAAAATTTCTTTAAAAATGTGTTTAAAATTTCAATTATCTTTATAAATAATAAAATTCTTCTTTAAAATTCAATTATTTGCAAAAATTTTAATAAAAATTCTTGTCAAAATTTCAATTATCTATATAAATAATAAAATTCATCCTGTAAATTTAATTATTTTCAAAAGTTCTGATAAAATTTTCTGCAAAATTCAATTATATCTCCAAAAGTAAGAAAATTCTTCACAGAAATTCAATTATTTTCAAAATTTTTTTTCAACTTCTCAAAATTTCAATTATGTTTATAAATATCAATATTCTTCTGCAAAATTCAATTACCTTTTAAAATTTTTTTTTAAATCTGTTCATAATTTCAATTATTTTTATAAATAATAAAAGTCTTCTTTGAAATTCAATTTTTTGCAAAAATTAATAATAAAATTGTACGCAACCATTTAATTGTTTTCATAAATAATGGAAATTTCACAGGAATATTCAATTACTTAATAATTTTTTATAAATTTCTTCACAATAATTCAATTATTTTCATAAAAAATAATTTAAAAAAAATTTTTTTTTTTTATAAAGTCTTATAATATAAAATAATGATTTTATCTCTCGGTCATCTTTAATTATTATAAAACATGAAGACATTGATTGGTCCGAGTCGAAGACTCAGAGTGATCGATTTCTTCATATTTTATAACAATTTTTTTATAAGTTGTTTAATTTCAAAAAAGCTTGAATTTGAATCTTTTGAAGAATTTTAATTCCTATGGAAAAATAATAATTAAATATTTATTTAAAAAAGAAGTTATTGATGTTTTCGAAAAATTTGAAAGAAATTTGTAAATAAATGTAAATTATTTCCTTATGAAAATTGAGAATTTCCTACAAAAATATTACGAAACGGAAATATGTTATGTTTTTTTCCCCAAAGAGAATTATCATATATTATTATAACTACCAAACAAAGATTTAGCTTTGCTAAAAATTCTTTTTTCCCTCTTTATGAATTTTTGATCGCTTTATAATTATTCCATCAGTGAATAATGAATGCAGGAAAAATAGATTGAATGTATATTGCGATGATAATTAAAACTGCGTAGTAATCAAGCATCATCGTCGTGGAAAAAAAAAATAAAAAACCGAACTCCACGCACCGTTGGCTAACAATGTCGCGCACAGGATCACCTCCTGTTTTCCTACATTTTATGTTAATTATCGTTACTCACGATACAACATAATTACATTTGAATTTCACACCGAGTCATTCAGTGCATTGGTCGCAAAATGGAAAACTATAAAGTAGCTGTATAAATGCATGTGTTTATATGTTTTTTCATTCAATTCATTCAAGGTCATGTCCCAGAGAATATAATGCATTGTTTGCCCATTATATATAAATTATATAAAACACCAAAATTATGTAACTATTTATTTCTTCTCTTAGGCTCTTTAATTTTTTTTACACAAAATAAATCTTACAAATAATAGTTATATTAAAATATTTCCAATAAATAGTTTCTTTTTTAATTTTTTTATAATATTTTTTACAAATATTTCCTATAAATATTTTTTTACAAATATTTCCTATAAATATTTCTTACAAAGGTTTCCTATAAATATTCTTAACAAATATTTCCTATAAATATTTTATACAAAGATTTCCTATAAATATTTTTTACACAGATTTCTTATAAATATTTTTTACACAGATTTTCTATAAATATTCTTTACAAAAATTTCATATAAAAATATTTCTTATTAAAAATTTTTAAATATTTTTTTCATAAAATATTCCTCTAATCTAATGATATTTTTAATAGTAGAAGATTACGAAAAAAAATCGTTGGAAACATTAATGCAAAAAGCGACAAATTTTATTTTTGCAAAAAGTACACTTTTTTAAAAATTGAATTTCCAGCAGTGTGATATTTTTTCCTTTCGCGCGAGCAATGCAGATTTTTATCCATTATATTGTTATTCAAAAAAAAAAGAAAATATATATATATACACATTGCGCACAAATAAATAATGTATTCGATTCATATTTTATCCTTACATACCGCCTGGGGCAAAAGATTTATGAACTATGTATGACGGAATGAAAAATAGAATTTTCTCTCGAAAGGTAAACCCTCCTGTTTAATAATAAGGAAAAAGAGCATTTTTTAAGTTAAAAGCCACATATATTTATTTTTAACCCAATTTTCAAGACACGTGAAGAATCATTCGATATAAGAAAAAAAAGATTATTAATCTTTAATATAACAGTGATAACAATAAAAAAATTTTTTTATCAATAATTATTATTGCAATGTTATAATTGTTATATAATTTATGTTTCCATGTTGTGTATTATATAATAATATAATACAAGCAAAAGAAGTTTTCGGAAAAATTTTATTCAAACCAAACATAATTTACTTGAATTAAATAAATGTATATTTATCTCAGGCCTATTTAATTATTTATTTTTTTTAAATACAAATTTTCTTCGACGCTAATAAAATTTTTATTTAAATCGAAAAAATTATTTAAACCAAAAAAAAAAATTATTTCAACCAAATAAAATTAAATCAAATATAATTTACTTGAGTTAAATAAATGTATATTTATTTCAATAATTGTTTATTTCTTTTAAATAAAAATTTTCTTCGACGCTAATAAAATTTTTATAGGGCTCGAACTAGGTCCGTAAATCACGTAAAAGTTCGTTTTTTTGAAAAAGGTCCGTAAAGTCCGTAATTTGATTCAAAAAAGATATAATTATATAAAAGATATAATTTGGATAATTTTAGAAAAATTACAAATGATTACAAAAATTCAATTATTTTAAAAAAAAATCAAATTCTTCGCAGAAATTCAATTATGTTCAAAGACTTTTAAAAATTCTCATCAAAATTTCAAATTATCTTTAGAAATAATTAAATTCTTCTCCTCAATTCAATTATTTTCAAAAATTTTCCTCAATTCAATGATTTTCAATACGCATCTACTATTTTCATTAAATTTACCAAAAGAATTCAATTATTTAAAAAACAATTTAATAAAATTCTACACAAACCTTTAATTATTTTTAAAAAATAATAAAAATTTCACAGGAATTTCATTATTTACAAAATTTTTTTTATAAATTTCTTCGCAATCATTCAATTATTTTCGTAAATAATAAAAATAATTGAAATTTTGTAAAATTGAATTATAAATAAATAAATTTGAAAATTCTTAAAGAACTTTTTCAAAAATTATTAAAAATAATGGATTTAGAAGATGTTTAGTTAAAAACACAAAAAAAAATTTAATTTTGTAAAAGTTACAAATTATTGCAAAAATTCAATTATTTTCAAGAGTAATAATATATTCTTCGCAAAAATTAAATATTGTTCAAAAATAATAAAATTCTTCTTACGGATTCAATTATTTTCAAAAATAATAAAACTATCATTGCAGAATTTAAATTCTAAAAAATGTAATTATTCTTAAAAATGTTATTAAAATTCGTCGATAGAATTCAATTATTTGACAATTTTTTGATAACGATTCTTTGTGGGAATTGAATTTTAAGAAACATTCAATTATTTAATAAATTATTTATTTGCATTTTATTTGTATTTAAATTTTAAATAATTGAATTCTAGTAGAATTTTCTAATAAAAAATTGATTTAAAATTAATTTCAGTTAAAATTTTAGATAATAATTGATTATTAAAAGCAATATATTATCGTGAATTTTTAAAAATAATTGAATTTTGAAATTAATTTTTTTGAAAAAGTTTAATTGAATTTTTTGGTATTATTTTAAGTTTTTATTTCTAATATTTATTTAATTGAAGAATTTACGAATAATTGAAATTTCGTAGAATTGAATTTGTAAAGAAATAGATTTGAAAATTGTCGAAGAACTTTTTCGAAAATTATTAAAAATAATCAATTTAAAGAAGAATTTTAGTTAAAAATTCTTGTAAATAATAATTGAATTGTAAATGATTTTATCACTCAGTCATCTTTAATTATTAGAAAACATGAAGAAATCGATGACTCCGAGTCGAAGACTTGGAGTTATTGATATCTTCATGTTTTATAGTTATTAAAAATTAAATTTTTATTTTGAACTAAATAAAATTTTATTTAAACCAAACTAAACAAATTGTAATAAATTAAAAATCTAATAGTTGGTTGTGAGAAAAATATTATATCTTTCTTTCTGGGTGTGGAACAACTAAAAATTTTATTTATTTTTATTTTATTCTAATTTTTCTACATTAGTGAAATTTTCATTTTTTTTTACTTTCAACAGAAAAATTTCCAAAACTTTCAATTAATTTTAGAAAGTAAATGTTTATTTTTTTCAATTTTAATTTAAAAACTTTAAAAGTATTTATTTAGAATATTAATTTTTTCCTTCAATTCTAGGGGGATGAATTTTTTTTTCCTTCTCAAATGGCGTTGATGTATATTTTAAGGTAAGATTTTTTCTATTTATAAAACGGCGTGTTAAATATAATTATTATATATAATTGGTCGGTGAATGCACTAATAGTTTATTGGACTGAAAATTGTGTCCTTCAAGGATAAAATTACCCCACTTAGTTTATAGATTTATGGGAATATGAAAGCGTTTCCAGGGCGATGAAGATGATTAGTCAAACGGTGCCTGAAAATATATAGGGGACGGAAAATTGTATTTGGGTCGACTGATATTTAGAAACGTTTTTTTTCCTTATTTCCCGGGAAATTAATTTACAATTAATCTCAGCGAACATATATGTATATATTATAACTGAATGACAATTTTTTCCTTCCAAAAAGAATTTTCTTTGAGTTTTTTTTTCTTGAAAGCGAAACTGTGTTGAGAAAATAATATCTATTTTTCAATTTTACTGCAAAAAAAATTTGCTATTTATTAAAATAAAATAAAATAATAAAAAAATAAATAAATAAAAAAATAAAATAAAAAAAATAAAAACAGTAAAAACAATTAAAATATTATTGTAATATTAATTAATTTCTAATAATTTATAAATAACAGTAACAATAATAATTAATAATAATAATAATATTAAACAACAGTAATAATAATTATTAATATTAATTAATTAATGTATTTATTTATTAATAAATAATTAAATTTAATCTGTACTGTAAAATAATTTATTTTTTCCCATATAATTATTTAAACAATGAATTGTTTAAAATCGTAGAAGAATAATAAAAAAAAGAAGACAGAAATCAATTTTTCTGTCACAGAAAATTTAGTGAATGTATAATTCGCATTCATTGAAACTGAAAATATTTCTACGTCATGCGGGTGCTTTAGATATTATAGATTAAATTATTAATTCGGATTATCAAGTGTAAAGTACAGACTCAAGGGTTAAAAATAGCATAATTGTACGTGACACTTGGGAATACTTTATTAGCCTAAATTTATATTTAAATGAAGCACGTATATACTGAAAAAAAAAAAATAATTAACAATTATTGAACCCTGAACTTTTAATTGTAATAAATTTTTTGTTAATTAACTAATAAATTATTACAATTTTTATTGACCAGAAATTTTTTAATTTTGCAAATTATAATAAAAAAAAGAAAGAAAAAGAAAAAAAGGTAAAAAGAAGATAAAATTAATGAGAACCGCGATTTTTTTAATAGATAAAAAAATATAACGTGTTTTAAAAAAAAATAACTAGTTTAAAAAAATACTAGTTTTAAAAACAATTAAATAGAACTTCTTTTTTTAGAAAAAAAATATAACTACTTTGATAAAATATAACTACTTTGAAAAAGTATAACTACTTTTGAAAAAGTATAACTACTTTTGAAAAAAATCATAACTACGTTCAAATATAACTACTTTTAGAAAATATAACAACTTTTTAAAAACAATATAATTTTTTTTAAAAAATATAAGAACTTGTTTAAAAGAATATAACTCTTTGAAAAATATAATTCTTAAAAAAATATAACGACTATAAAAAAATGTAACGACTATAGAAAAATATAACGACTATAAAAAAATATAACGACTATTAAAAAAATATAACTACTTTTAAAAAAATATAACTACTTTTGAAAACAATATATTTAAAAATTATTTAATTTTGTAAATAAAAATAAATGAATGAAAAAAATATAACTGTTTCTTTGAAATAAATAAAAAACCATGGAAATTCTCTCTTTAAAAGAAAAGAAAAAAGGTAAATTAATGACTAATTGTTTTACAATATAAATAATGGGTTGGGAGAGATTTCTGATTTCCTGTACATAGTTTTGTCACTTATTACACATCCGTGTGGTAAGCGAAAGTGTCCTTATCAATTTAATCACTAAATGTATAGATATATGCGGCATACCTGCGCGCACACATGCCACGATAGCGTAAGGTAATTTTGCTGTACATTAATGAGGTAAAAGCTACACGCAACTTGACATAGTCACACTTTAAAAAGAGGGCAACTATGTACAAATGATAGTTTTTCATTTGTTTATCATTTATTTATTTATTTATTTATTTATTTCACATATAAACTTAGGTACAATTGTACTAATATTTACTAATGTTTATTATTGATAATAATAATAATACTGCGGGAACAAAATTTGTGAATAAATAAATAAATAAAAATATTATTTATAAACATTAAGATGTACGATCACGATAAAAAACAAAAAATTTTAATTTATTTACTTGTTTATTTAAGTAATAAATAGTAGCAATAAATAGTAAAAAAAATGTAATGAATAAAAATTATTAATACAGTTTTATTATTATTTATTATTATTAAAAATGCCCTTCCTCTGCATAATTGACTTAAATATTATTTTTATTAATATTATAAATTATTATTACCTACTATTATTTTCATGTTGCAGTTTTGTTTATCTTTTATATCTTTCACAAACTATAATACAATATACATGCTCTTGACAATGTTTTCTCAGCCTTTTTATACATTATTCATAACACAATCACGTGTATGAAAGAATTTCTTTCTAAATTCAATTATTTTATTGAACTATATTGCCTTTTTTTAAACAAATTAAAATTTTCTGTATTTTTATTAATTGTAGTATAACAATTATTTTATTAATAATTCATTAATGGCAGTATAACGATCATTTTATTAATAATTAATTAATTATCAATCAATTACAATTAAAGAAAATTTATTAAAATTATTTTTTGTATTACAATTGTTTTTTATTGTTCTTGTATTTTTGTATAAAAAAATTGTATTACAATATAAAACGTATACATTCGTATATCATTCGTTTTTTAGAAATTATTTAAGGGCATTTGAACCATTATGACGTGACAGTTTTGCAAAGTATGTGTTCTAAAGTGTGACGTCATCATGGTTCAAATGCCCTTAAACAATATAATTGGATTTTAATTAACTAACAAATAAATAAATTCTAGAATTTTTTAATAATTAGCAGTTGATTAATAGTTATTAATTTAATTATTAATAATATTATATTAATTCTATTAATTATTATTATTATTATTATTATTATTATTATTATTATTATTATTATTATTATTATTATTATTATTATTATTATTATTATTATTATTATACAAGAAAAAAATTTTTTTATCTGTAATAATTGATGGAGAATTAACTAATTCTCCATTAATTATTACCTAGTAAATTAAAAACCAATTATATTGTTCAAATAATTTAGAAAAAAATAATTATTAATTGTATATGTCTTTTATTGAAAATGCAATTTTATTATACAAAAATAAAATAGAGTAAATAAAAAAATACGAGAACAATAGAAAAAAATTGTTATAAAAAAAATAATTGTAATCTAACTTTTTTTTTTGTTATCAAAGCAAGAATTTTCTTTTGTTTCTTCCTTATATTACTGTTCCTATTAAATTATTATTTGAAACAAAGTATAATTATTTAAAGTAAAACTACCACTGAAAATAACAATTTTCCAAAAAGATAAAAAATGATAAATTTGAAAAATAATTTTTCATAATCAAGAAAAGTTTTTTTTTCGTAAAGAGCAAAACTTGTTTATAGTAATTTAAATGTAATAGAAATAAATAAAAATATATAAATTTAGTATTTATCAAGTAATAAGAATATTTATCAAAAAATGTAATTTTGCTAAAGGTGCCGTTTTCGGAGGGGGGGGAGGGGATCTTTTTAAAAAAAGCATTACTTATTTTTTGAACGTCTCCTAAAAATAAATTATTTATCGATTTTAAATATTTATATAAACATTAAATATTTGTAAATATTAAATATTTGTAAATATTAAATATTTGTAAATATTAAATATTTGTAAATATTAAATATTTATAAATATTAAACATTTATTAATATTTATGGGTGCACTTCCGAAAGCAAATATAATAATTAAATGTCAATTTATTTATAAGAACATAAATTCCTTTTAGAGTATGTTTAGCGTTTAATTTATGGACTTTTAAATTGATTTTAATTAGTCTCATTGATGAGGGGGATAAATTAGCAATGAATGATTATTTTCAAGTTGAATGTGTTTCATATTTATTTGCTTCATAAAAAGGTCTTTTGTTGACACGACAATGAAACTTTACAATAGCTTCTAAAACCACTGTCATTTACATATTTTTCAATATCAATTTTTCTTCAGCAAAATATCTTTAACTTTGTTTCATTTATATCAATTTATATATAAAAAATATATATATAGAATTTTGAATTTAATATTAGCTACAATACTCAACTTTAACATGCGATAACTAATTAACCTAGCCTTGTTTTTCTGTCCATTATATTGAAATTACGCGCTACTACTAATTGCCCTCTCTTCGTTAAATAAAATTGCATTTACGTTAAATAAAATTCACTTTCTATTAAAAAATTTTATGATATTCTCTACAAAAACCTTTAATGATATTACTTTCATTTTTTTAATAATATTTTTATTACAAAATGGTTTTAACAGAAAGCAAATATTATTATTACTATTATTATAAAAATAATATTACTATTACTATTATATAAAAAAAATATTATTATTTATTACTATTAATCTGCTATTAATATTAATAATATTTTTACTAACAGGTTTTATTTACGTTATTATGATTTTTATTTTCATTACAATTTATATTAAGTACTACCGAGTTAATTTCACTAGAACAAATTTAGTAGAATTTCTGCATAAAATTTTAGTAAATATTAAGTAGAATTTTAGATAAATATTTTTTTGTAAATATTATTTAATTATATATAATTATTTATTAATATATCATGAGTTAAATATTTCCTTTTTTTGAATTTCGCGCCAATAGTTCTTTAAATTGCCGCCTAGATGGCACGAAAGTTCTCTCACAAGCGAAATGAAGCAAATAGAGTTTAAAAATGTTATGCTGGCTATGTAAAGTTGTTTCATTTCAGTTTATAAAATGAATACTAATAATTATAATTCACAACAAAAAGCAAATTGTAAATTATTCTTATTAATGGATAAAATTAGAGAAAATAATCTGGGAGAAAAAGAATTGATTCTTTAACTTTTATTAATTTATTTTTTTTACTTTTATTAGTATTTTATTATTTGTTTTATCATTACTTTTATTATTAATTTTAAATACGATTGTATTTGAAATTAATAATAAAAGTTATAAAGTAAACTTTATTTGTACCTACGTGAAAATAAAAAACAATCGAAGAAAAAATTTTTCTCTCTTGAAGACAGGAATCGAACCCTTTTCACATACTTCGGGATATTGCAGAGTGTTCTATCCACTGAGCCATCGAAAGTCTTTGCATAAATTTCTCTTTTCATTTCCTTTCCTACCGTTTTTTTAATAATATAAATTTTTTTTATCAACCATAAACGAAAAAATATCCAATGGAAAAAATATTACAATACAAATAGCAACAAATATTTAATAACAAAAAAAATAACAATAGAAAATTGAAGGTTTTTCCTCAATAAATATATAAAATATTGTTCGAGGTGAATGTAATTAACAAAATTTTAGTATAGCTTCTATTTAACTACTCGATAACGAATCAAGTATAGGTATAAAAAAAAGTGCACGTTCAATGTCAATGAAAAGCATAAAGAATAAGCAGTTATAATAAAAGCGTAATTTTTTAATTTATAATTGATTCTAAACTGTAGGTACATAGGTTTCTTTGGACATAAAAATATAGAAACATATAAAGCTTACTGGCCCTGGTTTCACGACTGATACTACATTTATGTATATAAACATATGTTTGTATAAGTTCCTATGTGTCTATTGTCTAGATGTTATATTATAAGGCGCATTGAAGATTCCTGAGGCAAAGCGATTGATTTGAGTTGGTGCTCGAAGACCCACTTGACATTTCAGTGGAAATAAATTGAAGTGACCTTGCTATGAATTCTGAATGCGTTCGATAGAATCTCAGCGTCTAACAGTCTTTTCGACAGCTCGATTGATGATTCTAATCGGCTCTATCTCTTATACAATATATATAAATACAAAAAAAAAAAATTCACTTCCCTATAATTTCACTCATTAACGCGAATAACAAACGAAAAAGAATACATTTCTTGCAATCATACCTAAATTTACGATTTTTTTTCTGAATTCAGGAGAAAAATAATTTCCGCATACCAATAGTCCAAAAAAAATAGCAAAGAAGAATTTTTAATTGACTTATTTCATACGCTTTGAATTAAAACACAATTTTTTTTAATAGATTTTTTTAATAGTTCTTTTTAAAAGTCATATCAGTTGTTACCAGTTTTGTTAGACTAATATTTGAAATTTTTTCCGCAACAATTTTTTAAGAAATTAAATTACAAAATCAAAAACCGAAAAATATAGAAAGAGAATTGACAACAATAATTATGTTTTAATGTAGATAGGAAAATAATAAAAGGCGGAATGTTTTGAGAGAAAAAAAACTTGTGCGATAATGTTTGTGTTGTATAAAAATAGATGCGGTAATTTTGTTTTTTTTCAAAATTCCCCATTATGTAAGTTATTTTAAAATCATAAAACTTGACAATTGAAAATGAGAGGAATGCAATTAGTTGCATGTCACAGTAAATATATACAATATAAATATATATTTGTACAATAAGGAAGTAGGTGAATATAAATTGTTTGATGAATAATTGCAAAAGGAAGCAAAAACAATGACGAATAAAAAAAATAGTAGAAGTTGAAAGTTTATGAATTATGCGAAAAATTGGAAATTAGAGGAGGTTTTTTCCTTTTTTTTATAAACTAAGACTGTTTCTGTTCTGTTAGAAAATGAAAATAAATTGCTTTTTTGTTATTTTTTAACAGAACGGAAACGGTTGGATTTATATAAGATATTTGATGCGGTAGTTTATATTTGCTGCGTTTCGTTTGTGAGAGAACTTTCATGCCATCTGGGCGGCAATTTAAAGAACTATTGGCGCGAAATTCAAAAAGGAAAAATTTAGTTACTATATTAATATTAATAATATATAATTAATATATATGTAAAAACTTATTGCGAGAGGTAAAATGAATTACTTTGTTTTTTAATAAGATAAATAGATAAAAAAATTTTAAATCCGGCGAATGATTATTGTTCGTGTATGAATTATAAAAAAAAAAAAATGCAAATTAAAGATGGTGCGGAAAAAAGTTAGAATTAAAAAAACAGAACTAGAAACAAAATAAGAAAACTAAAAAACTTTTCTTCTAAAGTAGAACGTAATTCTATAGAAGTTTCTCTAAATTTATACACAAGAATTGAAGAAACCAAATAAAAGAACGATGTTTGTCAAAACGAAAAATATACAAAATAAATATAGTGTTGATCACTGTATTGTCAACATACATAATATATGTTGCGTGACAAAAAAATTTTTTTTTTCCTTTTCAAAAGAAAAAAGAAGAAAAATTATTAATCGATTAATGATGTAATGACTAGAACACGAAGGGGAAAATGAAATTATATGCTGAAGGTGATGAAAACATTTGTTTAAGTAAAATAGGACAATTTCCGAACAAAACGTAAATTGACCCTCTTTTATATAGTATACATATAAAACTTGACTTGTAAAATATGGTCTGTTGTCATTATATACGAATTATACGATCGTCCTCCTCCTCGAAATTTATTTGGTTTTCATATTATTCATTGGTAAACGAGCTTTGGTTTTCACGTTGGCCCTCATCGTTAGCATATCCTTTAAACCCAAATCAATATATACAAGAAGCCAGGTCAAGAACATTGTCTAGCGTGTTTAAACATTTCGATTCGCCGATCAATAAATTTATAATATTAAAAAATATAATCGTCAATATATATGCAGCTAAAATTCGCTCCTTTATTTTGTAAAGCTTTCTTCAATTATTCAAATTACAAAATTGTTTTCTTTCATTGTACAAATTACTCTTCACAGTTTTTAAGGATATAAAATTGAGACAAAAAAAACGTATCAAAATAGTTGCTTTGCAACTATTTTGATACGTTTTTTTTGTCTCAATTTTATATTCTTAGAAAAACTTTGTGAATTCGACAAAAGTTCGCACTAATTACAGTAAAAATTTCAAATACTTATTTTAATTATTTAATAACTTCATTAAGTTGGTTCCTCTGAAACTTGAGTAGAAAATTTACTACTAAAATTAAAATTAAAAATTTTTTACTGAACTATTGGAATTTACGGGATTTTAATTCTGGAGAGTATTAGCGATATTATATCCCTTTTTAGAACTCACAATTAATTTCAAATATTAATCATATGTATGCAAAATGTTCCTACTTCATTATTGACTCTAAACGATTTTCATAAATACATATTATCCTTTTTAGAATTTACGATTAAATTCAAATATTAATTGTATGCAAAATGTTCCTTCATTATTGACTCTAAAAGGGATATGAGCTTTGAACTTTATACGTTTATTGTTTGCATAATTCACGTTTAAATATCCGATAATTTTAAATTCAAACATCACTTTTTGTCTTTCGTGCTTTAATATTATCAAGCTTGCAATTATTCCTTCATTCATTTATTTCAATTTGAAAATATTTCTATATTCCATTCAGTTATTTAAATTTAAAAATATTTTTAACATTTCTATTCAAAAAATATTGTTTGTATGTACATTTTAATTTAAAAATATTTTTTTAATATTTCAATTTAAAAATATTTTTTTAATATTTCAATTTAAAAATATTTTTTTAATATTTTAATCTAAAAATATTTTTTTAACATTTTAATTTAAAAATATATTTTTTTCAATTGCACATTTCATGATGCAAAATTTTTTATTGGTCAAATGAACGAAATATTTTTTATTAAAAATAGTTTCATAAATATTACTGATTGCAATAAGTTAATGTAAAATTAAAACAGTAAATTTTACATTTAGAAACTGTTAATTTTATTTGTAAGCGATGCAAAATTGTTGTAATAAAAATTCCATTTCAAGAAGAAATAAATATTTGTTCACTTGAACGTTCGGAACTTTAGGATCATAATTTCAATTTGAAATCTTTTCCAAAATTATTATTTCAATTTTATTTTTTTTTTAAACAGAAAACTTTTCTAAATTCCAAGCAAAAATCTAAAAATAAAATAATAAATCTTTATCGAACTAATTTTACGTACAAGTATGCGAAATGTTTATGCAGTCAATAATCGATCATCATTCTTTTTCCGAATGACAAATATGATTATGGATCGTTAAATTTTCATTTGTTTGCCTATATTTTGATTTTTAATATAAATGCAAAAAAAATGGTTTTGAGGAAAGATATAATAATTATAAGAGAAGAGAAAGAATTTTGTGTTATTATATTTTGCATCATAATATAGTAAAGTTTGAGAGTGAAAAGTCGAGGTGAGACTAAATATTTTTAAAACTGTCACTTGTTATTTTAGTGATTAATATGAATGGAGAAAGTTAGGAGGAACATCGTGCTTGATGCAATTTAATACTTTATTAATTAATTTAAGTCTCTTTAGTAAATATTGAACTCCTATAAAGTAGAGATGAAGCTATATTGTCGCAATGCATAATAAGCACTTTACATGCATTTCCTTGGAGAATTTTCAGACCAAAATATTGTCTTTGTCCTTGTATTCAAATTGTTTTCGCTTATTTAATATTTGACGTCTATTAAGATTTATTCATCGAGTTAAAGGAGCAAGAAATAATTTAAAAAAGGAGAAATAAAATAAAAATAAGTAAAAGAAAATAAAAAAGAGTAAAAACGAGTAGAAAAAAATAAAAAAGAGTTAAAACGAGTAGAAAGGAATAAAAAAGAATAAAAGAATATTAAGAAAGAGTAAAAATAAGTAGAAAAAAATTAAAAATTGTAAAAAATATTAAGAAAGAGTAAAAACGAGTAGAAAAAAAATAAAAAAGAGTAAAAAATGTTAAGAAAGAGTAAAAACGAGTAGAAAAGAATAAAACAGAGTAAGAAATATTAAGAAAGAGTGAAAACGAGTAGAACAGAATAAAAAAGAGTAAAAAATGTTAGGAAAGTAGAAACGAGTAGAAAAAAATAAAAAAGAGTAAAAACGAGTAGAAAAGAATAAAAGAGTAAAAAAAATTTTAAGAAAGTGTAAAAACGAGTAGAAAAAAATAAAAAAGGTTAAAAACGGGTAGAAAAGAATAAAAAAGAGTCAAAAAATATTGAGAAATAATAAAAACGAGTAGAAAAGAATAAAAAAAAATTTTTTAAATTTAAGAAAAAGTAAAAACGAGTAGAAAAGAATAAAAAAGAGTCAAAAATATTAAGAAAGAATAAAAACGAGTAGAAAAAAAATAAAAATGAGTAGAAAAAAATAAATAAGAGTAAAAACGAGTAGAAAAGAATAAAAAAATGTTAAAAAAGAGTAAAATCGAGTAGGAAAGAATAGAAGAGAGTAAAAAGTAGTAAGAAATAATAAAAACGAGTAGAAAAGAATAAAAGAGTAAAAAAAATGTTAAGAAAGAGTAAAAATGAGTAGAAAAGAATAAAAAAAAGTAAAAAGTATTAAGAAAGAATAAAAACGAGTAGAAAAGAATAAAAATAAAGTAAAAACGAGTAAAAAAAAATTAATTATTAAGAAAGTGTAATAACGAATAGAAATAAGTAAAAACGAGTAGAAAAGAATAAAAGAGAGTAAAAACATATTAAGAAAGAATAAAAACGTGTAGAAAAAAAATTTAAAAATGTAAAAACGAGTAGAAAAAATAAAAAAGAGTAAAAACGAGTAGAAAAGAATAAAAGAGTAAAAAAAATATTTAATAAAATAAAAACGAGTAGAAAAAAATAAAAAAGAGTGAAAAATAATAAGACTGATTAAAAACGAGAAAAAAAAGAATTAAAAAGAATAAGAAAAATAAAGAGTGCGAAAAAAGTTAAAAAGGAATAAAAAAGAGAAAAATAGAGTAATAAATATTAGTAAGAAAGAATAAACAACAAAAAATAAAGTACGAATAAAATGCAAATAAAAGTACAATAAAGAATTAAAGAGATCAAAGAAAAATTAAAGAGTAATAAAGTAAAAGGGACTGAAAAAATACAGAAAAAGCCAAAACAGTTATTAAAAAAGTTATTATTGTTAAAAATCCCGTTTTTCATTACACTGAACATTTAATTATTAGAAGAAAAAGTATATAGAAATTGATGTATGTAGACTAAAGCTATTATACAGTGCACAGAGAAGACTCAACTTTTTTTAAATGAAAAACTTTTTAGAGACTGTTTACAACATATAGCTATAATGGAACATATTGCGCAACATTATTGCTCCTTAATATTGCTCTGCAATTTTCAAAATATTCCTTTTATTAAATTTTCCTTTGCATATTGAGGAGCAAAAATAAACTTGAATTAAATATTTAATCAATATTAAGCAGAAAATTCACCTTTTCTTTGTGCAATTCAATTAAAAGTGAAAAAAATCAAAAAGAGAATTTGAATTTCGCGCTAAAATAGTTCTCTAATTGTCCGTTAGGAGAAAAATTCTCTCTCGCAAACGAAATGAAGTGGTCGGTGTATATAAAAGGGAAAGACACTCAGAAAAGTTTTCAATTAAACTTGGCAATTATTTATAATTACCGTAGTAATTATTTTATTATTATAATAAAACAATTATTCTAATTAATAAAAATTATTATTAAAAAAATTGTTTTATTATAAAAACAATTATTAGGTACAATAGTAATGTTATCATATTATAAAATAAAAATAATTTTTTTCAATAATAATTTTTAAGATAAAAGAAGTATTCTAATAATATAATTATTATAATAAAATAATTATTCTAATTCATAAAAATAAATTTCCCCCCTTGTTTAAAAAATAGATTTGGAAAAAATTTGTTTTTTTTTAGATTTCAATATTAGAATTTTGGGTAAATGATGAGTAATCTAATGATAGGTGAATTTCGAGTATGATGAGTTTCTATAATTTATTTTTATGGGACAAACTACTAAAATACGCCGTTAAAAAAATAACTGTCATATATGCATCCTGTTACTATTTTTCCCCAATATTTTGATAACATAATTAATATTAATCACGCAATTATCTTTCAAGTGATATACCACGTGTTACAAAAAAATAGAAAGAGGAATATGTTATATAAATGATCATTTTTATCGAAACTACTAATTTTTGTTTGTTTTAAGCAGCAAAGATTCTTTTTTTTACAAGCAATTTTTGTTTTTGCTATAAATAAAAGAAGAAATATGATTGAAAATTGCAGGAGAGGAAAAATTCTAATTTTTCATTTGTAATGTAGATTTTTTGTATTTACTTTGACTCTTTTTTTTTTTATTTTTTTAAAAAACACAAAAGTGTAGTGTCATCTCAACTGATCGATGATTTGTATTCGTTTATACACGTATGTAAATCGTGATATCAATAAAACTCGACATTCTCTTTCAAAATTGTTTCAATCTTTCAATTCGCGCTCTCGCTTTTATATTTGCTCAATTCTATGCTCTATTGATTTTTTTTTATATTTGTATTTATCAACATTTATATTGCAGTTTCGATTAAAAAAAACAATTTAGTGAAAAATTTTTATATTAACAAACATTGTATTATAATAATTAAAAATTATTACATATATTGTTTCTTTAATACACCCAATACATTATTAAATAAAACAAACAAAATAAAAAAAAATAAATAAAAAAATAAATAAAAAAAAAATTTAAAAAAAATAATAAAACAAACAAAAATTAAACATTAAATAAAACTATTTTTTTTTAATTAAAATTTTTCAAATTAAAATATTAAAATAATTAATATAAATAAATTTTAAATTAAAATAAAAAGTTTCTGTTATCAATTAGAAAGTTAATAATTGTTTTTTTAAGAAAAAAATTTTTTCTTTTATTTGGTATATAGAAGAATTAAATGCTTCATTAAAGATGTCTTTTTGTTCGCCGGTCACGTATATATATACATAAGATAAGTATATGAATCATGTCAAATGTCACGGTTGGACAAGAAAAATACGCGAGTAAAAGAACAACAATTTAAAAAATTAATACTGTTATTGGCACAAAAGGTTCAAACACCTCAAAATGTTCTGTTTTTTTTTCTTTTTTTCTACATTGCATGACCTTAAAGTGCAATATATAAGACATTTTTTCTATTATTTTTCAATGTCTATTAATTTAATTAATATTAAATGTTTCTTTAAACTTAATGCTAACATTTTATTTTAATGTAAATTTATAATTTTATTCAAAAATTAAGGAAACATTTAAAAATTTGTAATTCATTTAATTTTTAAATAAAACAAAATAGAAGGTTAAAAAAGTCAAATAATTATTCATTTTAATTTTAAATTGAATTAATCATTAAATTAAAATTATTATTGTAATTTATTATTGTTAGTTTCATTTTCTATTTCATTCTATTAAGAAATAAAAAAAAATTTTTTAATTACATTTTTTTAATGTTTATTTAAATTTCTTTAAAAATATTATTTATTTAAAATACACTGGCTTTTAGTGGCCGTGTATTAACAAACTAAAATTAATATTATTAATTAACAAATGAACCTTTAAGTAAAATTAAATAAAACTGAAAAATTTTAGTTATTTTTAAATTAAAAATATAAAAATTAATAATTAAATTTATTAATTAGTTTTCTTTTATTTATTTAATTTATTTAAATTTATTAATACACGGGCACTAAAAGCCAGTGTATTTTGAATAAATAATATTTTTAAATAAAGTTAAATAAACCTTAGAAAAATTTAATTAAAAAAAAATTTTTATTTTTCAATAAAATGAAATAGAAAGTGAAACTAACGTTAAATTAATTAATATTAAATAATTAAATGAATTGAAATAATCAAAATTTCTATATTGAATACTATTTTAAAAAAGGAGAAAATGTACAATTTTTCAAAAATAATTTCTTTTTTTTCGAAGTATGTATTTTATAGTGGTTTAATTAGAAATTTTATTTTTTTTTTGTTTCAGTTTTACTACGGGATTAATTTTTTTTTCGTAATGTCGCGCGATAAAGAGTCGATTGTTATACGTATTATATATATATATTTTTCGTGAAATATCTCAACGTGTTTTAATCCAGTTCTATATATACTTGTGACGTATCAATTCACGTCACGCTCAACGCACAGGTAAGAAAATGTTTATTCTTTATACGTATTTAGTCTTTTATGTGATTCATTCACCTATTTTTAGAAAATTTTTTTTTTTTACTTTCAAATATGGTAAATTTGTCAATTCCCCATAATTATATCGTTAAAAATAAATGACACCGCAGTTAATGACTTTAAATTAATTTTCGAGATAATTTATTTTCTTTCTTTCTCTTTTTATAGAGCTTAATTTAGTTTTAAACGATTTTAGTTAAATTTTTTAAGTAAATAAAATCTAAGTACTTATAGAAAAGTATATTTTAAATCCTACCTTATTTTTTTATCTTCTGCCGATTGTTCGCTGGTCAGTCACGTAATGCGCATGCGTGTTATTCCGATCAGAGGACCTGCCTGAAAAATTTACCCAAAAAAAAGGACAATTAAAATAATTTATAGGTTTTTTTTTAAATTTAGAATTAGGAAAATGAGTCACTCATGGGATAAAATTAATAATAGTCTGCTAAGTCTGTACTAATAGCTATTTATTAATAATAATATAAATGTTTCACGATTATGCGCACGCGTGTCATTCCGATTAGTGAACCTGCCTGGAAAAATTTACCTCCAAAAAGGAAAATTAAAATAATTTTATAGCTTATTTTTTATGTAGGAAAATAAATCACTAGAGGGATAAAATTCTGAAAACTTTTGCAAATTTGTACTAATAGTTATTTAATAAATAATAATAAATAATTTAATAATAATAATTGTTTCACGATTATTAATGCTTGTATTTATATTATAGCTCTGATTTCCTATTATAAAAGGCTATTTGTTGGTCTGTTGAATTCTGAAATAAAATATAATAATAATAATAATAATAATAATAATAATTTAATAATAATTACTTCCGGATTATTAAGGGCATTTGAACCATGATGACGTCACAGATTTAAAACTAATGCTTTGCACAAACTGTGACGTCATCAAGGTTCAAATCCCCTTAACGTTTATATTTACATTATGACACGAATTTTGTATTTTAAGGCTCTTTATCGCCCTGTTAAATTCTAAAATATAATAATAATAGATTTATTTATTAATAAGACCGAAAATGAATTTAATTATAAATTATAATGAAGTTAGATTTACCAAAAATTTTAATAATTCAAATTCTGAAATAGTTACATTTTTTAATATATATTTAATTAATTATTAAAAATAATAGATTTATAGAAGAATTTTAATTAAAAATACTTAAAAAAAATTGAATTTTGAAAAAGTTACAAATGATTGGAGAAATTCAATTATGTACAAAAGTAATAAAATTTTTCGCAAAATTGAAATTATGTTTAAAATTTTTTTAAATAATTCAATTATATATTCAACTAGCTGTCGGACCCGTCTTTGACGGGTTTTAGTTTCTGCTTATACATTTGAAAGGGTGTTTACCGGAAATTAAAGTTTACTGTGAAAAACTAATAATAAGTTAACATTAACTATTTCGTTAGGAAAATGTTACTATTTTAATCAGTGACAGACTGTTTTCTATCAAATTTGTTATTCAGGAACAGTACTTGTCAACTTGTATTACTTTATTCGTTTGTAGTGCTACAATTAATGTAGGTATTAAAAATTAATCCTAAATTTACACCAGAGTCTATTTCGAAATAATTGTTTCGCAATTAGATCCTACCTTACGACTGCTAAAACCTAAATAAAATCTATATGTTTAGGCTGAAAGTAGGGCTTAAATTTTGACTCGGGTCTGTTTACATAAATATTACATCAATAAAAATTAAAGGAAAAAGCAGTTTTTAAAAACAAATTAATATAATAAAAATTTTTTAATTTGGTCCGAAAATTCCCGGTTTTTCCTGGACAAATTAAATTCCCGGCTATTTATCGGTTTCCCCGCGCAATTGGTAGACACTCTGTGAAATGTATTTTAGTAGTAAACTAAAACCCGTCAAAGACTGGTACTGGTATATAACATATTTACTTAAAAAAGAGTATTTTCATAAAATAAGTCAATTTTTGTAGCCATCTGCAGATTTATTTATGACTAAAACTTAAAATCAAGTAAATTAAAAAAAATAAACCGGGTAAAATTTGGACAACGCCGGGAATTTTTTTAAACAAACATAGACCCCCTGCTTAACTTTTGTCTTTACATTGCTCAAAATATCTTTAGAAATTAAGTTTCAATTAAAGAACATTGGATGAATTGGATGAATAATTATGAATTGCATTATTTTGATGATAAAATCATAATCAGAGACCCCAAAAATACTTCTGAATTAAGCTTGATAGTAATTAATAACAATTATAATTTTTTCGATTTTTTGATATCGAAAAATATTTTTATACTTACAACTTAGTCGTAGGATTTTTTTGTGCAAAATGATGCTAAAATGTGACTAAATAACATGTAATACTCAATTATACAGAGTTTAAAAGCAATTCATTAAAAAAAGTAAACTTTGTAAATTTGCGATTTTTTTAATTTTTTGAAAACATTTTTATACTTAAATCTTAGTTATAGGACACTATTTTTTGCAAAATTATGCTAAAATGTAACTAAATAACATGTAATACTTAATTATAGATAGTTTAAAAGCAGTCCATTAAAAAATATAAAATTTGGAAATTTGCGATTTTTTGAAATCATTTTTATACTTACGTCTTAGTTATAGGACAGTACTTTTTTAAAAATTATGCTAAAATTTGACTAAATAACATGTAATACTCAATTATAGAGAGTTTGAAAGCAATTTATTAAAAAATATAAAATTTGAAAAATTTCGATTTTTTGAATTTTTAAAAAAAAAATTTATATTTACATCTTAGTTATAGGACATTATTTTTGGCAAAACTATTCTAAAATGTGACTAAATAACATGTTATACTCAATTATAGAAGGTTTGAAAGCATTTTTTAAAAAAATGTAAAATTTGAAAATTTTTTATTTTTGAATTTTTTGAAAAAGTTGAATATCTTCCGTTCTAATTAATATTTTTCAAATCTGTAAATTTATAAACCTTCCTTGGCCCAAGTTCTAACATTCTGCCAAATTTGGTTTCAAATGGTTCAGCAGTTTTTAAGTGATTCGCGAACAAAAATTCTGTGACATACCGACACACATACATACATACATACATACATACATACATACATACACGAAATTTTTTATTGGTATATTTGGAATCCTTGATGCCTAAAACGAATAATTATGTGCGAAATTTAAAGTTCTGAGCAATGTACAGACAAAAGTCTGATTTTATATATATAGATTTTTAACGGCTTAACGATTAATAATTTTTAAGTATTAACTAAAACCTTTTTTATTTATTGATTTAACCCTATCTGATAAAAAATGTTTATTAACAACGTTTTAGTTTGATTTAGTTTGAATAAAGTAAAAAAAAGAGAAAAAAATTAATGAATCTGAAAAAAGAAACCTAAAAAGAAAAGATAAGGATGAATTATTAAAAAAGAATATAATTTAAAGAAAATGAATGATTTTGAATTTTTTTCTGTATATAATTATTAATACAGATATTATGTAAACATGTAGTTATTATAATTATAACTTTAAAATTTAATAAATAAATTTTGATAACATTTTTATCTTATATTAAATAGAAATATTAATTGGAATTAATAATTATAATTTTTTCTTTTCTGAATTTTTCGAAAAAATTTTTATACTTACATGTTAAATATGGACAGAATTTTTGGCAAAATTATGCTAAAATTTGACCAAATAACATGTAACAATAAAATATAGATCATTTAAAAGCAATTCATTAAAAAATATAAAATTTTAAAAATTTCGATTTTTTAAATTTTTAAAAAAAAATTTTATACTTACATCTTAGTTAAAGGACATTATTTTTGGCAAAACTATTCTAAAATGTGACTCAATAACATGTTAAACTCAATTATAGAATGTTTGAAAGCATTTTTTAAAAAAATGTAAAATTTGAAAATTTTTGATTTTTGAATTTTTCGAAAAAATTGAATATCTCCCGTTCTAATTAAAATTTTTCAAATCTGTAAATTTATAAACCTTCCTTGGCCCAAGTTCTAACATTCTGCCAAATTTGGTTTCAAATGGTTCAGCAGTTTTTAAGTGATTCGCGAACAAAAATTCTGTGACATACCGACACACATACATACATACATACATACATACATACATACATACACGAAATTTTTTATTGGTATATTTGGAATCCTTGATGCCTAAAACGAATAATTATGTGCGAAATTTAAAGTTCTGAGCAATGTACAGACAAAAGTCTGATTTTATATATATAGATTTTTAACGGCTTAACGATTAATAATTTTTAAGTATTAACTAAAACCTTTTTTATTTATTGATTTAACCCTATCTGATAAAAAATGTTTATTAACAACGTTTTAGTTTGATTTAGTTTGAATAAAGTAAAAAAAAGAGAAAAAAATTAATGAATCTGAAAAAAGAAACCTAAAAAGAAAAGATAAGGATGAATTATTAAAAAAGAATATAATTTAAAGAAAATGAATGATTTTGAATTTTTTTCTGTATATAATTATTAATACAGATATTATGTAAACATGTAGTTATTATAATTATAACTTTAAAATTTAATAAATAAATTTTGATAACATTTTTATCTTATATTAAATAGAAATATTAATTGGAATTAATAATTATAATTTTTTCTTTTCTGAATTTTTCGAAAAAATTTTTATACTTAGGGGCCGTACACATAATACGTCACGCGGCTAGGGGGAGGGAGGGGGTCTGAGAATTGTGACTAAGTGTGACATGGGGGGGGGGGGGGGGTGAACTCATGTGTTACGTCACGATCTTTTAAATTCAAAGATAATAAGAAATTATATGTGACAATGTCACTTTTTCTAAATAAAACAAGTTAAAAATGTTTTGAACTATTTAATATCTATTATGTATCTGTTTAAGGGGTAACATCACCCAGAGCCTATACAAAATATGGTCTATTTCAATTAATTATTTTAAGAAAACGGTCAAGTACAATGTTGCTGGGTTTACTCCAACGTTAAACACATGGGTTAAACTTAATTTAAAAATAAAACAAAAAAAAATTTTTTCAAAATGGCGCCTTTACACATCCAACAGTGAAAAAATTGTAAAAAAAACTGGCCGGAAGGATTTCTCCAACATTTTTTGACGGATTCAATTAAAATTTAGACTGTAGCTTTAAAACAACATTCTTTATCGAAGTACATAGGATTTTTTAGATCGGTTAATGCGTTTCCGTTTTATAACCATTTTTACCTTGATTTTTTAACAAAAAATAACATTTTTGTCATCGAAGTCATACTATTTTGCGAAAAATTGATATTTTTAAAATATCCTATGTACTTTTCTAGTAAATGTCATCCTCTTTCATAATTCGTTTGAATTTTTTGCCTAGGTGCTTATGGAACGTAGAATAGCTTCCGGCTGCAGAGGTTGTTTTAAAAAACGTGATCTACGTTGAACTGTTGTGAAGGCGCCATTTTGAAAACAAAAAATTTTTTTTTATTTTTAAATTAAGTTTAATTCATGAGTTTAACGTTGCAGAAAACCTAGCAACATTGTACTGAACCGTTTTCTTAAAATAATTAATTGAAATAGACCGTATTTTGTATAGGCTCTGGGTGATGTTACCCCTTAACATCTATTGGCATATTATTTATAATATGATAAATAATATCCCGTGTAGAAATATCCCTATTATGGCCATATTAGGGAATGAAACACACGGCCCGTCCTGGGCCAGATCGGGGCGACGATCAAATGTGGATTTCCTGATCAGGGCCATATCAGGCCGTGTGTTTCATTCCCTAATATGGAAGGCCCGATGAGTCCCTGATCCGGACCATAGCGAAATTTCTACACGGGATATTCTCTTAATTTGAATCAGTTAAAAATCATGGTTTTAACTGTCAATCAGCAGTGACTGACTTTTTGCTTCTGAATCAGTTAAAAATAACTGAAAAATTATCCACAAAACACCGAAATTTTTCTAAATATTGTATATTAAAGATTTGCTTGCATAAGTTAAAAAATTTACTTGCAAAGTTTATTTTAAAATTGTGTAAAGATTTAAATTTCTCACTCCAATAAATGTCTATCGTCAAATTTTCTTAAAAATATAGCTTGAAACTTTCCTGAACATTTGAATTGCATTTTCGACTATACTTTCGTGAAAATCTTCCTGAAAATTTAACTTAAATTTTCGGAAAAGTTTCCCGCTAAACATTTATTGAAGTGGGATATTTAAATCTTTACACAATTTTAACTAAACTTTGCATTTAAATATTTCGAAGCTTGCGAGTAAATCTTTAGTAAATTTTTAGGAAAGTTTCGGTGCTATGTAGGTAGTTAAACGTGACTAATTGAATCAATCAAAAACAATTGTATTGAAACATCAGTTATTTTCAACTAATTGTCAGAAAAAAATATTACTATTTGAATTAGTGACTGATTTTTTGCTTCTAAATCCGATATTCTTAACTGATTCAATAATTTAGAGTGTAAGATATAATATACATATATATTGTCCAATGTATAAAATTTACAGTGAAATTTACGTGTGTGACGTGACGTAGGGGGGAGGGGGGGTTCAAGATTTGTGACGAAGTGTGACATAGGGGGAGGGAGGGGTTAAAAGTGGTCAAAAATCGCGTGACGTATTATGTGTACGGCCCCTTACATGTTAAATATGGACAGAATTTTTGGCAAAATTATGCTAAAATTTGACCAAATAACATGTAACAATAAAATATAGATCATTTAAAAGCAATTCATTAAAAAATATAAAATTTTAAAAATTTCGATTTTTTAAATTTTTAAAAAAAAATTTTATACTTACATCTTAGTTAAAGGACATTATTTTTGGCAAAACTATTCTAAAATGTGACTCAATAACATGTTAAACTCAATTATAGAATGTTTGAAAGCATTTTTTAAAAAAATGTAAAATTTGAAAATTTTTGATTTTTGAATTTTTCGAAAAAATTGAATATCTCCGGTTCTAATTAATATTTTTCAAATCTGTAAATTTATAAACCTTCCTTGGCCCAAGGTCTAACATTCTGCCAAATTTGGTTTCAAATGGTTCAGCCGTTTTTAAGTGATTCGCGAACAAAGATTCTGTGACATACCGACACACATACATACATACATACATACATACATACATACATACATACACGAAATTTTTTATTGGTATATTTGGAATCCTTGATGCCTAAAACGAATAATTATGTGCGAAATTTAAAGTTCTGAGCAATGTACAGACAAAAGTCTGATTTTATATATATAGATTATATTTACAATTTTTTATAAATTTCTTCGCAATAATTCAATTATTTTAATAAACAAAATTTCTTACACTTTGGAAAAGTTACAAATGATTGGAGAAAATCAATTATTTTCAAAAGTAATACAATTCTTCCCAGAAATTTAATTATTTTTAAAAACTTTAATAAAATTCTTTGCAAAATTTAATTATTTTCATAAATGATAATATTAATCACGTGAATAAAATTATTTTCAAGAGTAATAAAATTATTTTCAAGAGTAATTAAATTCTTTTCAGAAATTCAATTATTTTCAAAAATTAAAAAAAAATTTCGTCATGATTTTAATTATCTTTATAAACAGCAAAATTCTTCGCTGAAATTTAATTATCTAAAAAATTTTTATTAAAATTCTACGCAAACATTCAATTACTTTTGTAAATAATAAAAATTTCTAAGGATTTCAATTATTTACAAATTTTTCAAAAATTTCTTCGTAATAATTCAATTATTTTTATAAATAATAAAACTGTTCTCAGAAATTTAATTATTTTCATAAATAATAAAATTCACAGCAGGATTTTTAATTATTTTTGATACAATTTTAATGAAATTCCTCGAAAAGTGTAATTATTCTTAAAAATTTGATTAAAAATTCGTTAAAAGAATTCAATTACTTAAAAATTCGTTGATAAAATTCTTTAAAAGAATTCAATTTTAGCAAACATTCAGTTATTCAATAAATTATTTTATTTTGAATTTAAATAATTGAATTTTCGTAGAATTTTCTAATAAAAGTTAATTTAAAAATGAATTTCAAAATAATCGATTTATTCATTTGTGAAAATAATTGAATTCTTGCAACGAATTTTATTACATATTTTTCAAATAATTGAATAATTCAATTATTTGAAAATTACTCAAAAGAATTATTCTTTTAAGTAATCTTATTACTTGTGAAAATAATAATTGAAATCTTGTGAAGGATTTTATTAATAAAATAAATAAAATAATAATATAATAATAAATAAATAGTAAATAAATATAATAATAAAATAATAATTTTTGTAAATAATTAAATTTTTTTTGAAAAATTTTGATAAATTGTTAATTTCAATATAGGTTTTTAAAAAATTTTTTAAATCTTAATTCTTATGGAAAAATAATATTGATTAAATATTTATTTTTAATAAAACTATTGGTTTTCGAATAATTTTACAATTAACGAAATTTGTAAATAAATGTAATAAGAATTTTGAGTATATCTAATAATTTTTAGAGTGAATCAGAATATTCTTTAGGGTCAGGGAAAAAGGCAAAATCCAGTCAGGAAAAAGTCTGGAAATCAGGGAAATGACAGGGAAAAACAAAATTAAATATTTGTGGCGCGAAATTCAAAAAAGAAAAAATTTAACTAATGATATATTAATATTAACAGTGTTTAATTAATAATACATAGATAATAAAATATCTATAAAAAAATAAGTGTGAAAATTTCTTCCTCATATTTAATAAGGTCCCTGAAGTTAGCGTCGTGACGCTGAGCATTAGTGATATTTTTGTCTCTAAAAAACCCAAATAATAGTTTTCAATACTAACTTCAAAAGTGATTTCTTAACACTTTTTTAAAATAAAAAAAAACAGATGAATGATTAAAAAAAATGTAGATTAAAATAAATTTATAACATGTGCTTGAAAAGTTTCATTTAAATAAATAGCCAATTAAAGTCTCTCTACTGATTTTTTTTTCTTTTTTGCTGATTCATCGCATAAAATGTGAAAAAGTAAAAATAGAAGGAAAATTTTTGTACATATTTATATACGAATTCAATTGACAGACAATGCGAGTAGAAATATTTTCTTTGATAACAAATAAATTGATTTTTGAGGAAATTAAATAAAGTCAGGAATTTGATTAGTTTTTTTTTCTTTTTCTATTTTAGAAATCTCTTGTAATGTTAAACGTACATAGCGATGGTTTAATAACAATACAAGTTGCATATCGGAATTTATCGGATGCATCACACTGGAATACAATTCAATTAACTGGGCCAATAGACAGGCTGAATATACCACGTTATACTAATACGATTTCAAGATGCCTCTCACATATGTGAGAGGAAATTAATGATACATCATAAACATGTGTCGAATAAATGCCGCGGGTGTAAATACATATAAATAAATTTTAAATCTATAGAGTAAAACGTTCAGAAACATAATATATTTCCGTGTTCAGTGTTTGAAAAATGCTTTTTTTGGATCGGAAATTTATGACATCAAAAAATATAAATAAATAAAGATTTTTGAATAATTAGATAAATTATACTTTGTAACAATTTTAGTAAAACTATATATAAATTATTTAATTAAATATTAAATATAATGACGCTCACCGACGAAAGATACCAAAGAAGCAAAAACCTAAAGGTTATGTTTATAATTTTTTGAATGAAAAAAACAAAAAAGGATCAACTCTGAATATTAAATTATTGATGTTTTAATTTTCATTACATCTAAAATAATTAATAAAATCCATTTTCAGTTTTAAATTAAACACATAAACTTTCAAAAAAAAGGCAAAAAATAACAAACATAACGTTAAAATTTTTTGCTCATTTCAAATTCCCTGACTTTTCCAGGTTTTCCAGGTTAAAAAACGGAATTTTTCCGGGTTTTTAAAACTACATTTATATTTTACAAAATTAAATAATTAGTCATTATAATTTTTCCATAAGATTTTCAAAAATTTCAAATTCAAACTTTTTTGAAATTAAACAATCTTACAAAAAATTATTATAAAACATGAAGAAATCGATCACTCCGAGTCTTCGACTCGGAGCCATTGATATCTTCATGTTTTATAATAATTAAAAATTAATTGAGTAATAAAATCATTAATTTATATTATAAGAATATTGTTACTGCAACTTATTCAAAATTAAGAGTAAAGATGATTCTATCACTCAGTCGTATTTTCACTATTTATTATAAAATTACTTTCATCACTTCAATTCAATTATTGTTTTCCGGAATTTTTAAACTAAAATTCTTCTTTAAATTAATTATTTTTAATAATTTTTAATAATTTTTGAAAATTATTTTTGAAAATTATCAAATTCTTTTGTTTGCAATTCAATTTTACGAAATTTCATCGATTATACGGAAATTCTTCAATCAAATATATATTAGAAAATAAAAACTTCAAATAACTTAAAAAAATTTAATTAAACTTTTTTAAAAAAAAATTAAATCTACACAATTTTCAGTTAAAAATATAAAAAAACCTTTTCAAAATTGAATTTTTTCTAAAAATTTACTCTATGATACTTTCTTTATAAATTTGAATTTGTAAAAATGTTTACTAATTAGAATTAGTGTCTGACTTTTTGCTCTTGAATTAGTAAATTTTACTATTAAATTAGTAAAAACGACTATTTATTAGTAAAATCTGCTAATTCGAAAGCAAAAAGTCAGTCGCTAATTCAAATTAAAAAAATGTTTTCTAACTCAAATTTAGAGAGTTTAATATTCAATTAATATCTAAAACTTTATCTGGAATTCAATTTTAAATGAATTCTTATTAAAACATTCTATGAGAATTCAATTATTTAAATACAAAAATTAATAATTTTTTGAAGAATTGAATGTTTTTAAAATTCAACTCTCAAAGAATTTTATAAAGAAATTTTTAAAATATTTTTAAAATTGTATTTAAAAATCCTTTTGACAAATTTTTAATAACATTTTTAAGAATAATTTCATTTTTCGAGAAATTAGATTAAAATTGTATTAAAAATAATTTAATTTCTGTAAAAAATTTGATTGAATTGAGAAAAGTTTTTTAAAATAATTGAAATTTTGCCAAAACTTTATTATAATTTTTGAAACATTTTTGAAAATAATTGAATTTTGGAGAAAAATTTTATTATTTATAAAGATAAATGAAATTTTGAAGAGAATTTTTATAAACTTTTAACTGTAATTGAATTTCTGCGAAGAATTTTATTGCTTTTGAAAATAATTGAATTCTTTCAAGAAATTTTATTCAAAATGTATTGACAATAATACTTCAATTCTAATAAATAAATTATAGGAAGGCTTTTTAAAATAATTGAATTTCTTTGATGAATTTTAGTAAAACTTTTTCAAATTTCAATTATTTATAAAAATACAGGCTCTTAATATTGAATTATTTTCTACAATTTTAACTAAAATTCATTTTTAAATCAATTTTTATGAAAAAATTCTACGAGAATTATTAAATTATTTAAATTCAAAAATTAATAATTTATTGAATAATTAATTAAATAATTCTCATAATTGAATTCTCATAAAGAATTTTATCAACAATTTTTTTAATATTTGAATTATTTCGACGAATTTTAATAAAATTTTTAAGAATAATTAAATTTTTCGAACAATTCAATTAAAATTATTTGAAATTCTGCGATGAGTTTCATTGTTTATAAAAATAATTGAATTATTGAATTGAATTCTTTCGAAGAATTTTATTATTTATGAGAATAATTGAATTCTTTCGAAAAATTTTATTAAATTTTTTGAAAATAATTTAATTTCTGCGAAGAATTTTGTTACTTAAGAATTACGAAGATAATTATTGTATTCTTTCGAAGAATTTTATTAAATTTTTTGAAAATAAATTAATTTTTGAACAAAATTTTGTTATCTATCTATATATATAAAATCAGACTTTTGTCTGTACATTGCTCAGAACTTTAAATTTCGCACATAATTATTCGTTTTAGGCATCAAGGATTCCAAATATACCAATAAAAAATTTCGTGTATGTATGTATGTATGTATGTATGTATGTGTGTCGGTATGTCACAGAATCTTTGTTCGCGCATCACTTAAAAACTGTTAAACCATTTGAAACCAAATTTGGCAGAATGTTAGACCTTGGGCCAAGGAAGGTTTATAAATTTACAGATTTGAAAAATTTTAATTAGAACGGGAGATATTCAATTTTTTCGAAAAATTCAAAAATCAAAAATTTTCAAATTTTACATTTTTTTAAAAAATGCTTTCAAACTTTCAATAATTGAGTATAACATGCTATTTAGTCACATTTTAGAATAGTTTTGCCAAAAATAATGTCCTATAACTAAGATGTAAGTATAAATTTTTTTTTAAAAATTCAAAAAATCGAAATTTTTTAAATTTTATATTTTTTAATAAATTGCTTTTAAACTCTTTATAATTGAGTATTACATGTTATTTAGTCAAATTTTAGCATAATTTTTTTAAAAGTATTGTCCTATAACTAAGACGTAAGTATAAAAATGATTTCGAAAAATTCAAAAAATCGCAAATTTCCAAATTTTATATTTTTTAATGGACTGCTTTTAAACTATCTATAATTAAGTATTACACGTTATTTAGTCACATATTAGCATAATTTTAAGATTTAAGTATAAAAAAGTTTTCAAATAATTAAAAAAATTGCAAGTTTACAAAGTTTACATTGTTTAATGAATTGCTTTTAAACACTGTATAATTGAGTATTACATGTTATTTAGTCACATTTTCGCATAATTTTGCACAAAAAATGATATGACTAAGATGTAAGTATAAAAATATTTTTGATATCAAAAAAACGAAAAAATTATAATTGTTATTAATTACTATCAAGTTTAATTCAGTAGTATTTTTAAGGTCTCTGATTAAGATTTTGACGTCAAAATAATGCAATTCATAATTATTTATCCAATTCATTCAGTATTCTTTAATTAAAAGAAGTTCAGAGACTTTAAAAATGGAGATGTTTTATAATAAATATTTTATGATAATTTTCCATAATTTTAGATTTTTTGCCAAAGAATGGAGACTAATAAATAAGTAAAATATTTTTGAAGAGCACAAAAATAATAAAGCTAAATGCCATAAAAAAGAAGAAAAAATGTTGAATTTTAAGAAATTCAGGTTTTTGAATTTTTACTAATTTTCCATAATTTTAGATTTTTTGCCAAAGGGTGGAGACTATTAAATAAGTAAAGTATTTTTTAAAAGCACAAAAATAATGAAGCTAAATGCTATAAAAAAGAAGAAAAAATGTTGAATTTTAAGAAATTCGGTTTTTTGAATTTTTGCTAAATTTCCATAATTTTAGATTTTTTACCAAACATTGAAGACTTTTAAATAAGTAAATTATTTTTGAAGAGCACAAAAATAATGAAGCTGAATGATATAAAAGAGAAGAAAAAAATGTTAAATTTTAAGAAATTGGGTTTTTTGAATTTTTGCAAATTTTCCATAATTTATATTTTTTGCCAAAGGGTGGAGACTATTAAATAAGTAAAGTATTTTTAAAAAGCACAAAAATAATGAAGCTAAATGCCATAAAAAAAAAGAAAAAATGTTGAATTTTAAGAAATTCGTTTTTTTGAATTTTTGCTAATTTTCCATAATTTTAGATTTTTTACCAAACATTGAAGACTTTTAAATAAGTAAATTATTTTTGAAGAGCACAAAAATAATGAAGCTGAATGATATAAAAGAGAAGAAAAAAATGTTAAATTTTAAGAAATTGGGTTTTTCGAATTTTTAATAATTTAAAATTTTTATTTTTAATAATTATTAATAATTAATTAATTAATTAATTAAATTAATTAATTTTTAATAATTTAAAATTTTTATTTTTTGCTAAAAGGTGGAGACTCTTTAAAAAGTAATATTATACTACCGAAATAGCTATTGGTAACTAATTATTAATTTTCCGGTCAAATTAAATTTTCGGCTTTTTTCTAATTTTCCTGATTGGTAGAAACATTGTTAAATGTATTGGTAGAAACTAAAACCCGTCGAAGACGGGTACGACAGCTAGTTTTGAATATAATTGAATTTCTTGATAAGAATTTTGTTATAACTTTTTCAAATAATTCAATCCTTGGAGTCAATATATTAAAATTTTTAAGAAGAATTGATTTATTTTACAGATTTTTTTTAGAACTTTGAAAAATAATTAAATTATTTCAAATAATTTAATTAAAATTGTATTGTAAAATGATTGAATTCTTGTGAAAAATTTTATTAAATTTTTTGAAAATAATTGAATTTCTGGAAAGAATTTTGTTACAACTTTTGCAAATATAATTGAATTCTTGGAATAATTTTATTAAAATTTTTAAGAACAATTGATTTGTTTTGAAGACTTTTATTAAGAACTTTTTTAAAAATAATTAAATTATTTCAAAAAATTTAATTAAAATTGAATTGAAAATAATTACATATTCTTGAGAAGATTTTTAACAACAAATTCTTCAATAATTGAATTCCTTTGACGAATTGAAATTAAAGTTTTAAGAATAATTGCATTTTTCGTAGAATTCGATTAAAATTGTATTAAAAATAATTGAAATTCTGCGATGAGTATTATTAATTATAAAAATAATTGAATCTCTTTAAAAAAATTTTGATTATTTATGAAGATAATTGAATTATATTAAAATTGATTATATTAAAATCGAATTAATTTTGAAATATTTAAGAAAAATTAGATTTCAAGAATAAGCACAATAACTTTAGAAAACAATAATTTTCCAGGATTTCGATCAAAATTCCCTGACTTTTCAAGATTTTTTTCAAGGTTTACAAAATTTCCTGACATTTCCAGGTTTTCCAGGTTACGTGGCAACCCTGGTACAATTAAAAAAGAAACAAAAAATAGTTTATTTTATAATATAAAAAAATAAAATAGAATTTTCTTTATGGCAATAATTTTGTTTCGCGGATAAAAATTTTTTATATTCGGTTATTTTTTTACCCTCTCCGGTATTATATTATTATTTCTTTTTTGCGCATCTATTTTAGGGTAATAAAGTTAGGAATGAAACTGTGTAGAAAATCTCCAAAGGATTCTATCTGGGTATAAAAAAAAAGTTGGCCAAGTTCACACGTGTGACAGTTTACGAGACAAATCTTCCTATTCGTTCCAGTTGAAGAATTTCTCAAGGGACGTGCGCGCCTTGATAGAAATAGTGGAGATTGATGCTCTATATTTGAATTTGCGCTCTTCTGCAAAGTTTACAACCAAACTTGTTATAAATAACCACCCAAATCTCTCGACACTTATATATATTATGCATTTCTGATTTCAAAAATCCTACTCACACAGGGCATAACATTTTTTTTTTATTTCATTGTAATTTAGCTTTAATAAAATAGAATTTTGTTTGTAACTTTTAACATCCGTTTTTTTTTATTTTGTTTCATTGATGATGGATTAATGTTTTTTTAAACGAATTTTTCTTCTTCTGTAAGCCAGTGTAAAATATTAAAACAAATAAAAATAAAACAAAATTTATAAGCATTAAAAAGAAAAAAAAGAAATTTTGTTATAAAGTAAAAAATATGTTTACACTAGAAGTAAAATATTCTTTTTTATTACAAAACAAGCAACAATAATTAAATTAATTAAATTAAATATTCAATAATAAAAATAATATAAAAATTTAATTAATTGAAACGTGTGAAAAATTATTTTACAGGGTAAATAAATATTCATTTGACATAAAGTTGTCAATTAAAGTTCTCTTCGCAGTGTTTGTGTGCGATAAAAAATGCACTATAATGTAATTTAAAAATTATCACTGTATTCTATATTATCTTAATTATTATTTATAGACGATAAGAAACACTTCGTCAATTGTAAGAAACAGAAAAAAAAAATTTCTAAGTGAAATTACTTTAAACTTGTGGATAAACGATTAATTGCTTGTAATCACTGCTTTGATTATAAACGTCACTGTCAATTGCTTATTTTACAAGAGAGATAAAACATTTCCATGAATTTCGATATAATATTGAATGAGAAAAAAGTCACTCTGCGATGTTTCACATTTTTTTTAGATATTAATAATTCCCAATTTTTTTATTTCCGCTATTTAATGGAATAATACCAAAAAAAACAAAATTTCCTTTACAATTTTTTTTTTAGTAAAAAGAAATTTTTTCGAAAAGAAAAATTGGTAGCGAAACATTTTTATTATGAAACAATAATTATTAATTAAGTAATCCACATTTTGATAAAAATAAAAATAACTTTCGTTCAAATAAAAACGAAAGTTGTTTATTTCTTCTCGAATTAAAATTTTTATTAAACAATATTTTCGCTTCACTCAAAAAAAAATTGAGAATATAAAAATTAATCATTAATTACAGGAAAGGAATTTATCATTAATTATTAAGTTTCTAAATATAAAAGTTTTTACTTTTTCCTCCAATCAGTAATTTTTTTTTGAAAATTTTTTTAATAGAAAACATTTTGAATTTTTTTAAAAATAAAATTTTTTGAACGTTCGAATCGTTAAAAAAAAAATGAGTGAAATGTTGAAAAGATTTTTCAAAAAAATTAAATCATGAATTCTGATCTAAATTAAAATATATTTTAATTAAAATTTTTTCTTTAATTTAAAAAAGCCTCATATTTTTTGATATCGAAAAAAATAAGAAAGAGAAATGAATTTTCATATTTCAAAAAAAAAAAAAAAATTGTCTTCAGAGATTAGAATACATTTGAAAGCGGCTTTATACGATCAGAATGCCGCCTATGGCATTGAGAACTTATAACACACAAAGCCTTTTCCGGAAGCATTTAAAGACAAGAAAGAACCGATTGTTCTTCATGTCCTCGAATAATTTTGCAACTTGGGCTGTGACCAAGGATTTTTTTTCCAATTAACAGGTGTAATGTAACAAATGAGATAGAAATACAAATGATTTAGCTGCGGAAAATGAAAAAAAAAACAAAATTCATATCTTTCAAATAAATCAAATTTTAACAAAAATTTTGAAATAACAAATGTGTACCTATATAAACAAAAGAGTAAAAATATATAAAAAAAAATTGTTTTTTTTTAAATTCTTTTAGTACCTTATCATTGTGACCTGAATAAAAAAATACGATTTCTAGAAGAAAAAAATGTAAGTTTGTGTAAATAATTGAGCAATAAATTTAAACACGAGTCCGAGTAACCTCGATTATTTTCTAAAGTATCAATGAAATTCATTGGAAATTCAATTGGTTTTAATTTTTATTAAAAACTGAAATATTAATTAATAATTGAAATAAAATTGCAATTTTCAATTTGGAAAATTTTCAATTACTTGTTTTATAAACGTACAATTATCTTTGAAAAATAAAATTGAAATAAAAAAAAACTAATTTTCCGGAGAATTTTGAAGCAACTTTTATAAAACTTTAATTTTAAAGAAGAATTTAAATTTCAATCCTTTTTATGAACTAATTAATGCAACAATTTTATTTGTAACGCTTTCGAAAAAAATTTTTTTGTAGGTATAATAAATTTTTCTTATAAACTTTAAAATCATCACGAATTTTAATACAAATCCTTATTTTTTTTTTATTTCTGTCAATGAATTGAACTTTACAGATAATGAAATTGACTTTAATTTAATTCATGTAATTCTTGAAAATTAAAAAATTAAAAATTAAAATTAAATTAACATTATTATTTATAAATTATTTAGTAAATAATTTTACTTAAAACTTTCCAAAAATAATTTCTTTTTAGTAGATTTGTGTTTATAATTTTTATAAATAATTGAATTTCAAAATTTAAAATTTAGAAAAATTAAATTTGAATTGAATAATTTTAATAATTTTACTTAAAAATTCCAAGAATAATTTAATTTTAGTAGAGTTAGATTAACAATATTTTATAAATAATTGAATTTCAGAAGATTTCAACAAATTGAAGTTTTAGAAAATTTGAATTAGAATTTAATAATATTTTATTCAATTTTTTGATAAGTTTACTTAAAAATTTCAAAATTAATTTAATTTTACTAGAATTTCAAAAGGTTTCAAACTGAAATTTTAGAAAAATAAAATTTAATAATTTTACTTAACAATTCAAAAAATAATTTACTATTTCCAGAGTTGTGTTATTCAACTATTTTTTTTAAATTAGTTTCGAATAGTTGAAATTTCATAAAATTGAATTGTAAACAAGTGGATTTTAGAAATATTGTAGGTGAAAATTTTTTCTGTCAATAATTTAATTATTTTAAACTACTTTCTCAAAAAATATTAAAAATAATTAATTTAGAGAAATTTTTAAATATTATAGAATTTTAAAGGGTTTTAAATTTGAACTTTTTGAAAATTTTACTTTCTATGGAAAATCATAATAATGTTTAGATATTTAATCTATACAAAAATTTTTTTATATTATAAGAATATTATTACTCTAACTCCTTCAAAATTATTTCATTATTTCAATTCAATTATTATTTCCAAAAATTTGTAACTAAAATTCTTCTAAATCAATTATTTTTAATAATTTTTGAAAAAGTTCTTTGAGAATTTTCAAATTCATTTGTTTACAATTCAATTTTACTTTCAATTATTCGGAAATTCTTCAATTAAATATATTAGAAAATAAACATTTCAAAAAAATAATTTCAAGTAAAATTGAAATAAACTTTTTAAAAAAAATTAATTCTTCTACAAAATTGTTACAGTTAAAAGTATGAGAAATTAAAATTTTTTATAATTTTAATACGAAAACCTTTTCAAAATTCAATTATTTCTAAAAATTCACACTATAATGCTTTTATATTCAATTTTTATCTAAAATTTGAGGTGGAATTTATTTTTAATTCAATTATTTAAATAAAAAAATAATTTATTGAATAATTGAATTCTTTCGACGAATTTTAATAAAAGTTTTAAGAATAATTATACTTTTCGAGAAATTCGATTGAAATTGTATTAAAAATAATTAAAATTCTGCAATGACTTTTATTATTTGTGAAAATAATTGAATCCGTAAGAAGAATTTTATAACTTTTGAACAATATTTAATTTTTGCGAAGAATATTATTACTCTTGAATATAATTGAATTTTCGCAATAATTTGTAACTTTTACAAAATTAATTTTTTTTTGTGTTTTTAACTAAACATCTTCTATAAATCTATTATTTTTAATAATTTTTGAAAAAGTTCTTTAAGAATTTTCAAATTCATTTGTTTATAATTCAATTTTACAAAATTTGAATTATTCGTAAATTCTTTAATTAAATATATATTAGAAAATAGAAACTTTAAATGATTTAAAATAACATCCGCAATTAAACTTTTTCAAAAGAAATTAATTCCACAGAATTGTTAGTTAAAAATATGAAAAATTCAAATTTTTAAAGATTTTAATCTGAAACTTTTTCAAAATTCAATTATTTCTAAAAATTTACGCTCTAATGCTTTTAAAATTCAATTATAATCTAAAATTTTAACTGAAATCCATTTTTAAGTCAATGTTTATGAGAAAATTCTACTATAGAATTCAATTATTATTTAAATACAAAAATAACAATTTATTGAATAATTGAATGTTTCTTAGAATTGAATTCTAATAAAGAATTTTATCTATAAATTTTTAAATGACTGAATTCTTTTGACGAACTTTAATAAAATTTTTAAGAATTTTTTCCAGAAATTCGATTAAAATTGTAATAAAAATTTATTTTTTATTCAATTATTTAAATGAAAAAAATAATTTATTGAATAATTGAATTTTCATAAAGAATTTTATCAACAAATTTTTAAATAATTGAATTCTTTCGACGAATTTTGATAAAAGTTTTAAGAATAATTACACTTTTCGAGGAATCCCACTAAAATTGTATTAAAATTCAGCATATTGAGTTTTATTATTTATAAAAATAATTGAATTCCTAAAAAAAAATTTTATTTACCTACGAAAATAATTGAATTCCTGTAAAAGTTTTATTATTTATGAAAATAATTGAATTATTTAGAAGAAATGTATAAAAAAAATTGTAAATTTTTGAACATAATTGAATTTTGAAGAAGAATTTTATTACTTTTGAAAATAATTGAATTTCTACAATTATTTGTAATTTCTCTAAAATTCTTCAAAAATTATATCGTACAATTTTACGAACTTTTTGTCCTTTTTCTTTCAAATTATGGACTTTACGGACCTTTTTTAAAAAAAACGGACTTTTACGGACTTGAAGTAAATTTACGGACCTTTACGGAATTGACGGACCTTAGTTCGAGCCCTGCGTTTCGAATAATTTTACAATTCAAGATATTCTCTTTCAATTTGAATTAGTAACTGACTTTTTGCTTTTGAATAGTAAATTTTAGAGATGTTACAAATAAATCTATTAAAAACATTTTTTTGTGTAAAATAATAAGATATAACAATATAATAATATATTATTAGTAGTAATATAATACTAAATAATAATAATAATAATAATAATAATAATAATAATAATAATAATAGTAATAATAATAATAATAATAATAATAATAATAATAATAATAATAATAGTAATTTAATGATTTCTATAATAAATCAGAATATTCAGGGAAAAGCAAAATTTTTGTGACAACTCTTTTTGAAACAAATAAAAATAAAATAAATTTTATTTGTACCAAATAAAATGTTTAGTAGGCTCTGAGAGTGAATGGAGTGAATTATTATCTTTTTTTGGGTACAACGCGTAAAGTAATTTTCCGCACGTAAAAACGACAACCTTATATAGAAAACATTGCACAAATGTTACAAATATTGTAACATTTGTAAATTCAAATATGAGGGAGGAAGGTTGAGTGTTGCAAAAAATTCTGTATACACGAGACTCGTGTGTAAATTTGATTCTACGAGTGTTGCATCACTCTCCTTTTGGCTCGTGCTGCAAATGTCACACTCGTATAATCATCCACTTTACTCACTTGTACCATAAATATAAATGTTATCTAAAGTTATGTTCTATTTTAAATATAGTATAATAGTTTTTTTCAAAGTATAATTTTAGATTGGTTATTTCCTACTTTGCGCACTGATATGCGTATATAGAATAATAAATAGGTAAGAAAAAGAAGAAAAAGAAAAGAAAAAAACTTCGCGCGCGATAAATCTTATTTTTCCGCGCGTCTTTTATTCCGTATAGTTGAGACAAAAATCCTGAAGATTCTGAATAAATCTCACAGTAGGTGATGCAAGTTACAGTCAGCCGTATACATTGAGAATCATACACTTTATTGTTTCTACAGATGTTTCGAATACAAATGTCTTTTCATTTTTCTAATATATTCATTCTCATATATTTTCTAATATTTTAGATTAAAAAAATATTTTATTCATTTCGCAATAATATTTTTTTTTTCTTTAAGAAATATTTTTATTTTTATTTTAAAAACGATTGAATTTTTATTATTCATATAGAATATTATAATATATTCCAGAGAAATATTCGCAAAGCTGATGTACTACAATATATTGAGAATAATAAAATAATCCCTCTGCTGAAAAAAATCCTATAATTCCTGTATATTATCTAAAATTTTATAAATCATTTTTTTATTAAGATTATTTGATTGTATATTGATATTAATATTATTAACATTAATTTTATTAATATTATTAGCGCGTGGAACGCGGTATTCCATTTATTATTTTATTATTTTGTAAATTAAAAAACTTTATATTTTCAAGAACAAACATAAATTTTTGAATAATTACAGATTCAAAATTAAAACAATATTAAGTACATAATATTAAATATTCTTGGTTATTATTCAAGAATTTTAATAAAATTTTTCGCAAAAATCTTATTATTCTCATAAATTATAATTTTTTAGAGCAATTCAATTATTTTTAATATAATTTTAATACAATTTCCAGAAAAAAATTCAATTATATTCAAGATAATTTTAATAAAATTTCTCTAACAGATTCAATTATTTTTAAAAATTATTGTAATAAAATCTTTTTAAACAATTCAATTATTCTCAAAAGTTTTTAATAAAATTCTTTGTATATTTCAATTATTTTCAATTAAAATTATTTTAAAAAATTTCATTACTTTTACGAAATTTTATGAAATTCTTCAAAAAAAAAATTTCATTATTTACAAAAACTCTAATAAAATATTTAAAAGAATTTAATTTTCTATGAATAATTTTAATATAATTTAAAAGCAAAATTATTAATTATAATTAATAATAAACACGATTTTTTTCAATACTTAAAAGAAAATCTTCATAAAATTCAAATACTTTCAAAATTTTCAGTAAAAATTATTAAAAAAAACTCCACTATTTTCAAGAAAATTGAAATAAATTCTTGAAAATAATTCAATTATTTTAAAGAATTTTAATAATAATCTTGCGAAGAATAAAATTATACAATTTTAATGACTTTTTATCGAAAGAGTTCAATTATATTTTCAATTTTTTTATGGTTAATACTTTGCAAGAATTCAATGATTTTCAGTACATCGAAAATTCAATTATTTCTGAAAATAATTGAGTTCTTGAATATAGAATTTTATTGAAATAATTGAATCCTTGCGAAAAAATTTATAATTTCTGCAAATAATTAAATTTTTGCAAAATTTTAAAAAATCAGTGAATTTCTTAGAAGAATCTTATGAAAATTGAATATAAAATAATTGAATTCCAGTGAAAATTTTATTATTTCTGAAAATAATTGAATTCTAGAATAGAATTTTATTGAAATAATTGAACCCTTTCGAAAAAATTTATTATTTCTGCAAATAATTGAATTTTTTGCAAAATTTTAAAAAATAACTAAATTTTTTAGAAGAATTTTATAAAAATTTAATTTTTCCAAAATTGTAAAAAATAAGTGAATTTTTGAAATGAATTTGATGAAAATTGTATTTAAAATAATTGAATTCCAACAAAAATTTTATTATCAATGAAAGTAATTGAATTCTTGAATTAAATTTTATTAAAAGTTTCTAAAACTATTAAACTTCTGTGAAATTATTTTTTAAAATAATTGAATTTTCTCGGACAATTTTTACAAGATTTTTAAAAATAATTGAAATTTTCGAAGAAATCAATTAAAATTGTATTAAAAATAAGTGAAACGCTCAAAAGAATTTTATTATTTATATAAAAATAGTTGAATTTTTTTCGAAGATTTTTATCACTTATAAATTGATTTTTTGCAAAGATTTTTATTACAATTATTGAAAATAATTGAATTCTTGATAAAATTCAAGTAGCTTCAAAATTTTCAGTAAAAATTATTAAAAGAAACTTCACTATTTTCAAGAAAAGTGAAATAAATTCTTCAAAAAAATTTAATTATTTTAAAGAATATAAATAAAAATCTTGACAAAAATTAAATTATTTTCAATACAATTTTAATGACATCTTCTCGAAAGAATTCAATTATTGTAAAAAATGTTGATAAAATTCTTGAAATTAATTCAATTATTTTCATATTTTTTGATAAATGCATAAAAATTTTCTCACCAGCGAAGTGAATATTAAATATAGAATACATAAAGTATGATAATCATATAAATAAATTGTTTCATTTCAGTTAGAAAATGAATATTTTATATTATTATTATTATTAACTGAAAAATCGAAATTTAAAACAATGAACTTATGAACTTGTAAAATTATTGAAAATAAAGTTGAAAATTAAAAAAAAAAAATATTAAGTGTTGTATGTAGTCCTTCACATTATTAATCTACCTAAGTATAAAAATATTTTATAAACGTGAACAATTGAATTAATTGAAATTCATAAGGTTTTAAATTGAAGTTTTAGAAAACAACAATTAATTAATTAATTAATTAACGATACAGCAAACAAATTTTATTAATGTTATTAATAGTTCGAAATAATATTATTTATAATTTATTTATTATTGCAATTTATAATATTATTCATTTTATAATCGAAGCGAAACAATTTTACATCACCGCCATAATTCATGGTATTGTATTCAATTTATTTCGCTTGTAAGCGAATTTTCATGTCGTAATATTTATTATAAATATTTATTTATTTTCCCTAGATTTTACGTAGAATCATTATATAAAAAATTCTATAAAAATTTTGCCGAAATAATAAAAATCAAACAAAATTGTTTGCTGCATCTCGTTTGTGAGCGAACTTTCATGCCATCTAGGCGGCAATTTTAATGAACTTTTTTGGCGCGAAATTCAAACAGAGAAAAATTTAATAAATAATATATATTCTTATTAATAATACATAATTAATTAATATCCTTTCTTAAAAAAGACATGACTCTATAAAAAAAATAATTTTTTAAATTTCTATCTAATATAATTACTAGAGATTCTATAAAATTTTCCTAGTGATTTAGTGAAATTCTACGGAATTTTCGCTCGATTTTATGTAGAATCATTCTATAAAATCATTCTGAAAATCATTCTGAAAATAATTGTAAAATTCTATTAAAACTTTTCCGACTGGGATAGTAAAAATAAAAAAAAACTTATTTAGTACAGCAAAGGAATAATAAAAATTAAAAAAATTGTTAAAGAATTAATACTTTTTCTACTAATCAATTGCTAGTAAATATTTATTGAATGTAAGATATAAGAAAATTACTAGAAAAGTTATTTTTCAATGAAATTTTGTTTTGAAAATAAAAAACGTGAGTTATTATTTTTTTCAAGTCTTTCGTAACACCAACATCAATGAATAAGAGCCCCTTTTTTCTGCTGCGTATTGAAAGGTAGGTTATTTTGTCACGAGGAACCCATAAAATTGGCATAACTAATTTGGTTTTTTTTTCTTTTTTGACGTGGACAAAATCTATATGTATATAGTCGGCGGAAATGACTCATATGGATTTTAGTAATTGAATAATAGAATTCTTTGAGCAAATGGCTTCTTTGGTATATTGCTTATATTTATGGCCCTGAATAAATAAAAATTCAAAAAAAATATGCACAATTTTATTATTATTATTATTTATTATTATTATAACTATTATTATTTATTTTATTTTATTTTATTTATTATTTTATCTATTTTATCTATTTTTTTGTTTATTTATCATACATAGCTCAAGCCTTTTGGCTTTGAACGAGTATTTCATTTATTTTCTTAGGTATTTATTTATTTATTTATTAAGATTGATTTTTAAAATATTTTTTTGATATTAATGTTGAAAAATATTTTTATGCCACAAACATAAATTTATAAATACTGAAAAGATTCGAAAATAGTTTTTTCTAACATTTTTTTTTTTTTTTTTTTTTGCAAAAAAAATTACTTGACCAGCACGGAGAAAAAGAGGAAAAAAAACCGGATGAACACGTTAGGAAACTTCCGTTTCATGGTCACAGGAATTTTATTTAGTTTTGGTTATTTTGTATTCAGTGTGCGATTTGTTCTTTTCTTTCTTTTACTCACACGCGCATGCATCGGCATATTCATTTTTAAATTGCACATCATTGCAATTCATTTGAGTATGTATTTATTCAATATTATTTGTTTGCATATATATATATATATATAATAATTCATATTCATATTTTCGTAAGTCACACATTTTTATAATATTTATAGGATTGATAATCAATTTCCTTTTTAAAAGCCAAAAACTCTATTTTATGGTCTAAATATATTTCACTATAATATCTATTTAGAAAAATCGTCAAAATAATTAATAATTGTTAAAAATAATTGCTTTCGTTTAATTTAAAAGTTTAGAAATTATATTTCAACATTAATTTCAAAGAGCAAGAAGAGAAATAAAAATGATAAAAATAACTTTTTTTCGAATAAAATTAAAAAAAATTGCGAGTTTTGCGGTTAAAACTTATTTCTCTCATTTAAATAAAGTATTAAAAAAGATCGTAAAACTTTCTGTAGGAAAAAATTAGAAAGAATGCGGGTTTTAATACGCACGTATTATGAATATATTTAATATATCTATTCACCAGTAAAAAAAAAAATTATTTTGAAATGAATATATTTTTTCGGTGCATTTTTCTGCGTGGAAAGAATGTCAAATTTCTTTGAAATTCAGAATAATCAATTGTATATTATCAAATTTAAACAATTGTTACCCTTAAATAATATTGATTAATAAATTTAAATAATATATTTAAATATTAAATAAATTAATAATAAATATACATGTTTATATATAATTCTATATATAAATTACCCTAATTAGATTCATTAATTAGTCAGTATCGATATTAATTATAAATATTAATAACCTCTGCTAATTGCGACAATCATAAAATATTATTAATAAATTCCCGATGCTAATTAAAATATAATATCAAATGAAAGTTTAATTATTGATTTTATAATTATAATTATAATTAATTAATTAATTAATTAATTAATTACATAAAATAGTTTATATAATTATCTTAAAGAAATAATCGCGTAATTTTCTGTAGAAATAAAACCTGAACGATTCTTTAAATAAATATTAATAAATAATAAAAAAAATTGGCAAACTTGAGCCTTGGCTTTTGATTGCAAATTTATTATTAAATAGGTCTAAAGTTTGTCATTGTTCTAAAATTAGTGGAATATGTTTTATAAATATAAATAATTAATTCGTTAAAAGATAATAATAGTACTAAAAATTATTATTATTATTATTATTATTATTATTATTATTATTATCATCTAATAATAATAATAATGATAATAATTTGTATTAATTTTAATTTTTAATTTTTTAACAATAATGATAATAATAATAATAATAATAATAATAATAATAATAATAATAATAATAATAATTATTATTATTGTTTAAAAATTAACAGATATATAGTTAGGAATTTGAGGTCTAATTTTTTGATGCTTTCAATTATAAACGTTTATGTTAAAATAGATTTCGTTATCTCTAGACAATACAGGCAAGGCCAAAGCAGGCATGTAATTAAAATGCCTCTTTGAAACTACTGATAAATTAAAAACATTATTTGCGCTTGTAGGTAAATGTGAGTTTAGTATCTTCGAAAATTTCTCGCCAGATGACAGAACCTGACGACATTGCTTTGCTGTTCTACCATCGATAAAATCAATATTAACAATTTTTGTAATAAATAATAAAAAATTTTCGTTTTGAAAATAAAAAAATTGATTCGTTAAGTAATTAAATATTCCAAATGTGATTAAGTTATAATGAATTTAAAACAAATTTATTTTATGTGTTGTAAATAGTTAAAAAATTTTAATTTTCGAAATTAGATTTTATAATTATTGTTATTAGTATTTGTTGCTAATATCATTATTTTAATGGATAAAAAATAAAAAAATAAAATATAAATTTAATTTCTTTCAAAAAAAAAAAAAAAAAAAAAAATGCTATTTGTATTTTAATGAATGTTTTCCTTATCAACGGTTGATAAATAATTTTCTTGAAAAACATTTTTTAAGAATTTAAAAAGGAACTTAAAAAATAAATTTCAATGTTTAGGATAATATTTTAAAAATAAATATTTAAACAATTTTGATTATAATATTCTAAATTAAAAATATTGATAAAAAATTTTTTTTCCATTTCCTGGATTTCGAATGAAATCCATTTATTTATTTATTATAGATTTTTAAAATAAAAAAATATTTTGTTCATATTATAATTAAAAATTTATTTAAATATTTTGTTAAAAAAAAGAAAAGAACGAGTCTAATTTTTTACAGCTTTTCTAAATAAATTGAAATTTCATAATTACTTGCTAAACAATTTGAAAATATTATAAAATTTTTAATGTTTTGTCAAATAAATAAAATTTGTAAATGTTTTTTCTCTTAATAATCAAAATTTTACGCATTTAAATATTTTTCAATTCTTAATCGAGTCAATGAAATTTGAATAAATTAATAGAAATTGTAAAACTATTTATTGAAGGACAAAAATTTTTTTTATTAAAAATTCAATTAAACCAAAAAAATAAAAATTATTCTGATTTTTTAAATTTTGAAATAAAATTTTAAAACTCTTTCCATAAAAATGTAAATTTTATTTAAAAAATTATTTTTGTTCCTCTTTTGTTTATTATTTGTTATTATTTGTCTTTTTTTGCAAAAAAATTGATCTATTATTAATATTAAAATACTGTTTTCTTTAAAATTTCCAAAAACTTTTTTCAAAAAAATTATAATTTACATTTTGTTTCAAAATTTCACAAAATTCTTTTTTATTACTTATTCGTTATTATTAGGATTTATTTTGTAAAAAATAAAAATTAATATATTATTAATATTAACAAATAAAAAAATTCTTTGTTATTGTAAATTTAAGGTTAACGAAAATTAAAATTTTGGATATTTGATATTTTTATTAAAATTTGGAAATAAAACTAAAAAACACAGCGATAATAATTAATTTTTAGTAATTTTTCAAAAGAAAAAAATATATATATATATTTTTTTTCTTTTGAGATTGCAAGCTCTGTACGTGAAGCTTGCGCATCATGTGAAACCGGAAGCTAACAGTAACAACCAGCGCGCGCATTTTGTGCCTCATGCTTTAACATTACACTCCTTGACTTTGATATTTCAGTAGTAAATCGCGCGTTCCCCTATCCGCGTGGTTTATGGCAAAATAACGTTTTTCTCTATTATTAAAAATTCATTTTTTCCAAAAAAAAAGAAATTATTAAATTTTTTTTATTTTCTTCTAAATTTTTTAAAAAATTTTCTCTAAAAAAAATAATTTACTATCGATTTTATTTCTTTTACGAAAAAAATTTTTGGTATTCAAGAGGGGATTTTTTTCATAAATTTTTAATTAAATACGTAAATAGTACAATAATTTTGTAAATTGTTTGCAGTTAATATATTTTTTTCGGGGGGAGATTTGTGGGATTTTTTCAAATTCGAAAATGAGCCAATTTTGAAATATGATTTTCTCGCCTTTATTTTTAGCGTGTAAGTTTATTTACACTGGGAAATGTTAAATCCCAAAGTTCACAAATAAAATGGACTTGTGTGAATAAAAAGTTTATTAAGGAGTTAATTTTACACTTGACATTGAAAATTTAAGAATTGACGATGAAATTTACAAAAAAGAAAAAAATTCCGGAAATGAAAAATTTAATTCACTAATAAAAGTTTAAGTAAAAATTATGATTAATTCAGTAAAAAAAAGTTTATTGAGAATAAAAAGTTAATTTTACACTTGACATTGAAATTTTTCACAGGAAAATAATTGATATTTTTTAAATAGAAAAAGGACTTAAATTTTTTTTTTAAATTACAGAAATGTAAAATTTTATTTTCTGAATAAAAGATTAAAAATTATTAATTGAATAAAAAATGTATTCCTAATAAGAAGTTAATTTTACACTTGACACCGAGATTTAAAAAAATAATACATTGAATACATGGAAATTTGAAAAAGAAAAAATTAGAAATTTTAGAAAAAATCGTAGGAATGTAAAATTCAATTTTTTGAAATAAAAATTTACTTTCATAATAAAATAAAACTCGTAATTGATAATTTATTGTTATAAAAAAAAGTTGTAGTAGTTTGCCTTGTCAAATCATCAATTGCATATTATTATCAAACCGCAATTAAAAGATAATGATATCAAAACAAAAAAAAAATAGAAAAAAAATTATACAAGGGATATGATGCGATGATAAAAAGACCGGAAAATGCAAATCAAAAACTTATTCGCATACAAAAAGATGTTTCCTTCTAAAAATGATTTTAGTTTATTTCGAGTCATTTTTTTCTCAGTGTCGTAAGAAAATTCAAAGAAAAAGTAGTGACATAGTAAAAGTAAAATATTAAAACAGTAAAATAGTAAAATAGTAAACAAAATAATCTTTACAAAATATCAAAACTAGAAAATGTTTCAAAACTTTGGAACTTTTTGAAATTTTTTTTTCCATTGTCAAATGTCAAAAGAAAATTGTTTAACAAAGTAGAAACGAAAACTAAAATAAAAATACGAATTAGATGTAAAATTATTAGGAAAATTTCTTTTTAAAATACAATTTGTTCAATTTCAAAATTAAAAAAATTAATTATTAATTAATTAATTTTTTTTAAAAATATAAAAATGGTTTAGTTTTTAAAATATCAAAAAATTATTTAATTTCAAAATATAAAAATGGTTTATAGTTTTTAAAATATCAAAAAATTATTTAATTTCAAAATATAAATGTTCGTCTTCAATAAAATAAACAATTTCGAAACTTTCCATTCAGTAGCTAAATAAATAAATCAATCAATCAATTAAAACAAAAATAAATATTATTTTGTATTGGATAAAAAATTGTTAAATAAAATAAATTTAATTTTTCTATATTGAATAAAAAAAAATAATAGAATTAAAATTCATTTCTTTGCAAATTTCAATAAAAAAAAGATCATTTTGAAAAAATTAATTCCTCCTCACTTTTAATATCACTCAATAATAACAATGGTACTAGAAATAATTTAAAACTCTCGTAAAAATGTCCATAAAAGGAATGTTAAACGATATAATAAAAATTGAATTTTTAATAAAATAAATTTTATAATATATACGTGCAAATATATATATATATATATATACATATGAAAATGTGAACTCCACAGGTGTTTCTCAATGGATAAAAGATATTGGAATATCGTAGTCATGGGAAATCTATTCCACACTTTTAAATATAAATAATAAGAAAACCGATTTTCTCCTCATTAATTTAAAAAGACAAAAAAAACATGATTGAGTTTATTGTCACACGTAAGATGTATCGTAAGTGTGACTAAAACTTTTCTATATATATAGTGTAATCGAATTTAGTCTGGTGTTCATCGGGGGAATTTTCTGACGTCTTATTTGATCTCCCACGACATTCCTCTGGGTGTAAATTAATTTTCAAGGTAATTATATTACTTTAAACCCATGGTAAACAACATGTTTCCCTTTTTATAAGGGGAAAAAATAAATTTTTTTCCCTTTTCACCTTTTATTCGTTAAATTTATATTTTTTATTTTTTAACAGTGTGATTTACTTTTTACTTTTTTATTCTTTTTTTTACTTTTTTACTTTTTACCATTGAGAGAAAATAGTAAATAATAAATCAAAAATTTAACTTAATAATGAAATAAAAAAAAAAATTTTAAATAAATAATGAAGTACATAATAAAATAAAAATAACAATAAAAAATAAAAAATACGAAAAATAAAAATATATTGTTTACAATTCTAATTAAAACTATAATTCCATAATTATAAATTACAATTATTACCTACACCCAGAAAAAAGTTACTGTTGATTTAGAAAACTTTTTTTCTTCTCGACTGAAATTTGTTCTTTGATTCAAAGAAAATATACTTGATTCAAAAAAAAATTTCTTTTATTCAAAAACAATAAATTTATTTGTTTCAAAGAAATTATTTATTTATTTGAACCTGTATATCATTGAAAAAATTTCTTTGATTAGCAGAACAAATTTTTTAGAGTCAATGAAAATTTGTTTAAATAAAAAAAAATGTTCTTTGAATAAAAAAAAACTCTTTTTTATTTGAAAGAAAAATTTATTTTGAATAAAACAAAACGAGTCGAAGAAACTGATTTCTTTGAATTAAAAAAAATTTTTTTCTGTGTATATTGTTTATAATTATATATTTCATTTTGCTATTTGTTTTTTCTTGCCATTTGTTGTCTTTATTAAATAAATAAATAATTTATAATAAATAATTAGAATTAGAAAATTAGAATTTTTTTTAATGTTAAATTTATTTAATTCAATTCAAACAATAACAAGACAAGTAAATAATCACAATTATTTTACTTTTTATTTGTTATTATTATGTAATAATACTTTTTTTCTGTGTATGCTTTTATTTATTTATTTTTTTTTTATTTTTTTTTGACAGATCGAAAAAATGCAGGTATTTTATCATGATTTATAATAAAACAATATTTGCAATTAGAAAATATAAAAAAAAATTATGATTAACAAATAAATTTTGTTTATTATATGCTTTTTTCTATAACAAATTTCGTTCGACTGATCTAAATTATGCAAATTTTTCTCCTTTTTATTTATAAAAGATATAAGAAAATTATTAATTATAATTAATTATTATAATTAATTATAATTAATAATAAATTTTAATAATTTTAATAATAATTTCTATTCGATTTGTCAATTACAAATTTTAATTGAAAATGAAATTGAAACTTTTTAAATTTTTAGAAAATATAATAAAAGAAAAAATTTTACTCAAAAAAATGTTCTGTTACGTTTATTTACAAATTTCTTTAATTGGCGATTCAAACAGCTAAACTGGCGCCCCTGGCGGCCGAGTTTGAACTAATATGTACACGACTCACTGTATGGTTCTCAATGTAAACATCAACGGTTTGGAAGTTTTTCAATTTTATTTTCATTGTTTTCTTGTGTAATTAAAAATGCCTCCTTTAATAGAATTGGAGCATTTGTTTGATGCGCTTAAAGGATTTGTTAGACCTCTTCGCGAAGGTAGAGAGGCTGTAAAAAATATAGTTTTTGTGGGTGTCAAAGAAGAAAAAAACTTTCTTGTCAACATTGAAGCTCTATGTATCAGGACGACCAAAATTAATGAAGATCCAGTTAAAATACAGATTGAAATTGACAAGAAAAGTGAATTAGTGGAAAAGAAAATAAAATCTATTTCATGTTCATGTCCAGCAGGTGCTTCTAAGGAACACTGTTGTAAACATGCGATGGCTGCACTTATTTACCTTGAAAAGTAAGTTAATTAAATTTTGATAAATTTACTAACACTTCAAAAAGAATATATTTAAGTATAAATTATTTTTTAACAAATAATTGTATGAATGTTTAAATAAAATGAGAAAATAATAAATAAAATAAATAATTTAAATAAATAACCTCAAATTAATTTATTTATATTATTAATTTCTTTGCAGTTTGTTTGTGTTAAATTAATTAGTAATTATTGTATTTAAAAATAATTTTTTAGGCATGATGAAGAAGAATTAGAAAAACTGACATGCACTGATATTGAGCAAATTTGGGGGAAATTGAAAGAGAGTACAATGAGTCGTTTTAAACCTGTCCCTATTAAGGAATTTTGCCATATTAAACAACACCCGACTGTTTATAAACGGACAGTGATACAGGTCACAAAAGAAATGGAGGAAGAATTCAGATCTCTTTTAATTGCAGGTAAAAGAATTTTTTAAATTTATATTTATTTCATTTAATTTCATAAAAAATCGTTGCGGCTAAGTTTTTAAATAAAGTTTTTCACGCAAAATTGAAATTTAAAAATGTTTTCAAATATAATTTCTATTCAGTATCATTTTTAAAAAGTAACCTGCAACGACTTTATATGCATTAAAATAAATTGCCTCATATTTTACCAGAAAAAATATTTATAACTTAATTTTCTTCAAGATCAACCCGAAAGTGAGAGTGCCATTTTTTTAAGTGGTATAAGGGAACGACAAATAGATGCTCCAAATCCTGTATCCGAGAAAACTAATTTAATAAATATTGTACGTGAAACTCTTCAGAAAGAGAATTTCTTGATTAAAAGAATAGCCGATATGACTACAGACTTCTGTTCTAAGTTGTCTCCAGCTGAAAAAGAATACTATGACTCATGTATTAAAATTAATTTTGAAGAAGCGGAGAATATTTTTGTACAAACTGTAGGTCAAAATAATGAGGCATGGGAAAAAAATAGATTTGGAAGGATCACCGGCAGTATTTGCTACAATTTATATACGTATTCCAAAAACAAAAAGGCGAATTGGAAAAAGAAATTGGATTCAATTTTCCAGTCCAGTTTTGAAGGAAACGACGATACTGAACGTGGATTAATGTATGAATCCGATGCTCGCGAATGTTATTGTCGAAATAAAGGAGATGTTGACGTTGTTGCTCCGGGAATTTTCGTCCATCCTCTCGTGCCATGGCTAGGATTCAGCGCCGATGGAATTGTTCTTTCTGAAAAAAAATCCGTTTGTTTATGGGAGTGCAAAACTCCTAAAGCTGGAGTGAAAAACAATGCTGAAAGCATCAAAGCATTAGTCACCTGCACAGATAAAAAAAATGGAAAACTTAAGGAGCGTCATCCTTATTACGGACAGGTCCAGCTTGGGATGATGCTTTTTTTCCCTTCCAATCTGTGATTTCACATTATATTGTTGTAGTTCAGATGAAGTGTGTGTAGAAAGTATCATGTTAAATGAGAAATTCTGTTTAAATTTTACAGAGGCATTAATCGATGTTTATTTTAACAAAGTTCTTCCCTACCTTATTTCTAGAAATTAATTTATAAATTTTATAGTTTAAAATTAAGTTTTTAGACAAATTTTTTTAAAAAAACTTTATTTAAAATATATAAAATATTTTATTCCTGAAAACTATTTATTTATTTAACAACAAAATTATTACTCTTCTGATTTCAATACACTTAATAAATAAAATTTACAATCTGTCTTTGGTTATTATCTTTGTTTAAAATCAGAACTTTGAATACTTATTAAAACTTATCATTTGCCAAAATTGGCTTTCCGAGATTGACTAAAGCTGTAACAATTACAGCAATTTCGTCAATATAAGGTAGAATACATTTCTTTATTGTGAATTTCAATATTTTGTACTCTCGTACTCGTTGAATAACTCTTTCAACATGAACTCTAGCTCTAGCAATTTGAGCGCATTGAACGGATTCAGCTTTACTAAATTTTTTCTTTTGCCTTAAAAACGGAGGACGAATCAGGGTGAGTAACTTCTCTCTGCATTCGTCGTCGATGTCATAACCTTTATCTACCATTATAGCGTCACATGGATCACATAAATCATAAATACCAGAATATTTGGTAATGACTTTATCCGAAGCTCGTCCACCGAAGGCAACGCAAGAATGGCAAATGAGACCACTGGGCGTTACAATCATAGCAAGTTTTGCTGTGAAATTTTTTTTATAATGCGAATAAGACCGTATTCGACATTTAATGCATTTTTCCTTTTCGATGGGAATCTCGTAACAGTCCAAAACAACTCTTGTGCTCTTAAATTTTGAAAAGCAGTTTGGCATGTTCTTTAAAACATCTTCTTTTGAAGGCCAAAATACCATACACTTTAAAATTTGTGCCAAAATGACAACAGTATCATAAAAATAGTTACAGCACGTTTGAACATTCAAATCAAATAAAATTGCAAGAGCAGAAAAGCTGACAGCCATCTTAATTTTGACCATGGTCAGAAGTATTCTGTCTCGAGACGATAATAAAAAATGTTTTAAAGGACTTTCAGCAGCAATTTTATTAAAACAAGATGTTAAAGTATTCAGCAATTTTACTGAATGTAATCCAGTTGTTGAAAATAACTTTTTGTCATTGCTCAGAATGCTGTGTATGAAACCAGATTTATCTTCCACGTTAACTTGGATTCCGATATCTTTAAATTTAATTTCATCAGCGCTATTTAAATCTACGTCGATCCAATCATTATCCTTGCTCGAAACATTAGCAGTTAATTCATCATCATCATATGTAGACCATTCATGATCTATAGTAAATAAAAAAGGTAAGAAATTAAACAATATGATTTTTAAAAAGTTCATTATTATCAGTTGCAGCACTACAGGGTACAAAATTTACATATTAGTAATGGTTCCTAAAATTCCGGATTTGTTAAAGGAAAATAACTACCTACTACATTAGAAAAAAATATAAAAATAAGAAAAATATATTTCGAAAACATTTAGTTGATTGTGCGAATTTGAGTAAAAAATTACTGTCTAAAAAATAATAAAAAAATATTACATGGTACACAAAAATAATAAAAATATAAAGTATGGTTTGCTTTTGTTTACCAAGAATCATAAAAAGTAATAATTGATCGATCGATTGTGTAAAACAATTACATAAAAAATATAAAGTTAATTAATTGTATAAAAATTATGTAAAAAAAGTAAATTTATACGAAAAATTGTATACGGGAATATTATCTACAAAACTAATTAAAAAAATAATCGATATTAATAGGATGAGGGCAATGTAAAAAAAATTTCCGAATAACCTGATGACTGTGCTTGATTTTTGCTGATTTCTTTCTTCTTATCGTTAGACCTGTTGAAAACAAATGCATTATTACTAAATTTTATAGAGATAATACTATTAAAATTAATTTAAAAATTTAATATCAACCATAATGTTCTTTTTCTCAATCTGTCAAAACGGGCATAGTTTCTACGTTTGACAGGCGAAGAAATAACCTTATCATGCTTCCTGACAGGTAGATTTTGAGATGGCACAGCTGTTCGTTTTAAATTTGGCTTTAAATCTGCCCCACCTGTGATAAATAGAGATTCAATTAATAACATAGAATTAGAATTTTTGGAAATCATAAAAAACATAACCAAAAAATATTCTTACTAGTTGGTATGTAATCTTCTGTTATAAAATGTTTACTGCAAACTTTCATTCTATCTGTTAATTTTTTTCCTGTTTTTAATGCAATAGCCCACTCTTTACGTCTTTCAGCATTTTTTGGAACCTGGTGAAGGTGGATTCCAAATTTTTTTAACTGAGAACACTGAGGAACACAACAATTATTTCGTTCGCGCTTTTTCTTTTCATCTGCCCGCGAGTATTTATGCTCGTCCATAATTATAATAATTTTTTTAATAAATATTTAAATAATTTAAACAAATCAATTTTAAAAACAATTTTAAAAAAAACTCGATTTAGTAAGTAAAAATAAAATTGAAAAACTTCCAAACCGTTGATGTTTACATTGAGAACCATACAGTGAGTCGTGTACATATTAGTTCAAACTCGGCCGCCAGGGGCGCCAGTTTAGCTGTTTGAATCGCCAATTGCAAAAAATATTCGAAAACATCAATAACTTTTTTTTTAATTAAATATTTAATCAATATTATTTTTCCATAGGAATTAAGAATTTCAAAAATTTCAAATTCAAATCTTTATGTAATGATTTTTTCATGTTTTATAATAATTAAAAATGACCGAGTGATAAAATCATTGTTTTATATTATAAGAATATTATTAAGAATATTATTACAGTAACTTTTTCAAAATTATTTTCATAATTTCTAATCAATTATTATTTTCTACAATTTTTAATTATTTTTTATGAAAATAATTGAATTCCTTAAAAAAAATTTATTATTTATAAAAATAATTGAATTATTGCGAAGGAATTTATAAAAAAATTTGCAAATAATTGAATTCCTAAGAAATTAAAATCAATTATTATTTTCTACAATTTTTAATTATTTTTTATGAAAATAATTGAATTATTGCGAAGGAATTCATAACAAATTTGTAAATAATTGAATTCCTGAGAAATTTTTATTATTTTATGAAAATAATTAAATGTCTGCGTACTATTTTTGGGAATTTGAAATTGATTTGAAAATAATTGAACTTTGCGGTGAAGAATTTTGTTATTTATAAAGTTCCTTGGAATTTGGACGAGAATTTTTTTTAAATTTGAAAGATAATTGAATTTTTTGAAAAGAATTTTATCTCTCTTGAAAATAATTGAATTTCTGCAATTATTTGTCATTTTTTCCAAAATTGGATTTTTTTAGTGTTTTGAATAAAAATTTGAATTACAAATTTTTAAATTCTATTATTTTTAAAATTGCTAATTTTTTCCTGAAAAGTTAGTAGCGCGCGAATTGTTGCTAGTAATGGATAATAATTAAATAAGAAATAATTAATTAAATAATAAATTATTATTATTATTATTATTATTATTATTATTATTATTATTATTATTATTATTATTATTATTATTATTATTATTATTATTATTATTATTATTATTATTATTATTATTATTATTATTATTATTATTATTATTATTATTATTATCATTATTAACATAAATATTGTTATTATTGTTTGTAATGTCATCATCTTTTTTAATAAGAATTGTAAGACTTGAAAATTTAATTGCAGCTCAGATTTAAAGAAGGTTTCTAATTAATTTTCTTAATTAACCTGTCTACAGTCATTTTGCCCGTGAGAAATAAAATCGATGTCTAAATTGATAAAATAAAAGAAGAGAAGAAAAAAAAGACGAGGAAATAGAATTCTGAGAGACATAAAAGCAGGAAACAATATTAAAGTCTACTTTCGTGGCATGAAGGGTACACTATTATAAAATAAAGAAGAAAAAAAAGACGAGCAAACAAACAAAGACGCATTTAGTAGATTAAAGTTTACATTGAGCTATCTGTGAGCGGTTTTCAAAAAAGAATTCGAAAAGAAGACATTTTTCTTCGACACTAATGATTCTTTTGACATATTTTTTGAAGAAACTTTATATATAGTACTTCCTCACGGATCATTTCCTTTGCGAGAGAAGAATTTTATCAGAATATAATTTTTATCAGTTTCAACAGTGCTTTTTTCAAAGGACCAAAGTTCTTTTCTTATTTGCGATGAAAATGTTTCTTTTTTCTTTCTTTCTTTTTAAAGATTTCTTTTCGCAGCTAACAACTACTGAAGTAAAATTTTTTTTCTTACTTTAAACTTTCAATTTTTTATTTAATTTTTATTTTTTACCAAAAGCTTAATTTTTTGTAAAAGAAAAGCTTCTTTTGTTCAATAAGAATTTTCTCAACGAGTAATTTTTTTTTTTGTTACTGAAAAATTTAAATAAAAAAGTATAAAATGTAATTTAAAAATATAGTAAATAAAAAAAATATATTTAGAAGTAAAAGTAAAACAATGAAACGAAAAACTTAAGTTTAAATTACAATGAAACAAATTTATTTGATTCAAATAAATATTTTTGTGTATCAAATAATTTTTAATTAAAATTTATTTTTATTAGGTACATATCTATATTTTGAATAAATTAATTTATTTTATTACAGTTTAGCGAGTTATTTCGTATAAATATAAAATATAAAATAAAATACAAAAAATAGTTTACAATATTGAAATTAAATATACTTTTAATATACAATTTTATTTAAATTAAATTATAAATACAAAATTTATTTTTAGATTTATTATTTTAATTTCCTTTTTTTGTGAGGAGGGGGTTGAAAAAAGTTTTAAACCTTCTGCAAATAATTATATATTTTATATATGCATTATGTTCAATTCATTGAACCGTAAATAAAATAGATTAGATATACAAAACCAGTTTCAGAATCTCTTCGTTATTATTTTTTTGAATAATGGAACTTTTATAATTTATTATTATAAAGAGTTTAGCGACATTAAATTATGAATTTATAGCCTCTAAACTGTAATAAAATAAATTTAGACGAAAATTATGTAATAAAATTAAATTTAAAGGAAAATTATATGCACTAAAATTAATTTTATCGAAAATTGTGTAATAAAAAAGAATTGTTAGTGGAAATGTATTTAAAATTGAAAATTTGCATGTTTTATTTATTATTATTTTTGTTTAAATAATATTTTTTATATAAAATTCTTAAGAAAAATTGTTGCAATTATATTTTTTTACAATTGTTATTAATATTTTTGTTATTATTGTTATTACTATTGTTATCATTTTTACTATTGTTAAAAAATTGTTCTCTAAAATAATACATGAAGAAGTGGAAAAAAATTGTGTGTATAGTTTTTTAGAAGCTTATTTGATTTAAAAAAGTTTGATATATATTTGAGTGAAAATAATTTTCTAAGCTTCTCAAGAGCTTCTCTTTCGAGTTTCATGAATTGCAACCTTATGACCCACTCAAAAGGACCTTCTGCCTCTGCAAAGCAATTTATGCCAAGATTTTGTGACATTGCCGGCGACAATATCGGAAAATCTAGTACTCTGTTAAGTGTGTATTCAGGTCATGTATACGTATATATTTTTTATTTATTTATATTTTATTTTTTTTTATTTATTTATTATTATTTTATTTATTTATATATTTTTATGTACAATATTGTTTATATAAATGTTAAATTTCAATTAAAAAGATTTTAAATTTGTATTTTTAAAAATTAAATATACTTTTTATTTATATTTAAATATTCTCTTAAACTGAATTAGTATAAAAAATTATTTTTACTAATTTTAATTAGTGACTGACTTTTTGCTTTTGAATTCGTAAATTTTACTAATAAATCAGTAGAAATGATTACTTATTAGTAAAAATTTTACTTTAATTAATTACTTTAATTTATTACATTAATTTACTAATTTTATTTTTATTAGTAAATTTTACTAATAAATAATTATTTCTACTCATTTATTAGTAAAATTTACTAATTCGAAAGCAAAAGGTCAGTTACTAATTAAAATTAGTAAACATTATTACTAATTCAAATTTAAAGAGATGATAGTTTGCTTATAATTTAGATATTTTCCAGAATTTCTATTATTTTGTATTTTAGGCCCATTTTTAATTTTCCTAAAGTTTTGAACGTTCAAATGAACGAAATATTTTTTTATGCTCTAATATTTTCAAAAATAATTAGACTGAAATTCAAACAATATTGTAATTAATTATTCTTTAGCTAAAAAAGATTTTTTTTATTATAAAAAGCAATATTTTGTAAATAAAATTCAAATTAAAAGAAGTAATAGAAATATTGTCGTTCATTTGAACGTTCGAAACTTTAGGGACATCATTTTTATAACTTTCTTTTTGAAATTTAATGAATATTTATTATTTTTTTTTAAATATAATTTATCGGAATAAAATTCTCCAAAAATTCGATTATATTTTTAAATAATTTTTAAAGTAATAAAATTAAATTCTTTCAAATAAAAAATTTATTTAAATGAAATTTGACAAAACTTTAAATTGGTTCAATTTTTTAAATTATTTTCGGGAGTTTAATTATATCTTCAAAAAAAAAAATTTTAAATACAATTTTTCAAAAAACTAAATTTTTTTAGAATTTTTACATTAAATTGGTAAAAAAATTCAATAAGTTTTTCGTAAACAAATATTTAAGAACTTATTATTATTATTTATTACAAGTGTAATTTCAATTAATTTAATTGTAAAACCTTCTGAAAATTAATTGTTTCTAAAAATTACAACTGCAATTTTTCCAAAATTCAATTATTTTTTAAATTCTTTAAATAAAATTATTCAATTTAATAGTTTTTAAAGGAAAATAATAAATTATTAATTTTTTTTAAATAAACATTTAAATATTATTTTTCATTTACGTCGATTAAAATGTTAAAAAGATTTCAATTTAAAAATTATTAAAAATTTATTTAAATTGTAAATTTAATTATTTCTTAAAATTCCTGTCATGGCGCTTCTAATATTCAATTATTTTTCAAAATTTTAACTGTGAAATTCTTTTCTAAATCAATTTTATTCTTATTCGAATTCAACTGCAATTTTTCCAAAAGTCAATTATTTTTTAGAATCTTTGTATAAAATTATTCAATTTAATAATTTTTCAAGGAAAATAATATATTATTAATTTTTTTATAATAAATATTATAAATATTATTATTCCTTCACGGTGATTAAAACGTTGAAAAGATTTCAATTTAAAAATCATTAAAAATTTAATTATTTCTTATAATTTCTGCCAGAACACTTCTTTTCTAAATCAATTCTTATTCGAATTCAACTATAATTTTTTCTAAAAGTCAATTACTTTTTATAATGTTTGAGTAAAATAATTTAAAAATTTAATTATTTGTAAAGGAAGATAATAAATTATTAATTTTTTTAAAATAAACATTTAAATATTTTTTTCATTTACGGCGATTAAAATGTTAAAAGGATTTCAATTTAAAAATCATTAAAAATTTATTTGAATTGGAAATTTAATTATTTCTTAAAATTCCTGTCATGACGCTTCTAATATTCAATTATTTTTCAAAATTTTAACTGCGTAATTCTTTACTAAATCAATTCTTATTTGAATTCAATGAATTCGAATAATTTTATTATTTAAATATAAAAATTTTTGTAAAATTTAACTATTTTCCAAATTTTTAGTTTTTAATCTTTTAATTTTAATTCTTGAAAAATTCCAATAATATATTTCAAAATAATGTTTCATAGTGAGAAAATAAAATTGTTTTAAATATAAAATTTATTTTACATAAAATTTGAGAATATTTTCTCTTTTCCAATTTTTAAAAAAATTATTATCGGGAATTCAACTAAATATTTTCAAAAAATTTTAATGACGTTTTTTTAAAAGCCTTATTTTTCAGAATTTCTAAATTAAATTTTTCAAATTTCATTAATTTTTTTGTTTAATAAAATTTGAATATTTATCGTTATTTATTTGTCCAGCATTGGAATTAAATAATTTCAAAATACTTTCAATTTAAAATCACAGTTTTTCTAAGGATATCAATTTGAGACAAAAAACTTGAGAAAATAGTTGAAATTAGTCAAATTGAGAAAATAGTTGCGAAGTAACTATTTTTTGTCTCAATTTGATATCCTTAGAAGAACTGTGATCTTTTGAAATTTAATTATTTTAAAAATAATTTTTTGTCACAAATAAATTTATATAAATATTTTTTAAGTTTTTTACAAATATTTTTGTAATTTGTAATTTTTAATTGTATGCAGTTTAAATTTCTTCAGTTCTGTCATTTTAATAATTTTTTTTTTTTGCTTGCATGTAGTTTTAATTGTGTGCAGTTTAATTGCGTATGTAGTTTTTCTTTATCCATTTGAATTCTAACCAATTCATTACCACCCCAAAATAAAAATAAATTTATAGAAAAATACAAATATTAAATAAATTTATAAAATGTATATATTTGGTTCTATTTCTCTTCTTTTTGAAAAATTTATTTCAATTTAATGCGCGTGAATAATAATTTAACCCGATTAATATTTTGCAAATTTAGTCTTTATAATAATTTTTGAGCGATTATTTAGAAATAGATTAACGGGAAATCCATCAAAAGCAACGTTGCTTCAAACATAGATCTAAATTTTGCTTATATACAAAGGACTGATCCTAGGTAGACAGGGAATTAATTGGTCGGAGATTCTCCACTATACATATACCATTAATATTAACTTGTTGCAGAGAAGTTGTCTAGTAGGATTTAGTATACATATATATACATAAATTCACAACAACTACAAATTGCTACTTCATTTTGCAACGAGAGTGGAAGAAGCTTTTTACTCTATCTCTACATAACAATATTTAACTTTAATTACTAAAATATTTTCATTTGAAAAAAAAAATTTTTTCACACTTTTATAAAATAGACTATTTTTCTAAAAAATAATTTGACCTTAATTTTCTAATTGGGAATTTTTTATGTCTCTTACTTGTTTCTGATAATTGCATTATGTCCTTATAAAGTTTGGCTAATATCATCATCTATTTCGGATGGAGTAGATTAGTAGAATTATTATTATTGATATCCATTCGGTTTCCTTAGGGAACCTGAAAAATAATAATAGAAGTAAACATTATTATTTATTATTTAAAAATTATGTGATTTTAATAATAATAATTAACTTGATAAAAATTAAGATTTAAAGCAACACAGTTTTCTTAAAAGTATCAAACTGATACTAAAGTGTTTTTAATTTGATAAAAAAATGTGAATCAAAATAAAAAATTTATCTATTTTTGTATCAAATTGAAGAAAGAAATAAAATTCTATTTCTATAATTTAATAGAAGCAGAAAATTTGAAAATATACAAAATTTTTCTAAGAATATCAAATTGAGACAAAAAATGAATCAAAAGTGTTGCAACACTTTTGATTCGTTTTTTGTCTCAATTTGATATCCTTAGAAAAATTTTATAATAATTAGAAAATAAAATAATATTCTAATTTAATAAAAACGAAAAGTTAAAATAATGAACATTATAACTAAAATATAAAAAACATAAAATTCTACTCTCATTTAATAAAAACGGAATGATTAGAATAAATAAATTATTAAGAAAAATGTAAAATTAACTTTTTTGTATACATGCGGGTACAGGACTATATAATTTAGGAGAAAATATCTCTCTCTTCATAAAATAAAAAAGTGAAAAAAGAAAGAAAATTATAAGCGATTCGTATTTTTTTTTTTTAATTAGCATGCCAAAGGTATAAGGATACTTCGCGTATTGCGAACAAGAAGATCTAATTAAATAGCACTATATATAGAGGACGGATGGTGCAAACAGGAAAATTAATTTCCGTTCGTAAAGAGTATTTCCTTATATATCAAACAAAAGTATAACAAAAAATAGTTCCTCTATAATATTGCGATTTATTCAATTTACTCAACTTTTGTCTTTCTCTCACGAATTTAATTATAATATGCTGCGCACGTCCTTTTTTCATAATTATATAATTCATTTGTTGTCATTAATTAATTAATTCTCCACTTATATAGTGGAAGAATAGAATTATTTCTTGGTGCTAACAATTTTTTTCCGCTTCTACTCAGACGTATTTTTTTTTTATCTATTTCATAACAAATTAAATCATATTTGACGCTATTTTATTATTTTAATTTTTTTATTTTAATCTTAATTATTATACTAGAAAAAATGTTACGCATTATTTCATTTATTATTATTTTGTGCAAATTAAAAAAGTTTTTTATTTTCAAATATTAATTTTAATTTTGGAATAATTTCAGATTACAAATTTAAAAAACTCAACTAATTAAATGATTTACTGAATAATTCTAATTATTTATTGTTTTCAAATACTTTACTAGAATTCTTCGCAGAGATTCAATTATTTTCAATATAATTTCATTGAACTTTCTTGATAAATAAATAATTAATTCAATTATATTTTTTAAAAAATTGATATAACTCTTCGAAAAAATTAAATTATTTTGAAAAATTTTGGTAAAATTCTTTATGAAAATCCACTTAGTTTTAATTCAATTTTAATAAAATTCTTTCCAAGATTTCAATATTATTTTCATAATTAATAACATTTCTTGAAAGAATTTAATTATTTTTAAAAAATTATAATAAAATTTCTCGAAAGAAATTCAAATTATTTAAAAAATTAATTTAAAATTTTGAACCTGAAATAATTTAATATTTCTGTATAGGATTTTATTAAAATTTTTTGAAATAATTCAATTGTTTCGAAGAATTTAATTACAAAATTTTTAAATATAATTAAATATTTTTTAAAAGTAATTGAATTCTTTTGAGAAATTTTATTAAAATTGAATGGATGAAAATGAATTCTTGCGAAGAATTTAGTTCTTACAAAGAACTTTATTACAATTTTTTGTAAAATATTAAATAATTAGTTCATTACGTAAAAAGTGAATTTTAAAAATTTTTTTATTTGAAATTCATTTTATTAAAATTTAATTAAAGATAATTGAATTCTTACGAGGAATTATATAAATGATGGAAATGATTGATTTCTTGCCAATAATTTCATTAAAATTTTTGAAAATAAATAATAATAATAATTAATCAGTTCATTAGTTAAAAAGTGAATTTTAAACATTTTTGAATCTGAAATTATTTTTTTATAAATTTTTTATTAAAATTGAATAAAATAGAAGTGAATTCTTGCAAAGAATTTTATTATTTATAAAAATAATTTAATTCTTTAATAAAAATTTATTAAAGAATTTTATTATTTATAAAAATAATTTAATTCTTTAATAAAAATTTATTAAAATTGAATTGAAATTAATTAAATTCTTTTAAAGAAGTTTATTCAACATTTTTGAAAATAAAATACTTGCAAAAAAATTTATTAAAATTTTTGAATCAGAAATTTTTTTTAATTAATTTTTTATGAAAATTTAATTGGAAATAATTGATTTCCTGCGAACAAGTGTATTAAAATTTTCGAAAAATAAACAATATCAATTAATTGAGTTGAAAATAATTGAATTTTTGCGAAAAATTTTATTGATTATGAAAATTTTTAGCGAAGAATTTTATTAAAATTTAATTGAATTTTTAAAGGAGTTCTAACAAAAAAATTGTTTCTTACAATGAATTTTATTACAATTTTTAGAAATTAGAAATAATAATAAATAATTAGTTCATTACGTAAAAAGTAAATTTTAAAATTTTTTGAATCTGAAATTTTTTTTATTAAAATTGAATTGAAAATAATTGAATTCTCGCGAGGAGATATATTAATAATGGAAATAATTGATTGCTTGACAAGAATTTACCTAAAATTTTTGAAAATAAATAATAATAATTAATTAGTTTATTAGTTAAAAAGTAAATGAAAAAAAAAATTTTTTAATCTGAGATTATTTTTTAATAAATATTTATTAAAATTGAATCAAATAGAATTGAAATATTGCAAAAAATTGTATTATTTGTGAAAATAATTGAATTCTTTAAAAAAATATTTATTAAAAATGAATATTGAAATTAATTAAATTTTTCTAAAGAATTTTATTCAACATTTTTGAAAATAAATTTCCTGCAATAAATTTATTAAAATTTTTGAATCTGAAATTTTTTTTATTAAAATTGAATTGAAAATAATTGAATTCTCGCGAGGAGATATATTAATAATGGAAATAATTGATTGCTTGACAAGAATTTACCTAAAATTTTTGAAAATAAATAATAATAATTAATTAGTTTATTAGTTAAAAAGTAAATGAAAAAAAAAATTTTTTAATCTGAGATTATTTTTTAATAAATATTTATTAAAATTGAATCAAATAGAATTGAAATATTGCAAAAAATTGTATTATTTGTGAAAATAATTGAATTCTTTAAAAAAATATTTATTAAAAATGAATATTGAAATTAATTAAATTTTTCTAAAGAATTTTATTCAACATTTTTGAAAATAAATTTCCTGCAATAAATTTATTAAAATTTTTGAATCTGAAATTTTTTTTAATTAATTTTTTATGAAAATTGAATTGAAAATAATTGATTTCCTGCGAACAAGTTTATTAAAATTTTTGAAAAATAAACAATAATTAGTTAAATTAAAAATAAGTGAATTCTTGCGAAAAATTTTATTGATTATGAAAATTTCTAGCGAAGAATTTTATTAAATATTTCGAATCTGAAATAATTTCAAAATAAAAAATTTTGTATTTTGCATGATAATAATAATAGTAATAATAAATTGAATATAATAATTATAATGATAAAAGTAATGAAAAAGTAATAACAAAAGTATAGTAATGAAAATAATAATAATAAAAATAATGATGATAATAATAATAATAATAATAATAATAATAATAATAATAATAATAATAATAATAAAAATTATAATAATTATAAAAATAATAAGAATAAAGAAAATACCAAAAATTAAAATAAATAAAAATAAAAAAAAAATCTGCAAAATTGTTTCGCAGACAAGAACGTATAAATTCGTGTAAAAAGTATAATTTAATAGTTTTTATTTATGACTTTTGTTGACAACAAGTTTCAGCGAATTATTGGTGTGTTTATATTGCTATAATATGAGACATTCCAAAGAAGTTGAATAATAAAAATAAAAAATTTATCGGGAAAAATGAATTTTTTTTTACAAGCTTTCACACGCGCGAATATAAAATGCAATTCTACCGATGTACTTTTTCTTTTTCTCTGAAATCCGTATACTTTTATGACAGATATAGTACTAAAATTTATATACGCTTCCCTAATGTCAAAATGAAATCGTTTACGTTAAAAGCACAAAAACACATTGAAATCAAATGCGCAAATATTTATAGACGATGGTTTTTCACTTATAGACAAACACTGTTATAAAGATCTCGATCTATTTTTGGTTTCAATTACAAGAAAATGAACCAAAATGATTGTTTAAAATTTCATTTATGATTTTAGTCACATTTTTTGTTACATATTTAAAATATATAAAATATATAAAAAAAATATCTAAAACTAAAATCAATTTTATCGAAAAGTTTATACGACTCTTTTTTTAACAGTAACAAAAGGTATTATTATATTCGTAAAGAATGCTATTGTTCAGAGGCATTGGAATATTTTTTCTCTTTATCACAAAGTGCATCATTGTTTATTAAAACAGAACAAAAAAAAATCCTTGAAATAACTTTTTCGGAAGGGAATTTTGCAATTTTAAATAACAAAAAAAAGGACTGTGAACTATTTTTTATAGTGACTTTGACTTTCATCAAAGTTTGACAATTGTTCAATTTTTTTTTTTTTTTTTTTTTGAATAAAATAAAAGTTGCTAATACCGTTTGAAAAAACGAACTTTCGAATAAATGGGTAAATTTTTTTTTGCAAACACTTTTCTGCAGTTTTTTTTTATTCGATTGTATTTCTGATTTCTGGTTTAAATTAAAAAGTTCTTAGTGACGGCTCTTCAACAGCAATTCCCCAAGTACTCTGACAGCTTTTATATGCATTTTCTCAGAACAAGTGAATAAATGTTTCGTGTTGCAAAAATAAAATTCACAATTCAGTGTTTATAACGAGAAAGAGAGATATTTATTTCTTTAATTGTGAATTTCATTTTTGCTGTTCTTAACTTGCAGTCGACTTTTTTCGGTTGTCTTTTTAGCCTGAAATAAGTTTTCTTTTTTTGACGCCGACTCTTTTGTAGAAAGTTTTTTAATTAATTTAAAAATGAAAATTCGAATTTCTGCTCTTGAAAGAATTTAATTTGTGGTTTTCTATGTAATAGAATTAATTTTATCCAAATGGAAATAAAATTAAGGGATTTTTATTAAATACAATTATTTTTATAAATAATAAAATTCTTCTTCAAAATTCAATTATTTTCAAAAAATTTAATAAAATTCTTGGCAAAATTTCAATTATTTTAAAAAATTTTCCTCACTTCAATTATTGTTATTATATCTAATATTTTAATAAAATTTTTCAAAAATAATCCAATTATTTAAACAAAATTTTAATAAATAATAAATAATTTTATTATTAAAAAATTTTAATAAATAAACCATTTTTTTCATTTCTTTGCGACAATTCAATTATTTTTAATTTTTTAATGAAGTTTATCGAAAGAATTCAAATATATTCAGAGAATTGAAGAAAATAATTCTGAGAAATTCAATTATTTCGAAAAATTTAAATAAAATTCTTTTAAAAATTCTAATATTTAAAAAAATTTTGACAAAATTCTTTACAATAAGATGTAGTCAATAAAATTGCAGTTTTAATAAAATTTTCCTGTACAATTCAATTATTATCAATACAATTCTTCTTAAGAATTCAATTATTTTTACAAATAATAAATTTTTTTATGGAAATTAAACTATTTAAAAAAAATTGAATAAAATTCTTCACAAGAAATCAATTATTTTCATAAATAATAAAATTTTTCTCGAGAATTCAATTTTTTTTTAAATTTTGATAAAATGCTTTATAAATATTTTAAAAATTATAATAAAGTTGATCATAGAATACAATTATTTTTGTAAAATATTACATTCTTCCTAGGAATACAATTATTGTCAAAAATGTTTGTAAAAATCTTCGAAACAATTTAATTATTTCGTAAAAAATAAAAATTCTTCCAAGTAATTGAATTATTTAAGAAATTGAAATAAAATTCTTCCCAAGAATTCAATTATTCTTTTTAAAAATATAAAATTTTTTACAGGAATTCAATTATTTAAAAAAAATTTAATAAAATTTTTTGCCAGATTTCAATTATTTTCAATTTTTTAATGAAATTTTTTGATAGAATTTAAATATTTTTTTAAAAAGTTTTATAAAATTCTGAGAAATTCAATTATTTAAAAAAATTAGAATAAAATTCTTTACAAGAAATCAATTATTTTCACAAATAAAATTGTTTACAGGAATTCAATTCTTTAAAAAATGTTAAAAAAAAATTCGTTGCAAGAATTCAATTATTTTCATAAATAACAAAACTAATCGCAGAATTTCAATTATTTTTTATACAATTTTAAATAAAATGAGAGAAAATTGTATTTATTGTTCAAATTTTTGTTAAAATTCACCGACAAAATTCAATTATTTAAAAAAATTTGAATAAAATTCTTTTTATAAATAATATTTTTCTCATAAATTCAATTATTTTCACAAATAAAATGTTTCACAGGAATTCAATTCTTCAAAAAAATTTTTAATAAAATTCTTTGCAAAAATTAAATTATTTTCATAAATAACAAAACTTATCGCAGAATTTCACTTATTTTTTATACAATTTAAAATAAAATGATAGAAAGTTGCATTTATTCTTAAAATTTTTTTTTTAAATTCGCCGTAAGAATTAAATTATTTTTAAAAAGTTTTGTTAAAATTCTTCAAAAAAAAATTCAATTTTAAGAAATATTCAATTATTTAATAAATTATTTATTTTTGTATTTAAATAATTGAATTCTCGTAGAATTTTCTAATAGAAAATTGATTTAAAAATGAGTTTCAACTTTCAATTAAAATTTTAGTTATTATAATTGAATATTAAATGCAGTATAGCATGAATTTTGAAAATAATTGAATTTTAAAAAGGTTTCAAATTAAAATCTTTGAAAATTTGAATTGTGGCAATCCTGTTATTGTTTCTCTGCGGGATATGTAAATATGTATGTAAAACTAAACAATAATGCGCTTAATGATATGGATTTGTTTGCCTTGAAAGATTTTACTTTATTAGAGACAATTGAGTTAAAATTTAATAATTAATACTACCACAAATGCTCTATTATAGTGTAAAGTGAAATATTTCGTAACAAGCCATCCTTTAAATCATATGTAGGTTCAAGAGCAATTAATTCAGTTGGTATTTGCGGTTTTATACGCATTATCTTGTGCCTCGCTACCTCAGAGTACATTCATATAACGCGCATCACCATTTTCACGAGTATAATCATAAATTATAATTGAAAACCGCGAACTATAAATTATTATTCTCAAAACATTTTTAAAACTGACCGTATGAAATAAATTATTATTTTCCCAGCAATTAATTTCGTTTTTCACAAATATTCTGTCATTCTTTATTATGAAAATTTAATTAAACTCGTACTTTTTTCAAATTATTGTCAGTTTATAATAAATATAATTTTTAAAGCATTTTTCAAATTTTTGTACATCAAAACATTTTTATAAAGTTTTTTGATTGCCAGGAATAAAGTTTCATTTTCCGTTTGAAATTTTTTTTTAAATCCTTATCCTAAATGTAACTTTTTAACCAACGTCAAAAAAAAGAAAAATATATATAAATTTACCATTTTTTTCACTGTTAACTTAAAATTATCAAATTGCAGTGAAATGATACCAAAAATTGATTTAAATATTTGTCATCAATATCAATTTGATGCACATTGAAATTTTTGATACTTTCAAGAAAACTGTGATTATAAATTTATAATTAAGAGAAAAAATTTAATAATCTGTTAAAAACTATAAAAAATCTGCAAGAATTCACAAGAGCAGAAGAAAATAATGAATATTAGTCTCGAGTAAAAATAAATTTTATTTTAAAAAGAATGAAAACTAACGAGTGCGTATAAAGATGAGAAAGATGTATGAGAGCTGCTATATACAATTTTTGTTTAATCTTTATAAATGATCATGTGAAAAATGCTTTATATTTTATTAAAATGAGTGAATGAACGAGAAAATATTGTCTCGCACTATTTTCAAGTGGGGCAATTTTTCCAATTAGTTTCGCATTTTTCTGAAAGCATTTTCTCGCATTTTTCTATTTCTACTTCTTGAATTGTTTATCTTTTTCGAAACAGAAAGCTTTTGAAGGATAACACTTTTATTATCTATATATATATATACGCGAAAAAAGGAAATTGTAACAATTCTCGCGATTAATGCGTATACAAAGAAAACAAGCATTAAAAAAAAACGAAGAGTTGTTTTTAATTTCTCTTTAGAGTAGCTTTCAAATTATAAAAAATAAAATTTTTTGCAAACATGGAAAGTAGAAATTTTATATTTTTAGTATTAATGAATAAATTAATAATTTAATTAATTAATAATAATAATTGAAAATAATAATTAATAATTTAATTAATTAATAGTAGGTAACACAGGCACACAAAAAAAAAAAAGTTGTCTGTTCATTGAACCAGACCTACATGTCTTATAGTATTTTGGCCCCCTGAATACGAATATGAAGTCAGAATTGCTCCATCACCCTCTGTTTTTTTTTAAATCGAAAAAACTACCCTTAAGTCTAAAATTCAAGAACTAAATTAAAAAAAATGAAATAACCGCGGTTTTCTTCTGAGTAGAAGAATATATTTATGCGTATTCTTCTTTCAACAACTTAGAAATAATGTCAAAATTGCTTTATCACCCCCTGTTTTTTTTAAATCGAAGAAACTACCCTTAAATCAAAAATTCAAGAACTAAATTAAAAAAAATGAAATAACCGCGGTTTTCTTCTGAGTAGAAGAATATATTTATGCGTATTCTTCTTTCAACAACTTAGAAATAATGTCAAAATTGGTCCATCACCCCCTGTTTTTTTAAATCGGAGAAACTACCCTTAAATCTAAAATTCAAGAACTAAATTTAAAAAAAATGAAATAACATTATTTCTGAGTTGTTGAAAGAAGAAAACGCATAAATATATTTTTCTACTCCGAAGGAAACGGCGGTTATTTCATTTTTTTTAATTTAGTTCTTGAATTTTTGATTTAAGGGTAGTTTCTTAGATTTAAAAAAAACAGGGGGTGATGGAGCAATTTTGAAATTATTTCTGAGTTGTTGAAAGAAGAAAACGCATAAATATATTTTTTACTCCGAAGGAAACCGCGGTTATTTCATTTTTTGTAATTTAGTTCTTGAATTTTTGATTTAAGGGTAGTTTCTTAGATTTAAAAAAAACAGGGGGTGTTGGAGCAATTTTGAAATTATTTCTGAGTTGTTGAAAGAAGAAAACGCATAAATATATTTTTTTACTCCGAAGGAAACCGCGGTTATTTCATTTTTTTTAATTTAGTTCTTGAATTTTTGATTTAAGGGTAGTTTCTTCGATTTAAAAAAAAAAACAGAGGGTGATGGAGCAATTTTGACATTATTTCTAAGTTGTTGAAAGAAGAAAACGCATAAATATATTTTTCTACTCCGAAGGAAACCGCGGTTATTTCATTTTTTTAATTTAGTTCTTGAATTTTTGATTTAAGGGTAGTTTCTTAGATTTAAAAAAAACAGGGGGTGATGGAGCAATTTTGAAATTATTTCTGAGTTGTTGAAAGAAGAAAACGCATAAATATATTTTTCTACTCCGAAGGAAACCGCGGTTATTTCATTTTTTTTAATTTAGTTCTTGAATTTTTGATTTAAGGGTAGTTTCTTCGATTTAAAAAAAAACAGAGGGTGATGGAGCAATTCTGACTTCATATTCGTATTCAGGGGGCCAAAATACTATAAGACATGTAGGTCTGGTTCAATGAACAGACAACTTTTTTTTTTTTGTGTGCCTGTGTAATAATTGAAAATAATAATTAATAACAATTAAGAATAGAATAGAAAAAAAGAAGAATTGAATAAACATTTTTCCTTAGCAGAATTGCCACAAAAAATTAATTTTGTTTTATCCCTCACTTTTCCCCGATTTACAGACAAAATTTTGACTTTCTCCCTGACCCTAAAGAATTTTTCTCACCTGAATTCAATTATTTAAAAAAAATGTAATTAAATTTCTTTGTAAGAATTCAATTATTCTCTTAAGTAATAAAATTCTTCACAGGATTCTATTAAACTTTTTCAAAAAAAATTAATTCTTCAGTGTCAGTTAAAAGTATGAAAAATTCAAATTTTCAAAGATTTTAATTTAAAACCTTTTAAAAATTCAATTATTTTTTAAAAATTCATGCTATAATATGCTTTTAATATTCAATTAAATTAACTAAAATTTTAACTGAAATTCATTTTTAAATCAGTTTTTATTAGAAAATTCTACGAGAATTCATTTATTTAAATACAAAAATAAATAATTTATTAAATAAATTGAATGTTTTTCAAAATTGAATTCTCGTAATGAATTTTTTCGACGAATTTTAATAAAATTTTCAGGGTGTCTATAATTATTTTTTATCAACAAAATTCCCGGTTTTTCCGGTTTTGTCCTAATTTTTCCCAGTTTTTTTTCTCATCAAATTTAAATTTATTTAATTTCGAACATAAATAAATCTACAAATGGCTTCAAAAATTTTTATCAGAGTTTTTGTAAATAATTAAATTTTTTTGTCGAAAATTTTAAATTTTTTGAAAATAATGTTTTTTTTAATAAATTTAATTAAAATTTTGGAAAATTATTGAATTAAACAAAGAATTTTTTCAATTTTTTAAAATAATCTTGTCTGTTTATAATTATAATTGAAAAGTTGATTAATTCAATTTTATTAAAATGTATTGATACTAATTGAATTTCTGCAAAGAATTTTACTATTTATAAAAGTAATTGAATCCTTCCAAAGAATGTTATTATTTATGAAAATAATTAAATGTTTGCGTTGAATTTTATTAAAATTTTTAAAAATAATTGAATTGTGGAGAACAATTTAATTATTTATAAAGATAGTTGAAATTTTGAGGAAAATTTAAAAAAAAATGTTAAACATAATTGAATGTCAGGGAAGAATTTTTTTTAATTTTGAAAATAATTGAATTGTTTTTTTTAGAATTTTATGGAATTTTATGAAGATAATTAAATTTTTATAAAGAATTTTTTTTTTAAATAATATTCAAAATAATTTAGTAAATCTGAAGAATTTTGCTATTTATGGAAATAATTGAATTCTTGAGAAGAATTTTTTTTACAGTTCTTAGAAATAATTGAATTCTTTCGATGAATTTTAATAAAAAATTTTTAAGAATAATTACATTTTTCGAGGAATTTGATTAAAATTGTATTAAAAACAATTGGAATTCTGCAATGAGTTCTACCATTTATGAAAATATTTGAATATATTGCGAAGAAATTTCTAAAAATAAAATTATAATTACGGTGACTAACTTTCATTGATTATTTTCGAAAAAATTTAAATAAAATTCTGTAAAAGAAATTAATTATTTTTAATAGAATCTACAGAAATTTCAATTATTTCAAAACTTTTCAATTATTTGTTTATAAAATTCAATTATTTATCAATTATTAAATTAAAATACTATGAAAATTCGATTTGTTAAAAAATTTTTTATGAAATTCTTTAACAAATTTAATTATTTTCAGTTGAATATCACAAAATTTCTATTAATTCGTTAATTTTTTTTTAAAATTTATTTACATTTTAAATTTTAATCAGTGACTGATTTTTTACTATCAAATTAATTATTTTTAACTTATTCAAATTTAGAGAACAGTATAAATATCTATAAAAATTGAAATGAAAAGCGATTCTTTAAAAACAAATTAAAATAATAAAAGTAGTTATGAAAATAATTGAATTATTGTAAAGAAATTTATAAAAATTTGTAAATAGTTGAATTCCTGTGAAATTTTGATTGTTTATGAAAAAAATTTAATGTTTGCTTAAAATTTTATTAAATTTTGTTTAAATAATTGAATTCTTTTGTAAAATTTTATTAAAATAATAGATATTGAAAATTATTGAATTGAGGAAAATTTTTTTGATAATAATTAAAATTTTACTAATAATTTTATTAAAATTTTGAAAAATAATTGAATTTTGAAAAAGAATAAATTTTATTATTTTTAAATAAGATAATAATTGAAATTTTGATGAAAATTTTCTGAATTTTTTAAACATAATTTAAATTTTGCGAAGAATTTTATTACTTTTGAAAATAATAATAATAATAAGAAATAAAAATAAATATTTGTTCCTTTGTTAAAAGCATTTTTGGAGAATTACACATTAATTTTCCAACGTTAAACATGAAATGAAATAATTAAAAACATTTCGTGTAAATGCGCGGGGCTTTTTGAGAAGAAAATTTTCTCGAATAATTTGAATAGCAAAGACGATTGCAATCCTTCCGCGGGGCAACCAGCCGGAAGCTAATAATCATTCGTAAAGAACTTTCAAACCTAAAGTAATTTATTATAAACTTAAAATCTGCAATTTGCATCCCTCTTATATTATATATAATATATATGAGTGAAGAAAGTTCATCATTGAAACTTGCTAAAGAGAAACTTATTAAGGTGATAAAGAAGCATTATTTAATTTTTTTCCCCTAAAATTTTTACTTTTATTATTGTAATAGTATTAAATCTCCTTATTCTATTCTTTCATTATTATCAAGAAATTTTTGATTTTGTTTTTGTTTTATTGCTATAAAATGTATATCTTTATAATTGCAGAAATCTTCGAGTTATTGGAATTATTAAATTGAAAAGTTCCTTTCATCTCATGAGAAAAAATGGACACGCAGACAGAGGTAATTACTATCTATATTCTACTCGTTTCATAATAATTAAAAAAATTGCGGTGAATTATTTCAGATATTAATTATTATTAATATAATTAATTAATATAATTTTTACACTGAAAAAAATTTATTTGATTCAAATAATTTATATTTTTTGAGTCAAGTAAATATTTATTTACTAATAGACAAGTAATCGGTTATTTGAATCAAATTATTATTATTATTATTATTAATTAATTAATTTATTTATTTATTATTATTATTATTATTATTATTATTATTATTAATGTAGGAAATTATGTGCTACATATAGCAAATATATAGTCTAAATCTTCCTTAATTATTATTATTATTATTAAATTATTATTATAATATTATATTAAAATTATTATAAAATTATTATTATTATAATTTTAATTATGTTTAATTATATAATTAGCATAATTAATTGTTTCTCACTTTTTGTTAATCGAAAAAAATTTGTTTTTTTAAATATTATAATAATTATATTTGCGATGATGAGAGATTGATATCTGGTTTATATTTATAAATTGAATAGAAAAATTATTTCTCTCATTGATTTTAAAATACGTGGAGTTTGCTAATTACTTTGTCGATTAATTTAATATCTATATGTATACGTGTGTCAGTTTTCATGGAAAGGTTGTTTCAAATAACCATTTGCTGCTTCAAAGCAATTTTTTCCTCTTTTATGCAGATATTAGTCATAGTAATTATGTAAAAAAAAAAAAATATTATGAGAGGCTACGAGATGATTTATTTTAAAGCGTCACTTGAAACTTATTTGTTTCATTCAACAAATTTCAAATTGCAGGTCTTTTTTTTAGTGTTAATTTTTTACATGAAATGAAAAAACTTTTAATTTTTTTTTACAATTTATTTTTGAACTAAATTGCAAATTTTAAATTTATTTATTTATTTGAATAATAAATAAAATTCTAATCTGGTAAAATATAATTCGAATTATATTTTACAAAGAAATCGATTCGTCGAACGTTTCCGAATTTCCTGGAAATGGAATTAAAATTCCAATATGGCGTCTGCAGTTCTCATCAGCTGACTCTCATCTCAAATTTTATTTTCGTCTTTTTTCACTGTATGTAAAAATATTATTTTTATTAGTCAAATTCCCAATTAATAATTATTGGTTTAACTAGCAAGAATTCGCGCGCTGCTAACTTTTTACTTCATTTTTTAAATAAAATTATCAATTTTAAAAATAATAGAATTTAAAAATTTTAAATTCAAATTTTTGTTGAAAACACTAAAATAATTCAATTTTGAAGAAATTGCAAATAATTTATTGTAGAAATTCAATTATTTTCAAAAGTAATAAAATTCTTCTCATAAAATTCAATTATGTTTAAAATTAAAAAAAAAAATTCTCGTCAAAATCCCAATTATCTTTGTAAATAACAAAATTTTTCTCCAAAGTTCAATTATTTTCAAAAATAGCAATAAAATTCTTGTCCTAATTTCAATTATTTTCAATATCTACTATTTTAATAAAATTTTCCGAGAAAAAATTCAATTATTTAAAAAAAAAATTAATAAAAATTGTACAGAAACATTTCATTTATTGTCAAAAATATTAAAAATTCCACAGGAATTCAATTATTTACAATTTTTTATAAATTTCTTCGAAATAATTCAATTATTTCCATAAATTATTAATTATTATAAATTATTATAAAACATAAAGAAATCGATCACTCCGAGTCTTCGACTCGGAGCAATCAATTTCTTCATGTTTTATAGCAAAATACTTTTATAAGTTGTTTAATTTCAAAAAGGATTGAATTTGAAATTTTTGAATGTCTTAATTACTGTGGAAAAATAATAATAATCAAATATTTATTTAAAAAAGAAATTAATGATGTTTTTGAATAAGTTTACAATTAAAGAAATTCGTAAAAATTTAATAGAACATTTTTTTTGAGTAAAAAAAATTTTTTTTTTCAATAAAATCGACATTTGAAAGAATTTTAATTTAATAATTGAAAAAAAATTGAATTTTACAAACAACAAAATCGAACAACAAACAAATAGATTTTTTATAGAATTTTAATTTTATAAATTGAAAAAAATTGAATTTCTTAAAGAATTTTCCAAAAAATTGAGTTTTGAAAGAATTTTAATTTCATAATTGAAAAATAATTGAATTTTACATACAATTTAACAAAAAATTGAATTTCCAAAATATTTTAATTGAATAATTAAGAAAAAATTAAAAATTTTCCAAAAACTTTTTCTGAAAAATTGATTTTTCAATGAATTTTAATTTAATAATTAAAAAATAATTGAATTTTAGAAAAAAATTGTTCAATCAAATCGACTTTTGAAAGAATTTTAATTTAATAATTGAAAAAAATTGAATTTTACAAACAACTTTACATGAAATCGGTGTTTTAAAGAATTGTAATTAAATAAATTGAAAAAAAATTGAATTTTTTAAAGATTTTCCAAAAAATTGTGTTTTGAAAGAATTTTAATTTCATAATTGAAAAAAATTGAATTTAACGAACAACTTTACATGAAATCGGTGTTTTAAAGAATTGTAATTAAATAAATTGAAAAATAATTGAATTTTTTTAAAGATTTTCCAAAAAATTGTGTTTTGAAAGAATTTTAATTTCATAATTGAAAAATAATTGAATTTAACGAATAATTTTCTTAAAAAATTGATTTTTTGAAGAATTTTAATTTAATAGTTGAGAAATAATTGAAATATTCTAAAAAAATTTTCTGAAAAATTTATTTTTCAAAGAATTTTTAATTTAATAATTTAAAAATAATTTAATTTAAAAATTCCCAAAAAGTCGATTTTTGTAAACATTTTAATATAATGATTGAAAAATAATAGAATTTTAGAACCAAATTTTCAATAAAATCGACATTTGAAAGAATTTTAATTTAATAATTGAAAACAATTGAATTTTACAAACAATTTTACATGAAATCGATTTTCTAAAGAATTTTACAAATAAAATTTATAAACATTTGTTTCGTTTATTTTTTAAAAACCTTTGAATTTTATTAAAACAATTGTAATTAAAAAATTGAAATAATGTAAATTATTCCCTTATGAAAATTGAAAATTTTCTACAAAAATATTAAGGGTATTTGAACCATAATGACATCACAATTTGTGCTAAGCATGTGTTCAAAAACTGTGACGTCATAATGGTTCAAATGCCCTTAAAAAACGGGAATATGTATTGTTTTTTTCTCAAAATAAAAGAATGAATTTGTGAACAATATTGTTATTGAGAAATAAAAATTATGCATAAAATGGGTATTTATTTACTATTTCTTAATCATAATTTTTTAACAAATTTTCTATTTTTTTATAAAATAAACAAGAGAAAAATTTGCAAAATGGGTAAATTTTTCATTTATTAATCACCACTTTTTTTTAAAATTTTCTAATTTCTAATACCTATTATTTTATTATGAATTATGAAAAAATACCTGAATATTTTCGATTTGTCAAGACAAATTTTTTTTAAAGAAAAAAAAACAAAAGAATACACAAAAACTAAATTCAGGTGTGGACAGAATGAAAGAATGAATAAAACGATTATTATAGTTAATAATGATAATTACAACAATGAAAACTTTTGGATTTTAGAAGAAATTCATAAGTTTGAATTTTATTTTTGGTCATTAGATTACAAAAGAAAAAAAAAATATGCGCGTGACGCCTCAAAGCCACGTGTTAACCCCGTTTTCAAGTGTCTTTTTATAAAAAGAAAACATTTTTTGTTCCTTTTGATTTATTTCTTTTTAGTGGAAATAAAATGGCACGTGTCTGCGTGAAGTAAAAGGGATCTACAAGGAAGACCCTGACTAAAAGAGGGAAGAGGATTTATGCTTCACGGCATAAATTCCGCATTGATTTCATTCATAAAAAAGTAAATATAAGAAATTTTAATTAAACTTATGTACATATATACGACAAAACCTGTTCCTCCGATATTTATTTTGTAAAATTCTTTCACTATATTGTTTGGAAAAATTTTTTTTTCTCTTATCTATTATCGAACATTCCGTAAACAAAAGTTTGGAATAGGAATGTTATAAAAAAATAAAAATAAAAAAGTTGTAATAACTTGAAAAAGAATTTCATCTGGACTATCGGATTTCTAAAATGTAGTTCACGACGGCGAGAATTTATATCCACAAAAGAGGATCTTTTCACAAGAAAGAATATGGCTCCATTAGAGCTGTTTTCAAAAGTGGATAATTTTCACACTCCAGTTGTTCAATTTTTTTTTCTTACGAGAAATTCATAAGGTAAAAAAAAGTGATCTAAAATCGTTTTTCTATGAAAAAATATATTCTTCTATCTGTGTGATGAGACTCGATAGAGTTTAATTTTTTGATTTAAAGGAAAAAAAAATACTTTTTTATTGTGTTAGAAATAAAAAATAAAATGTAACGTTAGTCAGCTGTTATAAAGAGAAGGCGTCATATTGAAGTCTTTTATTCGAGTTGGGAAAAATTCGGAAACGTTTCAATGTTCATAAGTGCTGGAATTTTTTTTTCTAATCGAGATTAAAATTTTTCTCCCTCCACGTGACTTAAAATTAGTAATTTAGTAATTATTACGTTAATTATTTTACATCCTACTAAATTAAAATTTTATTTCGAATTTTCTAAAAGTTTGTTTTCAACTTTATCTTAAAAAAATAGTGGCAAATATATTCTATTGTGAAAATTAGCATGTAAATAAATAAAGTAAATAAAATGAGAATTATTAAATTACTATAATATACAAATTAAAACGATGTTTTCCACTATTTGCACAATTTATTGCCCCACTTGTCGTCGAAACTAAATTTAAATAATTGAAATAAAATTGAGTTTCATTGTTGCAAATTTGTAGGTCACTTTGAAACTAAAGTGGACGCGCTTTCCTCTCTTTTAAAACGAATTTTCTTTCTCCTTGAAAAATATCTATATATAAAGTTTTTTCAATGATTGGAAAGCGTTCGAGAGCCTATAAAAATCTATGACTTTATTGTTTTATTTTATTTATCTCGTTTTTTTTCTGTCACCTTTTTTAAATATTTAAAAAAAAAGAAATCTAAACTTTAAGGGAAATTTTAATACCAATTTTTTGTTTAATTTAATTTATTGTTTATTTTAATTAAAAATATTTTTTAAAAATTATTTTTAAAGTTATTAATTATTATTAATTATTATCAATTATTGACAATTATCAATTATTATCAATTATTATCAATTATTATCAATTATTATAAATTACCTATTATTAATTATTTTAAAATTATTGTTATTAGGAATATTTCAAAATTTGTAAATTGAAGAAAAAATTATTAGAATTTTTATACAGAATATTTGATTTACGATAAGAAGGAAGGAAAAATTAAATATTTAATATTCTTGAAATTAAATTGAGATTCAAGTAGTAAGTCCAAAATGGTCGGTCAGACTACACAATGAGACCTTTACTACTGAAAATATATACATATCTCAAAGGCAGAATCCGACAAATAATAATCGGAATAAAAGTTAATCCACTTTCATTATTTCGAATTTTAAATGAAGAAAAAAATAAAATTTACATTCATTCTGTTTGAAGCGTAAAGAATTTAATTTTTTTTAAACATTTTAAACAATTGAAATTTGCATTTGAATAAAAATTACAATTGTCAATAAAAGACAATTAAAGTGACTTAATTCTTGTTAAATTAATATTTGAATACTTATTTATGTTTCCACAGGATTCAAATTATAAATAACTTTAATGTTCAAACTTTTTAAAAATGTAACTATTTTTAAAAATTATAACCGTAATATTTCCAAAATTCAATTATTTTTTTGGAATTTTTTTGTAATAAAATTATTCAAAACTTTAATAAGGTTTTAGGGTAATAATAAAATAAAATTTTTTTTTAAATATATATTGAAATATTATTGTAATTATATAAAAATTAAAATTTTCAAAGATTTCAATTTGAAAATCTTTTTAAAATTAATTATTTCTTAAAATTGAATTCCTGTAAAGAATTTTATCAACATTTCTGGAAATAATTGAATATTCCTTCGAATGATTTTAATAGAATTTTTAAGAATTTTTGTATTTTTCAAGAAATTTATTTAAAATTGTATTCAAGATAATAAAAATCTTGCAAAGACTTTTTTTTTATTATTTAGGAAAATAATTGAATTCCTATAACGAAAACAATTTTTTTAAAATAATAATTGTACTTTATTGAAGAATTTTTTAAAAAAATTTTAAAATACATTAAATTTTGTTCAGAAGAATAATTACAATTGTATTGAAAATAGTTAAATTTTTATAAACAAATTTTATCAAAATTTTAGAAAAAAAATTGAAAAGAAAATTATTTAAAAACATTTAAAAATAATTTTTGTTGGTATAATAAATTTCTTTTTCAAAAATTTTATGAAAATTGTATTTCAAATAATAAAATTTCCGTGAAAATTTTGTATATTTTGAAGATAATTAAATTTTTGCGTAGAATTTGATTAAGGTTTTTTTTAAATAATTGAATTATTTTGTAAGACTTTATTAAAATTCTAATAAAAAAATTGAATTCTTGCAAGGAGTTTTATAAAACATGTAAAAGTAATTGAATTGTTTTGAAAAATTTTTTTCATGAAAATAATTGAATTTCTGCGAAGAATTTTATTATTTCGGAAAATAATTGATTTTTTGCAAAGACTTTTATTTAAATTTTGAAAAATAATTGAATTCTTCTGTGAAATTTTAATGAAATTTTAATAAAAAAAAATTAAATTCATGCAAAGAATTTTATTAAACATTTAAAAATAATTGAATTGTTTCAAAGAATTTTTTTTATAAAAATAATTGAATTTCTGCGAAGAATTTTACTATTGTTTCGGAAAATAATTGAATTTTTGTAAAGAATTTTAATTACAATTTTAAAAATAATTGAAATGTTAAGAAGAATTTTATAAATATTTAAAAATAATTGAAATCTTATTAAGAAGAATTTTATAACAATTTTTAAAAATAATTGAATTCTTTTGTGAAATTTTATTAAAATAGTATATATTGAAATTAATTGTAAGTATTTAATTGTAGAATTCTTGCGAAAAATTTTTGAAAATAATTGAATCGTTCCAAATAATTTTTTTTAAATTTTTGGAATTGTCTTATTTTTGAATTATTTGTGAATTTTATTAAAATTTGTGAGAAAATTTTTTTTATTTCCACTATTAGTGGAAATAGTATTATCCACTATTAGATTTAAAGTAGTACAAATTCTCAACAAAAAAAGAAAAATGTTAGAAAATTAAATTCCTTACCACTTCCACTCGAATTTAAAATTTAATTTTATCTTTTCCTTTTGAAAATAAAAAATAAAGCCATTGAACTAAATTTTTGTTTTGACTCTCCGTCAGATTCTTCCCTGAATCTCTCAAACTTTTTCCTAGAAAATACTTTTATTATAACTGTGAAACTTTTTATTATAACTGAAAATCATTCTTTTTTCCTGAAACTGGAAATATTTTTGTCGAATGTGTTAAATGCACGGTTTTTCAATTCTACAACTTTTGCACTTTGTTGACAATAAATTTAATGCGGTTTGAATGAAATATTTACGTGACAAGGTTACTAGCGCTATTCATTTGTAGCCGTAATGCTTTTTGAGACACGTGACAAGAGACACGTCAGATACACGATGTGGCTTTTTTTTATTTTTTATTTTGTATAGAAATAGAGAGAGAGAAAATGCGTTCTCTTCGGAAAACGAATGTCTCTCATATATTCCTGAAATGCTCTAAGAAAACTAAACCTCTATAGTTCTCATGGATCTCTATGATTTCTCATCTAGGAGATTTTCTCTTATACACATTTTCCATCTTATAACAATTTCACAATTATATTCTCCAAGGAACTCATTTTTCACATTGCGACTCGGGGGTATATTTACATAAAAACCTTTAGACCTCAATTTAAAAGTAAATTTGTCTTGACAATCTACTAAATTGAATTTGAATTATAAACAAAATTTTTTCAAATGTCAAATTTTTTATTTCGCGCGAAATAATTCCCATTTAACTAAATGGGAATTTTTCACTTCTGTATATTTTTTATTTATACATTTAAAAAAATCAAATCAAAATAATTTATTAAAATTTTAATATCGAATTGGAAAATAATTGTAAAATTATTATTTATAATTTTATATTAATTTTCTATTTAGAAAATATTGAATAGAAATTCGATATTTTTTATTATTTAACTATATTAAAAAAGAAAAGATGTATTGTTTGCAACAATTGCTAAAAATTATAAAGAAAGATATTTAAATTATTTTTTTTAAAAAAAAATTAAAACAATGAAGTACTTAAAAAGAAAAATTGTGAATGAACTTAAAAGTTTCTTTACAAATTGAAGACATAAAAGGAACAAAGTTTTCAAATTGATAAAAATTATCATTGTCTACTAAGTTTTTTTAATTAAATAATAGATAATTTGCTATGCAGCATCTTTTAAAAGTCCTCTTTAAGTATAATAATAATATTAAGCGATCGTATTAGTCGAAAGTTTCTGCATCTTAAATGATCTGTCACGAAGATGCTTTTAAAGATAATACGACTAATCGCTAAACTTTTCATTAAGAGAGTCAGTATTTTTCAAGGAAAACAAAATTTACTCTTTAAAAATGGAATTTTCTTTTATTTTAATTAATATACATATAGTGGTAAAGAAACTGAATGTATACAAAGAAATTTTCTTTTGCGCAGAAATATCCCTATCAAAGCTCTGCTATTTTGTTGCCAAGGCTTTTGTACTCGATGTTAATTAGATTCTCAAATGGAAGTAAGATTTTAATTACAATCTTTGTTTACAAAATGGCTCAAGTTATATCTTTATTGTCTATTAGTTTAATAATATTACCAAGTAAATTGTTTTTTTATTATTCAAAAGAAGTCTTTTTTTTAAATATTCAGAAGCGTATTTTCATTCTTATAAAGTTGCGAAGGAAAAGAAATTTCTTTCTGTAAAGAAACTTATTCTTTTTGTTGAAATTAATTCTTTGGAGCAATTTATAATTGGAAAATTATTTTGTTTAAAATCAGAAGCTGGAAAACAAATCGTAAAATATGTTATGTCATAATAGAAATTGTTATTCTTACCCAAAGGGACTTGTGCAAATATTTCTGTTCTTCACAATAAGCGCAGTAATTATTTTTCTATCATATTCAATGATAATTCAATAAATATAGTGAAAATTTGTCGAAATTGTAATTGTAAAACTTGTAAAATTTGTCGAATTTGGTAAACATAACCTAACTTTTTGATTCTTCGAATATTTGGACAATGATACTTTTTCATTCCTTCCAAATAAATCATATTTCACTTCACTGTTACTGCTTAACACGTCCAAGAATAGAATATTAGAGAATATTGATTAAAACAAACTGAAAATTACAAAAAAATACACTTTGTAACGTAAAAATAAACGGACACTTTAACCGCCAAAAAAGAGTGAAGGAATGGTGAAAATGCGCGGCATTTGTTGCAACCTAGCGCCATCTCTGGAGTGATTGGAAAAACTTTCTTCATACTTTCTGTTGGCACTACTGTAGCGCTAATTATGAAATTTCCAATTTGCAAGTTCTTTGATTACAAAAAAATAAATGATTCTTTACGCTTTTCTATATAATTCTAATATCATCATAACCGTTAATTTCAGTAGTATTGAATAAATAACAATTAATATTAAATCTGTTAGTAGAAATTTACTTGTAAATGAAAAAAATGTTAAGAATTTCATAATTCGCGCCATACACGTATCGATTTTTCCAAACCATCGAAACGACGCCATTTTGTTTTTCAGTCTGCTTTTGGCGCTCGAAAGTGTCGGTTGCCGCGAAGAAATTATGTTTCTTTTGCAATCTTTCTGTAAATTAACTATTGTTTTTGTAATTATTCCAAGTATCGTAATAGTCAATTAGAGTAGAAGTGAATATTTCAGTAAATCTTTCAATTATTTCGAAAAAACGTGGAGACAAAAATCTTGATAATTATAGTCGTAAAATTTTTGTGCTTGTGTTCGACAAATAATTTTTTCTTCGATTATTTTTTAATTTTTTTCATTTTTTTAAAGTAAAAATTTCAGTGCAAGTGTTAAATTGTTTGTGAATATATATATATAAGAAAAACGACAATGGAATTTTTACGCACCTGATTGAACAATTTTTTGGTAAGATTTTCATGCTTGAAAAAAACTCTTCATGATTAAAACTTATTACAGTTATTTACATTTATTATAGGTATTTAAAATTAGTTTCGAAAGTATGTTTTCTTTTCTATTTTCTTAAAGAAAATTTTGTTTTGAAAGAATTCGGTTTTTCCTTTTGTTCGATTTCGCGACGCACTTGTGGCGCCATCTTGTATCAGTTTCTTGTAACAAGTATCGAAGTGACGCCATTTTGTTATTCACTCTCCAATTTGGAATTCGCAAGTGTCGCAGTGTGTCGCGAAGAAATCGTCGTATTTATTTGCAATCTTTGTAAATAACTATTGTTTTTTGCAATTATTACAAGTGTCGTAATAGTTAATTAGAGTAGAAGTGATTATTTTAGTCAATCATTGAATTGTTTCGGAAAAATCTTGAAACAAAAAGTTTGATAATTATTCGTAGTCGTAAAATTTGTACATTGTGTTCGGCAAATGCTTTTTTAAAATTTTCTTTAAGTTTGTTAAGGAAAAAGTTTTAATTCAAGTGTCAATATTGTTAGAAAATATAGGTACTATGAGAAAGATAACAATTTGTACACCTGATTGGAAAATTTTTGGGTAAGATTTCCATGTTTTGTAAAAACTCTTTAACACTGAAATTTATTATAACATTTACATTTATTATCGTTATTTACAATTATTTTAGAAATTAGGTATTTTTGTTTTTATATTCTTTTTTATTTTCTTAGAGAAAATTTTGTTTTGACTTGAACGAATTCGTTTTCTCATTTTTTTTAAATTTTGCACATGTGGCGCCATCTTGTATTAGTTTCTCGCAACAACTAGCGAAGTGACGCCATTTTGTTTTTCACTCTCCTTCTGGAGCTCAAAAGCATAGACATATAAGAATAGACTGCGCGAGTTTCATGATTCCCATGAGAGGAGCAAGCCGGTGGTATAAAAAGAGACGGATAGAGCGTAAGAACTTTCTTTTTTCTCCCTCACTCCAAAGCATGCCGTGCGCTAGAAAGAGTCTGACAATCGGTTCTTCTGCTCTATCCGTCTCGGTCAAACGCATTGATGTCTCTTTCTATATCACAAGCTGAATTTGAATCCTCTTGCGCAGTCTATTCTAATATGTCTATGCTCAAAAGTGTCAGTCTTGTCATTGTTTATCTTGAAGAAATCGTAATATTTATCTCATTTTGAAGCTTTTTGATCATTTTTGAAAGTATTTTGACTCTGAATTGGACTAGAAGCAATTATGTGTATTATTGTTTCGATTAAAAGTCGATCAAAAACGTCAGTAACTAAATACATGGAATCATAACATTTGGAGGTTATGTTTGACAAAATACTTTATTCTTCGTCTTTTTTTCAATTTTTAAATGCAAGGAGTTTCAATGCAATTGTTATATTTGTTAGAGAATATATTTTTGATCATGAAGAAAAACGACAAGGCTACGTTTAAACCTGATTGACAATATTTTGGGTAAGATTTTATATTTTGTGAAAATTCCTCTCATATTTTCCTAAAGTTTTGAACGTTCAAATGAACGAAATATTTTTTTATGCTCTAATATTTTCAAAAATTAATAGACTGAAATTCAAACAATATTGTAATTAATTATTTTTTAGCTAAAAAAGATTTTTTTTTTATTATAAAAAGCAATATTTTGTAAATAAAATTCAAATTAAAAGAATTAATAAATATATTGTCGTTCATTTGAACGTTCGAAACTTAAGGGACATCCTCTCATGACTATTTGACATATTTTATTCAAGTTCTATTAATTTATCAAAATAATAATTAATCTATAACTATTGGATTTAAATAAAGAAATTAATTTTCGGAATAAGATAAAGTACAGGAATAAAAATTAAATATAGACGCAAGGGAAGAATAATTTTCGCAAGGAGATAAAAATATTAATTATATATTAGCTAAATGTGGAAGAGATTTTCTTTACGATAAATTTATGTAAAAATGAAATTATCCCGAGACTTTTTGAATTTAGTTTTTGAAAAGTTTTAATTGTTATTTCTCGTGCATGAGAGATTTCAAATGAGGAGAAACTAAAAGTTCAATTCTCAGGAGTTTAGATAGTCTCCTGATCACTTTTTCCAATCTTTCTCTTTTTTTCCACGTTTCCTTGTGGGATATTCAATAGAAAAACCTCAATTTAAGTGAGCAAAGCTCATTGAATTTCAGTTTTATTTTTTATCAATATATATTACCACTTGTTTTTTTATTCAGAGAGAAAAATTTGAAGCAGAAGTACCCAAGTTATTATTCAGTTCACACACAGGGACATGGATCGCGTTTTGCTATAGAAGAATTTTTCTCTCTAGCGTTAAAGTATGAATGAATTCAATCACACCCAGAGAACTAGAAATAAAAAGGTCTTCGAACTTTATATAACAATTTCCGGAAGTGGGGGAGGGGGATGATTTTTCTATATTTTCCTAAAGGGTATGTTTGTATTTTTTTTTTCTCTGTCGCTTTTTGTAAATAAAAAGTCCAAGAGTTCTTTAATTATTATTTTAATTGTACGTTTCTTTTATTCTTTATGCGGGAAAAGTTTTTTGAATTTTTGTTCGTTAAACGTTCCGCACGAGAAAGTTTCTTTGCTTTTGATAATTTCGTATGCAAAAGTAGAAGTTACCTTAGGGAATAGCTAAGAGGAAATTACCTTTCTGTGTGTTTATTGGTTTTTATAAATATTTCATCTCCAGAGATGCGTTTTTTCTTATTTTTTAAGAATTTAAATGTATTTATTTTTTATTTTTTATTCACGTTTGTCTAGTAATTGAAAATTTGATTTGAATAATAATAAGATATTCAACTGTTGGTATTTTTAAATATTTTTTTTAGATTTAATTAATTTTTTTATGCGATTTTGACTTCGTGAATATTGCATTTCTCGTAAATATTCGTATATATATGTATAGGAATAAAGCAGTCAACTATTGTTCACTGATGTGTTAAAAGCATACTTAACTGATGATTTTCTTAATGAGCCGTGACATTGTTCTCATCTTGTGCTTGAAAAAGCTAACATCACTTTTGTGGCTTTATGTGCTTCTAAAATATATATAATTATTATTAAATAGTTTACTACAGAATACTAGAAACATTTTATCTCTTAAATTGAACAATTGAAATAAATTATAAAAATTACAAATTAATAAATAATGTAAAATTTTTGTATAAAAATGTGAAAAAAAAAATTGTTGTCTTCTAATTGTGCTTATTCTTAAAATCTAATTTTACTTAAATATTTCAAAATTAATTAAATTTTAAAAGAGTTTCGTTTAAAATTTTCATAAATAGATAAATTTTAAAAGGTTGTAATTTGAAATTTTGTAAAATTTCAATTTTCAATGAATTAATTAAATAACAAAAATTTCACAGGAATTCTATTATTTACAAAATTTTTACAAATTTCTTCGCAATAATTCAATTATTTTCCATAAATAATCAATTTTTTGTAAAGAGATTCGACTATTTTTATAAATAATAAAACTCATCGCTGAGTTTTAAATATTTTTAATACAATTTTAAAGGAATTTCTCGAAAATAGTTATTATTCTTAAAAATTTTATTAAAATTCATCAAAAAAATTCAATTTTTTGAAAAAATTAAATTATTTTTAAAAATTTTAATGAATTTCTTTTTAATAATTCAATTTTTTTCAATATAATTTTAATAAAATTCTACGTAGAAATTTAATTAATTTCAATAATTTTTCAAAATTCAATTATTTTCAATATTTACTATTTCAATAAAATATTACAAAAGAATTCAATTTTTTAAAAAGAAATTTTAAAAAAATTCGTCTCAAGAATTCAATTATTTTCAAAAGTAATAAAATTCTTCGCAGAAATTCAATTATGGTCGATAGTTTAAAAAAATTCTCTTCAAAATTTAAATTATCTTTATAAATAATAAAATTTTTCTTCAAAATTCAATTATTTTCAAAAATTTTAATAAAATTCTTGGCAAAATTTCAATTATTTTCAAAAACTTTTCTCAATTCAATGAAATTTTTTTTACAAAGGTTCAATTATTTTTAATACAATTTTAATCTAGTTTCTCGAGAACTAAAATTATTCCTCAAAAGATTTTTAATTACCTATTTAAAAATTTGTTGATAAAATTCTTTATGAGAGTTAAATTTCAAAAAAAATTCAATTTTTCAATAAATTATTTATTTTTGTATTTAAATAATTAAATTCTCGTAAAATTTTCTAATAAAAATTTATTTAAATATGAATTTCAGTTAAAATTTTAGATAATAATTCAATATTAAATTCTCTAAATTTGAATTAGTAAAAATGTTTTCTAATTTGAATTAGTGACTGACTTTTTGCTTTTGAATTAGCAGATTTTACTAACAAATAGTCGTTTCTACTAAATTAATAGTAAAATTTACTAATTCAAAAGCAAAAAGTCAGTGACTAATTCAAATAAATTAGTAAACATTTTTACTAATTCAAATTTTCGAGAGAAAGTATTATTGCTGAATTTTTAGAAATATGTAATTGAATTTTGAAAAGGTTTCAAATTATAATCTTTGAATATTTAAATTATTCATAATTTTAACTAAAAATTGTGGTAGTTTTAATTTTTTTGAAAAAGTTTAATTGAATTTTTTTAAAAAAATAACAATATTCTTATAATATAAAATAATGATTTTTTCAGTCGGTCAATTTTAATTATTATAAAACATGAAGACATTGATTGCTCCGAGTCGAAGACTCGGAGTGATCGATTTCTTCATGTTTTATAACAATTTTTTATAAGTTGTTAATGTATTTGTAAAAATTTATTGGAATTATTTAATTTTGTAAAATATAAATTTAGTTTTAAAAACCTGGAAAAATTCCGTTTTTTAAATGGAAAACCTGGAAAAGTCAGGGAATTTGAAATGAGCAAAAGCGTGGCATGGCAACCCTGCAATTATTTATTATTATTATTTTAAATATTAATAGTCGATAACTTCTATTAATTGATATTACTTATATTATTATATTTATTATTTTATAAAAAAATCCATTCTCTATAATAATAATTATTACTTTATTTAATTAATGAATATCGCAAGTGATCTAAATTTTTTGAATTTTTTTTTCATTGATATTTGAATTAAAATTGAAAATTTAATAAAAATTTTGAGAAAAAAAATGTCTCATTGTGAGTGGATTCTGTAGAAAATGTGTTGAAACTTTAACGAGAAATAATGTGTACGCGTACAAAAGCTCAAGTTTGGTTTATCCTAGGATTATGAATAGACTGAATATTACACAAGTTTCATAGAAGCACCGCATCTTAACAATGTTCAAAATTGCTTAAAGGATTTTCAAATAATTCCCAAATTTTGTCACAACTTTTTTCTGGCAACTATTAAATTTCTCAGTTATTTAAATCTGAATTAGTTACTTGAAGAAATTTAATACATCTTTGCATTACGTTGGTGAAGTTCACAACGTTTATAATCAACGATTTCATAAGAAAAATATTTTTTTAAGCAAATTTTTATTAATTGTTGTATAGAAAATATTTTGGTTAGTATGTTGAATAATGATTTACAAAAGAAATATTTGTGAACAAAAAATTTTATTCTTTTTCGTAGGAAAATAATTTTTTTTTCAATCGTTGATCATAAACGTTGCGAACTTCACCGACGTTTTGCATTTATATAACGAAACAAATTTGAATTATATTTAAAACATTTTGTCCAACATTAATAATTGTTTAATCGAAAAAATAACACAAGAATAATAATAATATAATGAAAATAGAATAATAGTAATATTAATAATAATAATAATAATTATAGCTTGTAATTATTTTATTATAATGATGACTTTTCTTATTGAAAATAGAATTTTCGATCAAAAGATGAAGTTTAAAATTAAAATCTATTATCAATTAATTAGTATTGAATTTCGTTACAATTTAAGAAGTATTAAATACTATTTTTATAAATAGACATCATTCAAATGTCTTTTTTCCATTGATTATCGTAGGATTTTTATTGCCAATCGTAAAAAAAAATTGAGTGAAATCTCTTTAACTTTGGGTCGTAAAGATACAGTGTAAAAATTTGATAACTATTTTTCGTTAGATAAAGAGAAATGGCTTTTCTTTCTTATAGATAAGAACATTTAGAATTAAGATTTACGATATTTTTATACGAAAATTGCTTTTTTTTTACAAACTAGGAAAAAAAATAAAAAAAAGACCCTCCATATATCCGTTATAAAAAGTCATTGCAATTTTTTTGTACTATTTAAACTTACATAGTTTTTCCATATAGAATAATGTATAAAAATTGTATTTTTATACAAAAAATTTCTTTGTAAATGAAAGACAGAAAAAATTGTGGAATAAAATGTGGGAATTAACAAGAAATGAGAAATAATTTTTTGAAAATAGATATTTACTGCATTTTTTGCGTTTTTATACAGTTTTATTTGCATGATTCTTTGGAACAAAGGGAGATAGAGAGGAATTATTTGGGGGGAGGGTAGGGAGAGGTGAGATTGAATGCAGGACTTTCTGACGGAGAAGCAAATAATGAAATAAAGCGCACTTTAAATTGGAAAACGGATTGCATAATGAAAAAGAAAAAAAAATCAATAAATTTACTGTATGTGTAGTATATAATTATTGAAAATTATTTTAATATCTAAATAATTTATCACAAGTTGGGATATTTTAAATCGTAAAATTTAAACTTTTGAAGGCTTAAAAACCAGAAAGTTTGGTACTTACGGCCCTCATTATGTAAATGTTTATTAATATTAATAGCAAATGTTATGTTCAAAACGCGGTATTCAATTTATTATTAGTAGACAAATTACAACATTTTTCATTTTTAAATATCAACTTCAATTTTTAAAAAATATCGAAGAATCAAAATTTTAAAAAGTTCACTTATCTACTAATTAATTAATTATTACCCACACAGCACATGATATTTCCTGAATACTTCCTGAATATTTCACTGAAAGATTGAAATATTTCATTGCAAGATTCAGGAAATATTTCTGCAAACAGGAAAATGTCCGCTTATGTAGGAATATTGACGCGAAAATTGAGAAAATATTTCATTGAAATATTCCTGCAATATTACACATAAAGATTCTGCAATATTGTGAAAATATTTCAAAAAATGGAAAAATTTGTTAAACACCTCAAATCAATAGGAATTTTCTGAAATATTTTAAAACCCATAGGATATAGTAAGCCAAAAACTACTGCGCAACTCTACAGGCCATAGAAACTGAGTTCGACCAGTGCGCATCATTTCAGTTGAATATTTCCAAAATATTTCAATGAAATATTTTCTCAACTTTCGCGTCAATATTCCCACATAAGCGGACATTTTCCTGTTTGCAGAAATATTTCCTGAATCTTGCAATGAAATATTTCAATCTTTCAGTGAAATATTCAGGAAGTATTCAGGAAATATCATGTGCTGTGTGGGTATTATATTTATATTATTTTCAAAAATCCAGTCTAATATTATTATCATGCAAAAATGTTAATAATTTCAATTTTAATAAAATTTCTCTAAAGAATTCAATTATTTTCATAATAAAATTCTTTGCAAGAATTTAATATTTTTTAAGGATTTTGATGAAAATTCTCTAAGGAATTTAATTATTTTCAAAACTTGAAATAAAAATCCTTTTATAGCTTGAATTCAATTATTTTTAATAATTAAAATTCTTCGCAGAAGTTCAATTATTTTCAAAAATTGAAATACAAATCGTTTGCTAGAATTCAATTATTTTTAAGAATTTTGATGAAAATTCTCTAAGGAATTAAATTATTTTTAAAAATTTTATTAAATTCTTCGAAATTCGACACAATTCAATTATTTTCATTTTTTAATAAAATTGTTTTAAAAAATTCAATTATTTTCAATACAATATTAAAAAAATTTCTTTAAAAATTCAATTATGTTTAAAATTTGTAATGAAACTCTTGGGCACAATTCAATTATTTAAAAAAATTAAATAAAAATCCTTATAGCTGGAATTTAATTATTTTTAATGAATAAAATTCTTTGCATAAATACAATTATTTTAAAAAATTAAAATTTTTTGCTAGAATTCAATTATTTTTAAAAAATGTAATAAAATTCTCCGAAATAATTCAATTATTTTTAAAAATTAAAAAAAAATCTTAATAGCTAGAATTCAATTATTTTAAAAAATTGAAAAAAAATTCTTTGCTAGAATTTTATTATTTTTAATAAATAAAATTCGTCGCAGAAATTCAATTATTTTCAAAAATTGGAATAAAAATCGTTCGCTAGAATTCAATTATTTTTAAGAAGTTTGATGAAAATTCTCTAAGGAATTCAATTATTTTCAAAAATTAAAATAAAAATCCTAATAGCTAGAATTCAATTATTTTTAAAGATTAAAAAAAATCTTTTGCTAAAATTCAATTATTTTTAATAAATAAAATTCGTCGCAGTAGTTCAAATGTTTTCAAAAATTGAAATAAAAATCCTTATAGCTAGAATTCAATAATTTTAAATAAATAAAATTCTTCGCATTGATACAATTATTTTTAAAAAATTGAAATAAAAATCCTTTGCTACAATTCAATTATTTTTAATAATTAAAATTCTTCGCCGAAGTTGAATTATTTTCAAAAATTGAAATAAAAATCGTTCGCTGGAATTCAATTATTTTTAAGAATTTTGTTGAAAATTCTCTAAGGAATTAAATTATTTTCAAAAATTTATTATAAATTCTTCGAAATTCGACACAATTCAATTATTTTCATTTTTTAATAAAATTGTTTTTGAAAAAATTCAATTATTTTCAATACAATATTAATAAAAATTTTTAAAAAATTTAATTGTTTTTAAAATTTGTAATAAAACTCTTGGACATTTATTTATTTTATTTATTTATTTAATGTACATTCCCGCAGTCCAATTTTGGACCATAAATGGGTAACTAAAAAAAACATAAAACAATTAAGTAATAAATTTTAAGTAACAGAATAATAAAAGTAAACAAAAAAAACAGTTATAAATTTGCAACAAAAAAAAAAGAATATTCTTCTAGTATACTTAATCATTTTAGAATAAAAATATTTCAAGGCTGCTCACGTAGGCCGATTACATATTTTTTTGCACAATCAGCAAATTTAAGTTGCGAAGCCATAAACAAATCCACATTTGGGCAGAAATTATTACACATATTATTAATATGGTAACACGCATAAAAAATCGGAGATGTTCTAATCAACCCTAAATCATCCTTACTTATATAAAAAGGTAAATTAGTACGAGATGACAAACGAGGAATCCTAAAATTAATTACCTCCAATAATTTTTCACAATCAAAATGGTAATTAATAATTTTAAACAAAAAAATCATCGCATTAATTATGCGTCGCTCTGCTAAAGTTAAAAAAGAAAAACGTTGACACAAAAGAATATAGTCACATCCACGTACGGGGTAACGTCCATCCACCTTGAAAGCCAAAAACTTAAGAAACCGCTTTTGAACTTTATCAAGAGGCTCAGAGAGCTTTTTAGTAGGTGGGTTCCAAATAATTGCAGCATATTCAGCTGGGGATCTTACTAATGCATTAAAAAGTAGAGTAAAGGTTTGTATATTATTAAAATTTCTTGATGACCTAATGAGATAACCAAGCATCCTGGATGCAGTAGCAACAAGAGATGTTATATGATCATCAAAACTAAGATTATAAGAAAAAGTAACTCCAAGGTCGCGTGTGGAGGTAACTCTAGAAACCGGAACTAAATTTAAGTGATATGGAAAAAGAAAAGGAAAGTTATATTTATGAAATGTTAAAACTTGACATTTTGCAACATTTAGAGACAATTTATTATCAGTGCACCAAAGACAAATAGCGTCAAGGTCAGCTTGAAGACGAGTTGCATCAAAAATTGAATTTACACGACGAAAAATTTTTAAATCGTCAGCAAAAAGTAGAATCATAGACTCAACTTTGTAAATAATATCATTAATGTAGATAGTAAATAGTGGGGACCCAAAGGAAGAACCTTGAGGTACACCACGATATGGACATAATTCAATTATTTAAAAAAATTGAAAATTCAATGATTTTAAATAAATAAAATTCTTCGCATAGATACAATTATTTTTAAAAAATTGAAATAAAAATCCTTTGCTACAATTCAATTATTTTTAATAATTAAAATTCTTCGCCGAAGTTGAATTATTTTCAAAAATTGAAATAAAAATCGTTCGCTAGAATTCAATTATTTTTAAGAATTTTGTTGAAAATTCTCTAAGGAATTCAATTATTTTCAAAAATTTATTATAAATTCTTCGAAATTCGACACAATTCAATTATTTACATTTTTTAATAAAATTGTTTTTGAAAAAATTTAATTATTTTCAATACAATAATAATAAAATTTTTTTAAAAATTCAATTATTTTAAAATTTGTAATAAAACTCTTGGACACAATTCAATTATTTAAAAAAATTGAAAATTCAATTATTTTTAATAAATAAAATTCTTCACAGAAATTGAATTATTTTTAAAATTTTTGATAAAATTCTTTGAAGAATTCAATTATGTCAAGGGAAATTTTTAATTATTTTATACAATATAATATAATTCATTAATTCATTTTTTTGAAATTTAATGTGATCCTTTGAAGTTTGTTAAAAAATAGTCAATTTCATAGTTTTGGACAGTTTTTTAGAAAAACATGAACATTTTTGGCGTTTCCGAAAATCCCAACTATTTTTTCCTTATTCTGTATCATTGAATAAACAATTCATTAATGCATCGTTTAGAAATTTAGCGTGGTCTTCATGACGAATTTTAGCTTTGAATTTTTTCTATAAAATAGCCAATTTTACAGTTTTGGATAGTTTTTTGGAAAAAGATGAGAATTATTTGCGTTGCAGAAAATTTATACTATTTTTTTTCTATTCCGTATCACTAAATAAATAATTTATAAATTCTTTTTTTTTAATTTAGCGTGGTCTTCATAACGTTTTTTTTTTGCTTGAAGTTCGCCTAAAGTAGCCAATATATTAATATATTATTAAAATTATTATTATTTTTATTATATTATTTATCAACAATAAGATTCAAAAATCTAGGGAGTAGAGAAGGTATTGTTATTTTATTACTTTGTCAAATATTGAGAACGAAATGAAAATTAAAAAAATAATATTTAAGAAAAGTATTGCTAATAATATGAAATTTCGTAATAAATTTACATTCAGTTATTACATAGAGGAGTTACATATAACATACTTTAAGTAGACGAGGAAAAATATAAATTATGTTAATTTGAATTGAAAATTTTCACAACGGCAACACGTGTTGTATATTGTTAATATTGATCCAAAGGTGTATTGGTATGGTAATATAAACAGCATTCACTAACAATGGACCATCTTACCAACAGATGGCTATTAAAAGTTCATTTTTATGTAGTTTGCATGACAGGTACGAACTTACAAGGAGTTTAGTTTGTTTAAAAGAAAAAAAAACGAATGTCTATTTATTTTCTTATTTATTCCAAAATATAATGAGAGAAATTATTCATAAAAATACCAAAATTATCCTATTTGATTTTAATTCAACCGAGTGCCAGTGAGTTATGTGTAATAGAATTTTTAATTTAATTTAATTTAATAGAATTTTTCAATCATTGTTCACACAAATTAATGGAAGTTAAAAGAAAATACCAATTTGGAAAGTTATTTGAACAATTTTATTTTTTCACGTTTTTTTTTTATTTTGAGCTATTTGTACTGTGCATATATAGGAAATTTAGATAGAATAAATTTTGAAAGTGAATCGATTAAAGTTGTTTGTCTGGAAAACAATATTAATATAGTAAATATATATAGAGAGAGAGGATGCTGTTTTATATGTAGGGAGCTTCAATTTTCTATACAAAGTTCATTATAGATTATATTTTCTCTACATACACTCAAAAGTGAAATATTGATATATTACAACGTAAAGTTTTATAATATAAATCGTGTAATTAAAATTTTAATCGTAATTTAATTGCCGTATGCGTCTTGACATATATATCAATTTAAATTACATGCATCAATTTCTCAATATAACTGATTTCTCCTGTTGGAAATACAATATTGAGAGCAACTTGCTACTCTCTTGTGCTTTACAACTCGCAGTTCACAAACTTCGACAACTACTAGTGACTCTTTACTCTGACATATGTAAGTGCCCTGTAAAGTTTCCTATAAGCTTTAGCGCTGTTTCTAAGAAATTGCTACTTTCCTAATCAGAAAATCCGTCTCCGTGAAAATTCATTTCGTTTCATTTTATTTTATCTATGCACTTTTCTCTTAAAATTTAATTTTGATATTAGAAGAAAAATTGTTGTTACTTATTTTGATAGTTTGAAAAGTAATTACAAAATTAATTTTCACAGGCAGTTAGATCATTAGTTACATAACTGATTTCGTATTAATTGATGTATTAATTTAATTGAATAATATAGTAGTCAATTAATTAAGAAAATTTTATGAGGAGTTTTATTTATAAATATATAAATAATAGTAATATTTATCTTTATTTATTATTATTATTATTATTATTATTATACATTATTTCTAAATTTGAATTAGTTAAGAATAAATAAATGATAGTAAAAAGTCAGTTACTAATTCAAATACAGCAATATTTTTCTAATTAAAAAGTTAATATATTCATAACAATTATTTGTTAAATTCATTTTTAGTTTAATGTCAAAATAACTAAAATTTTTTGTAACCAATTCAAGTAGAGAAATTTTACTATTTGTAGTCATTTATTTACTAATTTCTGGAGCAAAAAGTCAGCCAGAATTTTATTAATAATTAGTTAATAATAATTAATAATAAACAATAATTAATAATAAACAATAATTAATAATAATAAATAATATTTAGTTATTTTTAACTAATTCAGATTTAGAGCAGGGTTGCCACAGGTCAGGGAAGTCAGGAAAAAGTCAGGGATTTTTATTAAAATTACTGGAAAAACCAGAATGAATTAATTTTGTAATATTATTTAATTATTTCAAAAGTTTTAATACAATTATTATCACAAGAATTCAATTATTTTCAAAAGTAATAAAATTCTTCGAAGAAATTCAATTATTTTAAAAAATTTTAACGAATATTTCGTCAAGAATTCACTTATTGTTATAAATAGCAAAATTTTTCGCCAAAAATTTAATTATTTTCAAAAAATTTAAATAAAATTCTTTGCAAAATTTCAATAATTAATTTTCAAAAGTTTTTCGCATTTCAATAATTTTCAATATTCACTATTTTCATAAAATTTATCAAAAAATTTTTTTATAAAATTTTAGGAAAACATTCAATTATTTTCATAAAAAATAAAATTTCATTTAGGAATTAAATTATTTTCACCTCAGAATTTTTAATATTTTTAATATACAATTTTAAATAAATTCCTCGAAAAATGCAGTTATTCTTAAAAATTTTATTAAAACTTGACGAAAGAATTCAAATTTAAGAAACATTGAATTATTTAATAAAATAATAAAATTCGTTGCAATTGTTCAATTATTTTTATAAATAACTTTTCATTCGTCTCAGGAAATCAATTATTTTCAAAAATTTTTTAAGTAATTCTGCAAAAGAATTTAATTATCGTGTTAAACAACAAAATTCTCCCCATAAATTCAATTATTTAGAGGAATTTTAATAAAATTCTTTTTCAAAATTCAATTATTTTGATAGGTAACAAAATTCATTACAACAATTTAATTCTTTTGAAAGGTAATAAAATACTTTGCATAAATTAAATTATTTTCAAAATTATTGAAAAATTCTCGCCAAGAATTAAGTTATATTTTTATAAATAGGTAGCAAAATTCTTCTCAAGAATTAAATTATTGGCAAAAATTTTAATAAACTTTAGTGTTCAAATTTCAATTATTTAAACAAAATTTAATAAAATTCACCCTATAAAATCAATTATTTTAAGGAATTTTAATAAAATTCTTTTCCAAAATTCAATTATTTTCCTATATAAAAATATCAAAATTTATCACAAGAATTCAATTTTTTGAAAAGTAATAAAATAGTTTGTAGAAATTAAATTATTTTCAAAATTTTTTAATTATTCTCGTCAATAATTAAATTATTTTTATAAATAGGTAGCGAAATATTCTTCTCAAGAATTCAATTATGTTGAAAACTTCAAAAAGTTTTCAATTATTTTCAAAAATAATAATTGAAGTTAATTATTTAAATGATGAAAATAATTTCGAAGAAGTTAGGAGTAACAAATATTCTTAAATAAAATAATAATTTTATCCCTGAGTTATTATCGTTAATTATTATAAAAACATGAAGAAATCGATTACTCCGAGTCGAAGACTCGGAGTGATTGACTTCTTCATGTTTTTATAATAATATTTATAATTATAGGTTATTAAATTTCAAAAGATTTGAATTTGAAATTGTTTTTTAATTAATTTAATTTTTTTTTTAAATTCAATGGAAAAATAATAATGATTAAATAATTATGATAAATAAAACAATTGTTTTCCAATAATTTTATAATTAAATAAATTGGCAAATATTCGAACATTTTTTTGAGCTTCTAATCATTTTTAGAGTGAATCAGAATATTTTTTAGTGTCAGGGAAAAAGTCAAAATTCTGTCTGGAAATCAGGGAAAAGTCAGGGAAAAACAAAGCTAAATTTTTGTGGCAACCCTGTAGAGAGATTATTATTATTATTATTTATTTTTAAACTTTCTATCACATTAAAATATATTATGCACTGAAAAAAATTTATCTGATTCAAATATAAACGATTATCTGTCTATTATGAAATAAATATTTATTTAAGTCAATTAAATTGTAGTTGTTTCAAATACTGAAATATTTATTTATTTTAAATTACAAATAAATTGGATTTCAATAAAAATTATTTGTTTCAAGTTTTATTTTATTTAGTTTCACAATTTTTTGTTTGAAACGAATAAATTTTTTTTAAGTTTTTCGATTAGTTGTTTAATATGTTTATTTTCTAAGTTATTTGTATTTATATAAAATTTAATTACACCGTTTATAAAAGTAATATACGATTTAACGAGAGAGTGTTAATTATTTTTATACATTGAAATACACGTAACATTGACTGACGCTTTAGTTTCAATCTTGAGGAAAATTATTTCCATGTCATTATATTAATTAGATGCGAGTGTTTATAGTGATAAAAAATTTTAATAAAAAAAAGAAGAAATCTGAAATTCTCTCACGACAACTTTTATGATATTGTTGTATACAGTCATGTTTCTAATATTATAAAAGTAAATTAATTTTGAGAATAATTAATTTGTTTAGTTCACTATTCTGAATTTTTGTAAAAATAATTAATTAATATATGGTAATTGAAAATTAGTTTTCGACTATTTTTTTTGGCAATTATTCTTTTACTAAAAAATAATAATAATTAATAACATAATTTTTTTTTTTATTAAAATTTACTTATTGTTTTTTTTGCAGATGCCTGCAAATAATACAGCTGCATCAACTTTTCATGAGGATGATCTGCAACGAATTATTGCTGAACGAAAACAAGCCTGCTCAGAATTCATCGAAAAAGAAGAAATCACAATACAAGGTTAGAAATTTAATTTTTTTTTCATCGAAAACGAAGAAATCGCAGTACAAGGTTAAAAATTTAATTTTTTTAGTTATTTATTATAACAACCGATATGTTGAATATTGAGATTTTGAAAGATATAAAAAATAACCCCACCCTCCCTTCTGTGTAGTGTCCAATAAACTTTGTATACATTTTATTTGTTAAATTTAATAAATTGTTATTATAGATTATAGATTAATATATTAATATATTAATTATTAATAATTAATAATGAATGATATTAATAATTGTATTAACTATATTCATTATTATTAATGTGTTATATTTTTATATACATTTTTCAAAAAGATTACTAGAAATTAAAAAAAAAGAAACAATTCTAAATAAACATTTTTATTAATTAATAATTTTATAAATTTTATTATCTCTGAAATTGGTGTGTTTCAATAATATGGCTCTTAATTTGAATTATTGAAATTTATCTCTCTATATAATATATATTTGAATCAAATTTTAAATAATTTATAACAATTTTAATGGAAATGTTTTATTTACAAACATAAGAGATAGAATAATAAATATAAAATAAATATAAATTTTACAATATTTCTCTTTAATTTGCATTTTCGTTTTTTTAAAAAATATTTTTGCAAATAAAATTGTTGATTTATTGTGGAAGTAACGTTTCATTTTAATGATAGAAACGTTATACTTTATTATAATAATGGTTTATTCAAAATTTAATAATGTAAAATGTATAACAAATTTTGTTTCTTTTTATAAATTATATGATGAAAGAAATTTTGCCCCTCGTATTAGATACCTTGTCCGACACTCAGTAACAAACTTGCATACTTCATTTTCCATAAATGAACATTCATCTTCTCTCGTGCATATCAGACGTATTTCAATGATTTATATTGCACGCTCTTCGGAGAATTAATAGAAGAGTAGAATCAGCTTACACACACATATATACATATATATTAAAGGAAAAATATATTTACAATAAATAATGGTGACTCGAGTATTTTAATAATTCTCTTCTCTTGTACTTGATAAAAAGTAAATTTTCCTTAAATAATTATTTAGTAAAGTTAAATTATGATATTTTCTAACATTGCGTACAATATAATAGAGATAATATTTTTCTAAAAGAATTTTAAAATATTTTAGCTCCGAGAATTTTGTTATAAATTTATTTTTCTGCGTAAAATAGTTGATCAGAAAAATTTATAACAAAATTATAAATTTTTCTGCGTAAAACAGTTGATCAGAAAAATTTTTAACAAAATTATAAATTTATAAACAAGAAAAAATTGCTTTCTGGGTAAAAAATTTTTCTTTTCTTAATTATTGATTTCAATAATATTGTAAATTTCACCGACGTACATAAATTTTATTATAATGTAATAGTAAATAATTATTATAATTTATATAGAGTTCGAACTAGGTCCGTAAATCTCGTAAAAGTCTGTAACTTTGCTTGAAGTACGTAAAAGTCCGTTTTTTTAAAAAAAAGGTCCGTAAAGTCCGTAATTTGATTGAGAAGAGACGAAAAGTTAATAAATAGTACGATATAAATTTGGAGAATTTTAGAGAAATTACAAATGATTGCAGAAATTTAATTATTTTCAAAAGTAATAAAATTCCTCCCAGAAATTCAAAAATTTTTTTCGATTATCATCAAAATTTCAATTATTTTTAGAAATAATTAAATTCTTCTTTGAAAATCAATTATTTTCAAAAATTTTCCTCAATTCAATGATTTTCAATATCTATTATTTTCAGAAAATTTTCCAAAAGAATTCAATTAGGTATTTAAAAAAAAATTTAATAAAATTCTATAAAAATTTTTAATTATTTTCAAAAAATAATAAAAATTTCATAGAAATTTCATTATTTATTAATTTTTTTTTATAAATTTCCTCGCAATTATTCAATTATTTTCATAAATAATAAAACTTTTACGAGGATTCAATTATTTTTGTAAATAATAAAATTCTTTCTAGGAATTCAATTATTTTTATAAATAATAAAGCTCATTGCATAATTTCAATTATTTTTAATACAATTTTTATCAAATTCCTCGAAACAATTTTTCAAAATTTTTTTTAAATTCGTCAAAAGAATTCAAGTATTTAAAAATTTATAGATAAAATTCTTTATTACAATTCAATTTTAAGAAAAGCAATTATTTAAAAAATTGTAAGTTTTGTATTTAAGTACTTGAATTCTAGTAGAATTTTCTAATAAAAATTGATTTAAAAATGGATTTTAGTTAAAATTTTAGATTATAATTGAATATTTAAAGCATTATAGCGTAAATTTTTAGAAATAATTGAATTTTGAAAACGTTTCAGATTAAAATCTTTAAAAATTTTAATTTCTCATATTTTTAACTATAATAATTCTGTGGAATTAATTTTTTTGAGAAACTTCAATTGCGGATTTTTTAAAAAATTATATTTAAAGTTTTTGTTTTCTAATATATAGTTAATTGAAGAATTTACGAATAATTTAAATTTTGTAAAATTGAATTGTAAACAAATGAATTTGAAAATTCTTAAAGAACTTTTTCAAAAATTATTTAAAATAATGGATTTATAGAAGATGTTTCGTTAAAAACGCAAAAAAAAATTCAATTTTGTAAAAGTTAAAAAATTATTGCCAAAATTCAATTGTTTTCAAGAGTAAGAATATTCTTCTCAAAAATTAAATATTGTTCAAAAGTAATAAAATTACTAAAAAAAAAAAAAAAAAAAAAATTAGGGATTCAATTATTTTCATAAATAATAAAACTCATTGCAGAATTTCAATTAGTCTTAATGCAATTTTTTTGGGATTTTTCAAAAAATGTCATTATTATTCTTAAAAATGTTATTAAAATTCGTTGATAGAATTATTCAATTATTTGAAAATTTGTTGATAACGATTCTTTATGGGAATTGAATTTTAAGAAACATTCAATTATTCAATAAATTACTTATTTTGTATTTAAATAATTGAATTCTAGTAGAATTTTCTAATAAAAATTGATTTTCATATAATAATAAAAATTTCACAGGAATTCAATTATTTACAAATTTTTTATAAATTTCTTCGCAATCATCCAAATATTTTCACAAATAAAAAAATGTTTACAGGGATAAAATCAAAAATTCTTTTTAGGAATTCAATTATTTTCATAAATAATAAAACTCCTCGTTGAATTTCAATTATTTTTAATAATATTTTAATCGAATTCCTCGAAAAATGTATTTATTCTTAAAATTTTATTAAAAAACGTCGAAAGAATTCAATTATTTACAAATTTTTTGATTTTATGAGAATTTTTAGGAGAATTCAATTTTATGAAACATTGAAATATTCAATATACATTAATTTTTTTAGATTTAAAAAATTGAATTATAGTAGAATTTCCAAAAAAAATTGATTTAAAAATGTATTTCTGTTAGAAACACATAAATTTGAAAATTTTTAAACAAATTTTTGAAAAATTATTTAAAAATAATGGATTTATAGAAGATGTTTAGTTAAAAACACGAAAAAAAATTAAATTTTGTAAAAGTTACAAATTATTGCAAAAATTCAATTATTTTCAAGAGTAATAATATTCATCGCAAAAATTAAATATTGTTTAAAAGTAATAAAATTCTTCTTAGGAATTCAATTATTTTCATAAATATAATAAAACTCCTTGCAAAATTTCAATTATTTTTAATACAATTTTAATAGAAACCCTCGAAAAAATGTAATTGTTCTTAAAAATTTTATTAAGAATCGTCGAAAGAATTGAATTATTTAAAAATTTGTTTATAAAACTCTTTATGAGAATAGAATTTTATGAAACATTGAATTATTGAATAAATTATTTATTTTTGTATTTAAATAATTGAATTCTACACTGAAAAAAAATTTAATTGATTCACATAACCGATTAATTGACTATTATCAATTAAATATTTAATTGAATCAAATAATATTTATTGAAGTCAATTAAATGGTATTTGAACCAATAATTTCAGTATTTAAAGCAAATATGAACTAAACCATTTAATTGACTCCAATAAATATTATTTGATTCAATTAAATATTTAATTGATAATAGTCAATTAATTGATTATTTGAATCAATTAAATTTTTTTTTCAGTGTAGTAGAATTTTCTAATAAAAATTGATTAATTTCAGTTAAAATTTTGGATAATAATTGAATATTAAAAGTGAATTTTTTAAAATAATTGAACTTTGTTTTATAGTTATGAAAAATTTAATTTATAGTTATATTTTTGTCAGTAATTGGTCCGTAAAGTCCGTATTTTTAAATACTTTCAATGGTTCGAACCCTGTTTATATTATAAAATTATAAAAATTATATTATTATAATTATTTCGTATTATAATTATTGTAATAATAATTATACCTTAAAATAAAAAATAATAAATTAATGAAGGACATGTTTAATTCCGTCAATTAAAAATATTTAAAAGACCTTTTTTCTGTTATAGTACATATATGAAAAATATAAAACGAAAATTTTACGCCATGAGTGGTTATGCAACTATATTATCTTTTTCAAAAAAGTTTAAAATATTTTTGTCGCATTTATATGATAAAGTGTATACATAGGTGTATACAAAATTTTGTTTACTCAATTCACTTTTCTATTGAGTAAATGTGTGCAATGTATTGCAAAAGTGAAATTTCGAAAATAATATTCAGAGTTCGAAATGTAAAATTTATAATACCTACGTCATTCGTTTCTTCTATATAGCACATAGTAAAAGAAGGATATTATCTTTCAATATAAAAATATCATATATATTTTATAAACAACCTCAGGCTCTATGCTTGTGGTCCTTTTGATGCAAAATTTCCAATATATGAGGATTTTAAAATCTATACGTCTCTCTTCATGTGTGTATATAAATTTTTCTAAAAAGACTACTCGACTTTTAAAAAAAAATTTAAAAAAGTTCTATATTTAATATTTTTTTTAAACTCGATTTTTCTCTAAAACTAATGCTTCAATCTTTTTTAATGACATTTTTTCTAGAATATAACGATTAAAGTCGTCGAATTTTAATATTATGAACTATTTTTTGTTTACTTAATTGTTGACGAAGAAAAACAGTAAACATTTTTTTTTATATAAAAATTTGGTTAGAAAATTAATTTCTTTTTAATTTAAAATTTTTAAAATCAAAAGTCTTTGATTTTTAACGTTGTGAACTTGAACGTTTTCTTAATTGAGAGGATATTAAAGAGTTCCATTTATTTATTTACATGTAAAAATATCAAATTTTTGTTTATTTAATTAATGAGACACTTTTGGTTTTCTTTTACATTCTCAGCACAAAAGATGATATTATTTTTTAAGCATCTATATAATTGAAGAAAACGGTTTAATTTAATTTTTTAATTCAATCTTCTTTAAATTATTAAAAAAAAATTTTCTTTCAAAAATTAATTAAATTATTTTCTGTTTCCGAATCCAATAATGTTTTAGAAATGATTTTAATTTTTAACTCCCGTAAAGAAATGTATGTATTTTCTGAATATTGGGAGAATATTTCGTTAAATATTAAAATTTCAAAAACATAATTAGAAAAAATACTTTGAAGAACATAAATTAGGTGGCGAAGTTAAATTATTATGATGTGTACCTTAAACTAAATTTTTGTTTAATTTCTTGTCTAATTAAATTCTATTTGGTTTTTTTCGAACGAAGCTTTTCACTATTTGATTTGTTGTTGGAGGGAAAAATACACTTGATTAAAATCCTGATTAATAATAAAATAACGAATAGAGCGAGCAAAAGGACGAGTAAAATAAAACCGTACACATCTAATAATTCAACTTGCCACCAAGATAAATTGACTGCTGGCGAGCGTAACACTGGTCCATGACGTAAGACATATTCGACCCAAAATGCAACTGTCTCCTGTGGTGTCATCGGTCGATCCTTGTAGAGTTTCGACAATTTCTCAATGTTATTCCTAAAACAATTATTTTATTAATTATTATCATTCTGTCGAAAGTTTATAATTATTGGAACAAATAACTATATTTACATTGAAAAAAAATTTAGTTCATTCAAATAAATGTCTATCTATCAATATTATAATTTAATTGTCCCAAAAAAAATTTATTTCATTCAAAAAAACGTCCATCTATCAATAATAATTTAATTGTCTCAAAAAAATATTTATTTGTAACAAATAATTTTTATTCGAGACGATTAAATTGTATTTGCTTCTAATACTGAAATTGTTGGACCAAATATAATTTATTTTGATTTAAATAAAAATTATTTGAGTCAAAAAATATTTGTTTGAATTAATTAAAAATTATTTAAGTCTAGAAGATATTTGTTTGCAAATAAATAATTAATTGAGTCAAGAAAATATTTTTTTGAATGAAATAAAAACTATTTGAGTCAAGATAATATTAATTGAGTTAATATTAAACTAATTGAAATTAATTACAATTAATTAAAATAATACTATTAATATTATTTAGAATAAAATTAATTAATTAATAATCTTAATTCTTTATGAATATGTTTTTCTTTGAAGAATATTATTAAAGACATTTGTTTGAATGAGAGCTAAATAATATATATATATATATATATATATATATAGTTCGACCTAATTTTCGTTTGATGCCAAACAAAGAATCATTGGATTCTCTTTTTCTTATTTTACCTCATCTCGGGATCCTTTAAAATTTTATTCAAAGCGCCATCAAGTTGCTCTTCCGTAAAACTGTCATAATTCAATGTGATGGCAATTTTTCTGTTCTCATAATTTCTCATATTAAAGTTTTGATCTCCAAACAATGGAAAGCCGATTATGGGAACTGCATAGTAAATCGATTCAATTGTACTTAAGAGTCCTCCGTGACTCACAAATCCCTTGACGTTCTTGTGCTCTGCAAAGATTTTTTTTAATTATTATTATTATATTAAATATATTAAATGAAAATTAGTGGTCAAAATTCATTTCTATAGAATAAAGACTATGGAAATTTTTGATGTTATTTTGAATGTTTTTTTTTAATTAAATATTTAGGAATTTATAAATATATTCTCAAATAAAAATTTTTACCCTTGGCGGGATTCGAACGCGTGACCAATTTAAGGTTCTTAATGCCTTAACGACTACGACCAACATGCGTTCTGTTCTTTTAGAAATTTAAATATTTATTTATTTAAAATTATGTTAAAGGAAATAAAGAAATTCTTTATTTATTAATTAATGTTTTTATTGTTTAATTCGCTAATTTTCAAAAAAATTTCGAAAAAATCAATTACTTAACAAAGTTTTATGCAATTTATTTTTTACCATAATTCAATTACTTTCACAAATAAAAACACATTTCATGGAAATTCAATTTTTTAAAAAAATTTTTGATTAAATTCTAAGCATGAAATTAATTATTTTTATAAATAATAAAACTCATCGAAGAATTTTAATTATTTTTATTACTATTTAAAATTAATAATCGAAAAATTCAGTTATTTTCACAAATAAAGTTTTCCACAAGAATTCAATTATTTAAACTAATAAAATTTTCATAATATTTATTATATTTCGAAAAAATTAAAAATTAATTTAATTAATTAATTTAATTAATTTTTTTATTTAAAATAATGTTTATAAAATTCTTATAAAGAATTCAATTACTTTAAAAAATAATAAAATTTTTCACAGAAATTCAATTCTTTTTAAATATTTTAATAAACTTTTCCGCAATAATTCAATTATTTTCAAAAATAATAAAATTCTTCTCTGTAATTCAATTATTTATGAGAATTATAATAAAATTCCTAGCAACTATTCAATTATTTGTAATACAATTTTACAGGATTTGCTCAAAAAATGTAATTATTCTTAAAAACTTAATTTCAATTCCTCGAAAAAATCAATTATTATCTAAAAAAATTTTTTTAAATATTTTTTGGAAGGATTGAAAAATTATTTTCAAAAATTAAATAAAATTATTCGAAAAAAAATTAATTGTTTTCATTGCAATTTTAATTAAATTTTTTTGAAATAATTCAATTATTTTTTAAATTTTAATTAAATTTTTTCCAAGAACTCAATTATTTACACAAATAATTTTTCAAAAGAATTCAATTATAAATAAGAAAATTACTCCCAAAAATTCAATTATTTTGAGGTATTTTAATAAAATTCTTTTCAAAATTCAATTATTTTCATAAATAACAATATTCATCACAATAATTCAATTTTTTTTAAAAGTAATAAATTTCTTCTTGGAAATCCCATTATTTTCAAAATTCTAATAAATCGTTTAAAAGAATTCAATTATTTTCATAAATAATAAAATGTTTTTTAGGAATTCAATTATTTTAAAAAAAATTTAATAAAATTTCCCACAGACATTCAATTATTGACAAATTTTTTAATAGAATTCTTTGTAAAATTTAATTATCTTTAAAAATTTTTTGCAATTCAATGATTTTCAATATCTACTATTTTCATAAAATTCCCAAACAGAATTCAATTTTTTAAAAAATGATTTGCAAAAATTTTCGTAAGAATTCAATTCTTTTCATGAATAATAAAAATTTCCTTCAATTCAATTATTTAAATTAGAATTTTCATAAAATTATTCGAAAGAAATGAATTATTCAAAATTTTTATAAAATTCTTCGCAAGAATTAAATTATTTTTTATAAATATATTTTAAATTCTTTCATGAATAATAAAATTCGTAGCATAGGAATTCAATAAATTTATTAGCAGAATAAGAAAAAAGTAAATATTTTTGATGAAAATTAGGAAAAAGTCAGGAAAATAAAAAATATGAAATGGAATTTTTGTTTATTTTGTGAAGTGAATAAAACGATTTTTTTTTTTTTTTTTACAAAGGGCATTTGAACCTTGATGACGTCACACATGCTTTGCACAAACTGTAACGTCATCAAGGTTCAAATGCCCTTAAAAAAAAATGAGAATAACCGACAAAAATTAATTTTCAATAAAAATGAATGAATGCAGAGAATTTGCTAACGGAAAGGATACTTACGATTATTATAAAGTATATATTAGTGGAGAAAATTAATAGACTTTAAATATTATCCTGATTGAAAATTTAATGGTTAAATAAAAAAAATTCAAAGAAATTTAATTTAATTGGAACAAATGAAAATTTACAAAAGGGACAATTATTTTGTTTGAAATATCTTTAATTAAATTATACATACCAGGGCTCAAAAGTAATTTTGTAACATTCAAAACGTTAATTAGTAATTGAAACCATATAAAAGAGTATAAAGTTAATTAAAAGCAAAGAGAAATTAATTTAGCAAAGCTTACTTAAAATTTGAATCTGCGGAAGCCAATGATATGTTTTAACATTTGCGGGAAGTCCTGGTGGTAGTTCCTCTTTTTTTGCAATTTTCATTAAAACACGAACTGGTGAAATTTTTTTAAATGAAGAATAAAAAATGTCGAGTGTTTTTTTTGGAAATGTCTCTAATCTCACCATTGAGCCAAACGATACGTAAATAAATCCATGTTTAGCTTCATCCAACCATTTTTGCAATTCCTGTAAATAAAAGGAAAAAAAATGTAGTGGAGAGAGAAAAAAAAAACAATTTTTATTCACCAGTAGGAAAAAAATACTAGATTTTTTTCTATTATACTTTATTTGTCTTTCTCTCTCTTTCTCTCTCTCTCTCTAAGGGAGAATTTTTCAAGTTTATAAATGAAGATGGATTAAAAACTTCTCTTTTTTTAGTTTGTGATTTAAAAGTCTCTGAAAGAAGAAATTTTTCTCTATTTGTTGGTGGAAAAGTTTAGTTATCTGATTTTTTTCTCTCTAATAGTTTGAGAGCAGTCGATTTCCGATTCATGAGAGATTTATTATTTGAAAAACTTTTTTTGTCGGTGATTAAACATCAAATTTTCGAATGAATTCTTTTTTTCGAGGTATTATCATAGGCAAAAATTTCCTTCAATCGAACATTTGGATTAAAATAATCAGTAAAAAAAAGTATCGTTTTTTTAATCTTTTAAAAAATAGTATAAAAAATACACTAACTGGCAAAAGTTTTTCCTCATTATCTTGAACGTGAACGCCGCCAATTTCAATAACACCCGGAGTAAATGGTCGTATTCCATTTAAACTATAATGAGAATTAACTAAAATCAATGACATTTCTCTGGTGAGATCGTATATCGATGGATAACCACTGCCAATGTATTTGTCAATAAATAATTTTTGACTCTCCACTTGTCGATTGAAATCGTTGGTCATCATTTTTGAGAAAATTGTATTTTGCAGGCGTTCTGAAAATGTCATTTTTGTTGAAAAACCCGTCATTCCTCCGGGCACAAATGCAAGACTGTGTGGATTTCCAGCTGCATCATTGTGCCATTCGAGTAAAACAGATGCAGTTACTCCGATAATTGGTACATTTAGTAATCTTCCAAATGCCATGAAACAGTAGGCTGTAAAATACTTTAAAGCAAAATTATCGATTTTTATATTTGTAACGATTTTTCTTTTTTTCTAAATCTTCGTAATTAAATTCTCTATCGATCTCTCGAACCCGATTTTTGAATATTTGTTTTTAAAACTTTTTTTTAATAACAATTAAGTATTAAAAAAATCATATAAAAAATATTTTTTTAAAGCTTCATTAATTAAGAAAATAAAATCAAAAAACCTATTAAAATAATGTTTATGTGTTTTTGATTTATGAAAAAGTATAACAATTCATTAAATTGTTTAAACAATTAATTGTTATTATTTTTTTATAAACTGTAATTAGGGCTAGAAATTACTAGTTTTTTTCAACTGTGCAATTTGTCATGAGTAAAATATCTACTAATGATACAAAATTAAAAATTAATTAATTAAACATTGTATAAACAATTAATTGTTTTTTTATAAACTGTACTTAGGGCTAGAAATTACTATAGTTTCTTCTCAATTGTGCATTTTTTATTAGTAAATATCTACTGATGATAAAAGATTAAAAATAATTTATTTAGAAATTATTTAAACAAATTAATTATTTAAACATTGTTTAAACAATTTATTCTGTTAATTTTTCAATTTACTGTACTTAAAACCATAAATTCCTAGTTTTTTTTCCAAATTTTGCAATTTTTTTTATAATCTTAACACTTAAGTATAATAGAAAAGGCCGTAGCAGTATAAGCATGTAAAAAGTGCCCCCTCTTGGATTGGGTCCATATTTAGGGAATAATTTTGACCTATTATGAGATTATGACCAAGTTTTAACTCGAAAAAAAATTTTGTTTTTGAGTTATACAATTTTTTTGAAAAATTCAAAAAAATTCAAAAATTTGTTTTCCCTCCAAAATGATTGAACCGATTTTCATGAAACAATTTTTTTTGTACAATACAATATAAACAGTTGATAAAAAAAAATTGTCGACCAAATTCAAACAAAGAAAGTCAGTAAAAAGTCAGATAAAAAAATTTTTTTTTTAATTTTTTTAAAAAAAACATTTTTTTTTATTGAAATTTTTTTTGCACCACCGCCATTTTTTTTACATAAGATAATAGTCATTTCAAAAGTAACATATATTTTTTGTAACATGATTGAAAGGGTACTTCATACTTTAAAAAATAATTATATAGAAAATATCTACTGCTTTGATTCAAAAATAATATTTGTTTGAATAATTGTGTTTAATTCAAATATATTTTTTGTTTTGGTAAAAAAAAAATATATTTAAAAATGTTATGTTTAATCTAAACTTAAATGTTGATTAGAAATAATTTAAAATCAACCATAAATTATGTTTGAATTGAATATATTATTTCTATAACTAAACCAAAAAATATGTTTGAATTAAACTTAAATTTGTTTGACTGTACAGCAAAGATATTTTAAGTTTGATTTAAACAACATTCTTTTGAATCAAATAAATCGTTTTCTCAGTGTATTTACAAAAAAATTGTGTTTTAAAGATTGACATGTTTTTGGGCCGTGCGCGTGCAGCCGTACCGGTAATTCCCAACGGTACATAGTGTACGTCCATTTACTTTTTTAATAAAAATCTTGTACATACTAAAAAATCAATATTTACAATAAACGGGCATATATTATTAACTCTTTAGAAATTTAATTTAAGTATTAATTAATTTTTAATATTATTTTAAAAAATTTTGGCCCCTCGTTTATATGTACTATTTAGGGGCCAAAAATTGGTTTTTTATTTTTTAAAGTATGAAGTACCCTTTCAATCATGTTACAAAAAATATATGTTACTTTTGAAATGACTATTATCTTATGTAAAAAAAATGGCGGTGGTGCAAAAAAAATTTCAATAAAAAAAAATGTTTTTTTTAAAAAAATTAAAAAAAAAATTTTTTTATCTGACTTTTTACTGACTTTCTTTGTTTGAATTTGGTCGACAATTTTTTTTATCAACTGTTTATATTGTATTGTACAAAAAAAATTGTTTCATGAAAATCGGTTCAGCCATTTTTAAAGGAAAAAAAATTTTTGAATTTTTTTGAATTTTTAAAAAAAATTGTATAACTCAAAAGCAAAATTTTTTTTCGAGTTGAAACTTGGTGAAAATAAGTCTCATAATAGGTCAAAATTATTCCCTAAATATGGACCCAATCCAAGAGGGGGCACTTTTTACATGCTTATACTGCTACGGCCTTTGAAAATTTATTATTTAACAATTCTTTAAACAATTTATAGTTTTTAATTTTTCAATTGTTTTTCAATTGTTTGTTTTATCATCAGTAGATATTTTACTCATGAAAAATTGCACAATTGAGAAAAACTAGAAATTTCTAACCCTACATACAATTTATGAAAAAAATAACAATTAATTGTTTAAACAATTTAATATTATTAATAATTTTTTATTTTTTATCATTAGTAGATATTTTTCTCCTAAAAAATTGTACTTATTGAGAAAAAAACGAGAAATTTCTAGTCCTCAGTACAGTTTGTGAAAGAAATAACAATAATTAATTTTTTAAACAATGTTAATTAATTTATTTTTTTATTTTTTATCATTAGTAGATGTTTTACTCATGTTAAATTGCACTATTAAGAAAAAACTAAAAATTTATAGCCCTAATTATAATATTGTTGAAAAATTAAAAAAAAAATAATTGTTTAAACAATGTTTAATTAATTAATTTTTATTTTTGTATCATTAGTAGATGTTTTACTCATGAAAAATTGCACAATTTAAAAAAAAACTAGAAATTTTTAGCCCTAATAAAAACAATTAATTGTTTAAACAATTTAATAAATTGATATACTTTTTTTTATAAATCAGGAACACATAAAAATTATATTTATAGGTTTTTTGATTAATTTTCTTAATTAATGAAGCTTTAAAAAAATATTTTTTACGATTTTATGATTTTTTAAAAATATTTATTGTTATTAAAAAAAAGTTTTAAAAACAAAAATTCAAAAATCGGGCTTGAGAGATCGATAGAGAATTTTATTACGAAGATTTAGAAAAAATGTATAAAATAAAATATAGATTCACAATTTTTCTGCAGATATCAAATTGAGACAAAAGAACGAATCAAAATGTTGCTTCGCGCAACACTTTTGATTCGTTTTTTTGTCTCAATTTGATATCTGCGAAAAAATTTGTATTTGATTTGAATACAATAAGAAAAAAATATTATTAATTGAAAGAATAAATTAAAATTAATTAAAGTAAAAGTTAGTTAAAAGCAATAAAAAATTACCTCTACAATGACGAGATCGTATGGAGGATCCTTTGGTGGATTTTTGATAATATTTTGAAACGTATTGTGATGGAGTAGATTACAAACAGGATCACCTGTCATGTCCAGTAGTTGTTTTATTGAATTTATTGAAACTGTTTTTACCATTGAGTAATTTAAATTATTCGTTATTACTTCGGCCGAGCCTTGTAAACTCAAATCATTGTAATTTGGAAATTTGTTCTTCATTGGAAAATGTGATATAACATCAACATTGTGCCCCTTTTTTGCGAGTACTTTCATTATTTGCTCGCCTAAAATTGCATGACTTTTGCCAGGCAATGGGAATATTCCCAATATTCGTGCGCCCTCATTTATTTCACTTTGCGTTGCAATAACAATTGCAAAAATTAACAAAACACGTGTAGAAGTCATTTTTGTTTGTTTTTGTTGCACCTTGGTGATTTTTTCAGTTTTTTTTCACTTTTGGAGTATTTTTTTTCGTATTTCTTTGTATTTTTCTTATTTGTTTTTTTTTAATATTGTGACACTAATTAATATTGCTGTTAAATTGTTTGTTTATTATTATTACTAAAATAATAATAATAATAATAATAATAATAATAATAATAATAATAATTATTATTATTATTATTAAAACAATAATAATAAAAATATTATTATTCTATTTTATTAAAAAAAAAAAAATTTTGTTTTTTTATTTTTCTATTATTATTCTACTATTATTAACTGTTACTATTTCAGTTGCATTAATTATGTTTTTTTAATCAATGTCTTGTTCATTGATTACTCAACATTTGGTTATTAAGCTTCTATTAATTATATAATGTAATCTTTCATTAATAAATTATTGAACACTTCTAAATTAAGATTTTAGTAATTAACAAAAAAGTTATAACTATTGCTACTTATGGATGTATTATTTAACATTTGTTATTTAATGGGAGGGTGCACCTATATTTTTAACTATATTTAGAGAAATAATTTAAATATTCAACAAAATTATTTTTGAAGTAATTTTTTGTGAGGAATTCAATGGTCATAAAATAAAATCGGTCAGAAAATATTTTTTAACCTTTTTTGAATTTTTATTTTTCTTTAAAATTAGTGAATTTTGAAATCCATATTTAATTTTGTAGAAAATATGCTTTTAAATTCACAAAAAATTTCCAAATCAAAAAATTGATTATCATAATTTTTATAGCATTTTTTTGAAATAAATCTCTGTTTTTTGGGCTGAAAATGCTAAAAAATAGAATTATTCTTCATTTTTTTAAAATGAAAATTCATTTGTTTATTTTTCTAACTAATTTCAGATCACAATTTTATCCTAATTTTTTTTGTATCTTTATTTTTTATATATAAAAATTATGATTTTGAAATTAGTTAGAAAAATGAATTTTCATTTAAAAAAATGAAGAATAATTGTATTTTTTAGCATTTTCAGCCTTAAAAACGAGATTTATTTTTAAAAAATGCTATAAAAATTATGAAAATCAATTTTTTTATTTGGAAATTTTTTTGTGGATTCAAAAACATATTTTCTACAAAATTACGTATGGATTTCAAAATCCACCAATTTTTAAGAAAAATAAAAATTCAAAAAGGGTAAAAATATTTTATGACTATTGAATTCCTCACAAAAAATTACTTTAAAAATAATTTTGTTGAATATATTTAAATTATTTCTTTAATATAGTTTAAAATGTAGGTGCGTACTCTCCCCTTAAGCTTCGGATAGTTATTTAATTTTATCTTTTTATTAATGAATTATTGAACACACTTCTAAATTAAGCTTTTGTTAATTAATTATATAACTTTTTGTTAATTAACAAAAAAGTTATAATTATTGTTACTTATAAAATATTTAAGTATTATTTATCATTTGGGGTATCCAACATTTGTTATTTAAGCTTCTGCGATAATTATTTTATCAGAATTATTAGTAATAATAATTTATAAATAAATGATTTAACACTTTAATTATTTAACTAAATAATTATTTAACTAAATTATAATATTAAGTTTTTGTTAATTAATTATACTTAACTTTTTGCTAACTAACAAAAATGTAATAATTATTGTTACTTAAGGCTGTATTATTTAACATTTGTTATTTAAGTTTCTTCTGATAATTATTTAATTAATTATAATAATTATTTATTTAAGTTTTTGTTAATTAATTACTTAACTTTTTGCTAATTAACCAAAAAGTTATAATTATTGTTACTTAACGCTGTATTATTTAACATTTGTTATTTAAGCTTCTGATAATTATTTAATTTTACCTTTTATTAAGGAATTATTTAACACTTCTAAATTCAGCTTTTGTTAATTAGTTAACTCTTTGCTAAATTAATGTACATTATTTCTTGTAAATTATTTTTTTTACTTTATTTTTTATTTCACTGACTATATTAATTCTCACACTATTTTTTTTATTTTTGAATTTAAGTAATTTTATTAACACTATTTTTTATTGTTTATTTATTTACCTTATTTTATTTATTGGATTTATATATTAAATATTTATTTACATTTATTTGCATTTATTTAGTAAAAATTTTCATAAAAAATTAGAACGTCTTGGATTTGTTTTCTGATTGCAATACACACGAACTTATATATAAAATTGTTTTATTTATTCCTGGAAAATGTGCAAAATGTTATTATAATACTTGTTGTTGTTGGTGAAACTATTTTGTAAAAGAGATAAAAATTTAAAAATAAATATTGTAGAAATTGGGTAGAAAAGGAAAATGGTAAATATATTTTGTGAAATATTATAGTTTTTGGTGTATAGTTTTTGTTTGAGAGAAAAATGAGGCCTTGCAGAAACTGTAGTGCAGTTGAATGATTAAAATGATCACATCACTTATAGACCTGTCGTAGGAAACTGAACAGAGTATATTTTTAAAAGGAATATGTAGAGAAAGAGTGGAAGGAGAATCTCGTTTGGTGGGAGCATCCAACTTAAATTATTTCTTACGTAAAGTTTCGCGAAAATAACGTAAGTTTTCCCTTTTTTCATTTTTGATCTTTTATTTTTATTTTTTTCCTTTTGAAAATAATTTTTTTTCTTTTTTCTACTCTAAATTTAATTATTCGTTTATTTTTTGCAAAATAGTTTTTTATTTACTTTTCTTTTTTTAGACATTTTTTTGATAAAAGAATATTGTGGTTTAAAATATTACTATATATATTTATTTGAATTTATAATTTTTATTTCGATTTCTTCGATTTTAATTCAAGTGCATTAAATGCAATTCGATATTATCTATCTTATCTTTTGTGCAACATAGTTTTCTATATTAAATATACAAATAAAAATAAAAATAGTGATAATACCACACGTGGAATGCACAAGTCATTCTTTTATATATATATATAGTTTCCGATAAAATATGCATTTTTATAATCATCACTCTAATAATTATTTTGTTTTTTATGCTCTAATCGCTAGATACCGGTATATTTAAAGAAAGAATTGCAAATTTTAAAATGTGTAATTTTCTTTATTCTCTCAATATTATTCTAAAACAGTTATTTTTGTTTCTTTGGCATGATTTTTGCATTATCGAATTTCTTCGCTCGATAAATGAGTATAGTGAGCTTTCGACTAATTAAGAAAAAGATATAAATTAAGAGTAATGAACTAAACAAGAGAAAAGCATAAACGTCCAAAAGTTCAACCTGATACCAGGACAAATTTACAGCAGGTGATCGTAAAATATTTCCATGTCGTAAAACATAGTGTACCCAAAAAATTACACTATCCTGTGAACTTATTGGTCGATCGTAATAAAGTCTTGAAAAATTTGCAATATTTTTCCTGGTGAAAAAAAAATATTTTCTAATAACAATGTAGCAAATATTTTTACACACAAATATTTATTTTTTATTAGATAATTTTCAACGCGAAAAAAACGAATGAAGTGTAACTTTTACAATTTTTAAAGTAAAACTCACACCAACAGAAACTTGTGAGTATTTTTTGCAATTTTTACTATTTTCGAGTGAAAGTTGTACATTTTTGTAAAAATTAGTTCGAGTGTAGCAAAATTCGCTTTGAAAATAATAAAAGTTGCAACAAATATTCGCAGAAGTTACAGATATTTTTGGTTTTATTGAAGTAAATAGTATAAATTACTCTACATTTTTCTCAGTTTACAGGCTTCACAGTCTGTCCCCTATTTCCCTAAAATTCCCCTTTTTTAAATTTTGGCCACTAAACGTACCCTATTTTGAAAATTTTCTCTATTTTTTTCGTCACAGAAAATCAATTATTTTCAATAATTTCTAAGTAATTCTGCAAAAGAATTCAATTATCTTGATAACCAACAAAATTTAATTATTTTGATAAATATCAAAATTCTTCTCAAGAATTCAATTATTGTCAAAAATTTTAATTAAAAATTTTTGGCAAAATTTAAATTATTTAAACAAAATTTAATAAAATACTTTGCACGAATTCAATTATTTTTATAAATTTTAATGAATATCTCGTCAAGAATTCAATTATTTTTATAAGCAGCAAAATTTTTCGTCAAAAATTCAATTATTTTTAAAAATTGAAATAAAATTCTTTGCAAAATTTCAATTATTTTCAAAAGTTTTTCGCAATTCGATGTATTTAAATATTTACTATTTTCATAAAATTTATAAACAGATTTAATTATAGAAAAAACTTGTTGATACAATTCAACGAAGAGATTCAATTAATTGCATAAATAATAAAATTTCATTTACGAATTCAATTATTTTCATCGCAGAATTTCAAATATTTTTAATACAATTTTAAATAAATTCCTTGAAAAATGCAATTGTTATTAAATTTTTTTTTTAAACTTGAGGAAAGAATTCAATTTTAAGAAACATTCAATTATTCAATAGAACAATAAAATTCATTGCAATAATTCAAATATTTTCACAAATAACATTTAATTCGTCGCAGAAAATCAATTATTTTCAAAAATTTTTAAGTAATTTTGCAAAAGAATTCAATTAGCTTGATAAACAACAAAATCGCATAAATTCTTCCCATAAAATCAATTATTCTATGGAATTTTAATAAAATTCTTCTCCAACATTCAATTATTTTGATAAATATCAATATTCATCACAAAAATTCAATTCTTTTGAAAAATAATAAAATACTTTGCAGAAATTAAATTATTTTCAAAATTTTTTAAAAATTCTCGTCAAGAATTAAATTATCTTTATAAATTAGGGAAATTCTTCTTAAGAATTAAGGTATTGTCAAAAATTTCTTAAAAATTCTCAGGAATTCAATTATTTTTAAAAAATTTAATAAAATTCTTCAAAAAGTTTTCAATTATTTTTAAAAAAATGTTATAAAATTCTTTAATATAATAAATTTCATTAAAATTTTAATTAAATTCATTAAAAGAAATTAAATATTTTCAAAAGTTGCTAATACAATTTTTCGTAAAAATAAAATTTGATGAAACATTCAATATTATTTATTTTTGTATTTAAATAATTGATTTCTCGTAGAATTAAATTATTGTTTTTCGTACTTTTAACTAACAATTCAGTAGAATTAATTTTTTTGAAAAATTTTAATTAAATAATAATTGATGTTATTGATTTAAAGTAGAATTTTAGTTAAAAATTCTAGAAAATGTTAATTGAATTGAAATGATATATAATAATAATATTCTTATCAGTTGTTCAATTTGAAAAGGTCTGAATTTGAAATTTTTGAACATCTTAATTCCAATGAAAAAAAAAATGATTAAATATTTATTTTAAATAAAACTATTGATATTTTCGAATAATTTTATTTCCCCTAAAATACTTTTTAGGGGCACTGTGAAGCCTGCGTATAAGAAAATAATTTAATAATTTTTGCAGTTTTTCTGCAGATATCAAATTGAGAGAAAAAACAAATCTCTCAATTTAATATCTGCAGAAAAACTGTGATTATCTTGAAATTTTATATTCTTACCTGTAGGAGGAATTTTTTAGAACTGTATTCAAAGCCTCGGTAAAATCATTTTCCTTAAATCTGTCATAATTTAGGGAAATTGCAAATTTTTTTTCCTCACAAACTTTGAGATTGTAATATTGATCTCCAAACAGTGGGAAACCAATAATTGGAACTTTCGAGTAAATTGATTCTAATATTCCAAGTAGTCCACCGTGAGTTACAAATGCTTTCACGTTTTTGTGTTCTTGAAAAATCGATTAAATTATATTTGGTATTAATTTTTGTCTTTGCGCATAGAAAACAAATTTTTTGTTTATTTATTTATTTTTTGGTTTATGTCTGTTTTTTTATTTATATCTGTTATTTTTTTGGTTTATGTCTGTAATTTTTGGTTTGCATCTGTTATTTTTTGGTTTATGTCTGTTTTTTGTTTAGATCTGCAATTTTTTTGGTTTATGTCTGTTATTTCTTGTTGACATCTGTTATTTCTTGTTTACATCTGTTATTTTTTGTTCATATCTGTTATTTTTTTAGTTTGTCTGTTATTTTTCTGTTTGTTTAGCCATTTTTGTTATAAAATATTACAACTTGTCATAAAAGCGATGCAATAAAAAATTCCATTTGTTTGAGATATTCAACGTTAGAATATGAATAATTTTTTTTTTTTGATGTACTTACTTAGAATTTGAATTTGAGGAAACCAGGAATTAGTTTTGACATTGTTGGGAAGACCGGGTGGTAATTTTTTCTCATTTCCAACTTTTAGTAAAATTCGAACCGGTGCAATTTTTCTAAAAGCCACATAAAATGCATTTAATGTTTCGTTGGGAAATGTTTCTATATTCACCATAGAGCCAAATGACATATAAACACATCCATCTTTACTGCCATCCAACCATTCTTGAAGATCCTAAATTTTTTTCAAATTAATATATTTTTTAACTTAAAAATATTTTATATTTATAAATATGTTATTGATGGTGAAATAGCGTTAAAAAATATTTATAATTTGTAAAGCTGAAACTGTCATCAATTTAATTTTGCAAATTTTAAAGTTAAATATTTTTTTATTTAAAACGAACAAAAAATTTTGAAAAATTAAGTGGGTGTAAGTTTCAATTTTATAAATAAATTCTCAATGGCAATACTAACCGGTGACAATTTTTCTTCATTGTCTTGAATGTGAACTCCTCCAATTTCAATAATACTTGGTGTTAGTGGTCTTATTCCATTTAAAGTATAATGAGAGTTTACAAATACGAGAGAAAATTGGGTGGAGAGATTTCGAATGGATGGAAATCCGGGTCCAAAATATTGATCGATAAATTTTTCTTGATCAGCAGTGTAATAGTGAAATTGTTGTTTTATTAAATTACCCATTAGTGTATTTAAAAGACGTTGGGGAAAATTCATTTTTCCTCCTAAACTTAGTCCTGTAAATCCTCCTGGAACGAATGAAAAACTATCGGGATTTCCCAACAATTCATTTTGCCACTCTTGTATCACTGACGTTATTAATCCTATCATGGGAACTTTTAAATGTCGAGCAAATGCAAAGTAACATGGAGCTGTAAATATCTTTAAAAATAAAAACAAAGGAACAGTTTTAGAATTTTGTTTTTTAATTCTTATTGCTATTTTATTTCTTGTTTTTTTATTTTTTATTGTTATTTTATTTTTTGTTCTTTATTTCTTATTCTTATTCTATTTCTTGTTTTTTATTTTTTATTGTTTATTTATTTTTAGGAAAATTTTAAATTAAAATCGTAATTTTATAATAAATATTGTCTTAGACGCTTTTTATTATTTGAAATTTTGGCAAAAATTGAAACAGTCTGACTGAATTTTATTTGTTTGCTTCACAAATATTAATGTAAAAAAATATGAAGAATAATGACTACAAGCAAAAGTATTCTTTTATATTCTATCTGACATAACTTCTTCTATGTTATATTGAAATTATTACGCTAACAACAGATGAAATTGTAGTCAAATATGCTGTCTCATTTTGCAGAATATTATTCAAGAGAATGACGTGATCAAATTATGCTTATAAAATGAAAACAATTTTTTTTTGTTTTTGCATTAGAAAAAATGTCTCTTTGTCAAAAAGTGTAACAAAATTTTGATTTTACTTTTTTATTGAATTTTCGGTTCAAAGAAACATTTTTTTTAAAGAAGAAAATTCAGTTACAATTGCTTGAAAGAAAACAAAAACTTTTATTTAAAAAATGCAAATATTTTTTTCAGTCTACTATTAATTTCTTTTTTTCAATTAATTAACTAATTACAGAATTTTGAAAAATTTTATTGAAAAAATATTTTTTTTGTTTATTTTTACATTTATGGTTAAAAAATTAAACTAAATAATTTTATGAAAAATATTTCATTAAATTATTTATTTATTACTTTAATCTTAATTTAGTATTTTTAATTAAATACTTTTTTTTAATTTAATAATTTTTAATTCAATATTTTTTTCATTTTTTTTTTATATTTGAAATATATTTAAAGAAAAAAAAACAAAAAACAATGCAAAGAGATGAGAAATTATTTTAATAATTTTTAATTAAATATTTTTAAATTTAAGAAAAAATTCGTCTGGGACAACGATAAGTTTTTCTATAGAATAACCAAAGTCTCAACAGCAAGAACTAAAAATTTTGCTAATTTAGTAATATTTTTAGCAATTTCAGGAAACAAAAAACTTTTTTTCATCATTTTAATTATTAAAAAGTATAAAATTATTATTAATATTACCTCGACAATAACGAGATCATATGGCGGATTTTTTGGTGGATTTTGAATGATACTTCTCAATATTGGATGTTGAATTAATTTACAAATATTATTTCCGGTTGTATTTGCAATTTCGGGAACAAGTGAAATTAGCGATAAAAATTCAAGTCTATCATAGCTCATATTATTCGTTTCATCCTTTATCGATCCTTGTAAACTAAGATCTCGATAGTTGAGAACCGGTTCTTTTTGTGGAAAGTGACTCACAACGTCTACCTGATGGCCATTTTTTGCGAGAATTTTCATAATTTGCTCGCCCAAGATAAAATGACTTTTTCCATTCAATGGAAACAGTCCCAATATTCTTGCTCCATCGCAATTATTACTTTTTATAATGACACTTGTGATAATTGTCATAATTATTGACAAGCATAATGAGGCCATTATTTTTTATTATCAAATTAGAGTGATTTTAAATTGTTTGTTATTTTTTTTTGAGTCTTTTTTATAGATGTTAACAAAAAATAATTTTTTATTTTATTTAAAAATGTTAAATTACAGTTAAATGTTGTTTGTTTCCTACTATTGTTATTTATTATTATTTATTAATTGTTCATTTATTTTTTATTACTGTTTTTAATTACTATTTTTAATTACTATTTTTAATTACTATTTATTATTACTATTTATTATTATTATTGTTTATTTTTTATTATTTATTTATTATACTTTATTAATTATTTATTTATTATTAATTATTTATTATAATTTATTTATTATTATTCGTTTATTATTTATTTATTTATTTATTATTGTAAATCTTATTGTTTAATCATAACTTTAATGTTATTACTATTCTTTTTTGTCAATTTACTTATTTTTTTTTTTAATTAAAACAATAGTCTAAATTTTTAAATTAGAAACAAATTAACATTTTTTCAAATTGAAAAATGATTTACTTATTCTATTATATACGTGAAAAATATAGAAATAGCGAAACGAAGTATTTTTAATGAAATTTATCTCACTTTACTTGACCACTGTTAACTTTGATTATCAAATTATGAATTAAAACTGAGCAATTAATATACGAGAAAAAAGAATCTACCCGAAAACACTGATTTCTTTAAAAATCTCTTGGACAAAGTCTACAATGATATAAGAAGTTTGGAAAATTGACTTGTTTCTAAATCGTTGTTTTTATTACTATAATAATTATAGAAATTGAAAAAATAAAACAAAATTATAATTATTAGGGTAATAATTATAAAATGGAAATATTTTAAATATTTTAAAATATAAAATTATAAAATGAACTTAAAAAATGATTTTTATTATTATTATTATTACAATAAAATTAAATTAAGTTAAACAATTTAAAAAATTAAAATAAACTAATTAATTGTAATAAAGGGCGTTGCCCGTGAATATTAATATAAATAATATGCAAATAAATTTCTTTAAATTAAATAAAATTTGAATTTTACATTTAAAAAAATTTTTAAATTTAAATCAAATTTTTACTTTCTGTTATTTATTTTAATCTTTATTGCTTCCAAATGGAAGCTTTATTATTTTACCGAATTTTAATTTTGTTTAATTTTGGTTATTTTCTTTTTTTGAGATATTGTACATTTTCTTCTCTTCTTCTCGAATTATTAATCATTTTAAAAAATAGTTTAATTATTGAGAATACTGTATAAATAAATAGTGATATCACAATTAATATTAAACAATAGATATCCAATAATTCGTTTTGATACCAATTCAAGTTTGTAGCTTGAGATCTTAAAATATTTCTATTTCGTAAAATATACTCAACCCAAAATAGTGCCGTGTCCTCGGGACTCATGGGACGATCGAAATAATTTTTCGACAATTTTTCAATATTTTTTCTGAAATAAAACAATTTCTATATTAATTATAATAATTAATTACATGAATTTCCGTTCAAATTTCTTTTATTAATATTTCTTTGCTTCTGAATAAATTTTTCTTTTTCGTAAATAGAAAAAGAACAGGATTTTATAAATATTTAAAAAAAAAATAAAATCATAAAATAAAAATAAAGTAAAAATATAAATTTTTTCGAAAAATTATGTAAAAGAAATAACATTTTTCTTCATATTTTTCACCTGAATGAAGAATTTTTTAAAACCGCATTCAAAGCTTTGGTAAATTTTTCTGATGTCACACTCTCATGTTCCAGTAAAATAGCGATTTTCAATTCCTCATATTTTTTTATATTTTGAATTTGATCGTTGAAAAGTGGAAATCCAACCATTGGAACTGCAGCGTAAATTGACTCCAATGTTCCCATTAAACCGCCATGAGTCACGAAAGCTTTCACATTTTTATGCTCTAAAATATCAATCATACTTTTAGCCACTTTTTCTTTTGATAAAAATTTAATTTTTAATAGAGAAAATTCAAAAAAAATTTCCCATACAAAGATTGAATTTTATTCTTTTATTAGATATTTTTTTTCATAGTTCGTTTCGTTTTCGATTCTATAATTTATTGAAATATTTTTAAATGCTCAGGTTTTATTTCAAAATATTTTTAAAATTATTTTTAAATTAAAATTAAAATTTTAATTTAATTATTAAAATTATTAAAAAGAATTAGTTATAATTTCAAAAAAAAATTATAAATTCAAAAGATATAAATATAACTTCAAGAGAATTAATTATAATTTTCTAAAAATTAATTAGAATTTTAAAAAAATAATTTTTGTTTTAAAAAATGGTTTTTCTGTTACTTAAGACTTGAATTTGTGGTAGCCAATGATGAGTTTTGACATTTTTCGGAAGTCCTGGTGGTAATTCCACTTTATTGGCAATTTTCATTAAAACTCGAACGGGTGAAATATTTTCGAAAGTAATATAAAAAGTATTTAAAATTTCTTTCGGGAATGATTCAATTTTCACCATTGAGCCAAAACTCATATAAACACATCCATGATCACTTTCATCCAACCATTGCTGTAATTCCTGTGGAAAATTTTTTTTTATTAACGTTCAATTACTCGGACTATAAAAGCAATTAAATTTTAAACTTTTAGAAAAAAAATTATTCTTTCTATAGAAAAAATAATTTTAATTTAAATAATTTAATTTTTTCTGTATTGAAAAAAAAATTTTCAGCAATTGGAAATTATTTTTTAATGAACAAAAATAATAATAATTTTTTAATAAAAAGTAATTGGAAAAATAATTCTCAATTACTAAAAAATTGTTTGATATAGATACAAACTGGTATTAAATTATCTTGAGCATCATCATCGTCATTGACGTGAAGTCCTCCCACTTCGACAATGGCATGAGTCATTGGTTTCACTCCATTTAAACTGTAATGTGAATTTATAAACACCAAATCAAATTCCCTTGAAAGTTCATAAATGCTGGGATACCCATCGCCAAAAGATTCATCAATGTATCGCTTTTGTTTAGTGGCATAATAATTGAACTGAAAATTAATTTCATTAAATAGAACAACGTTCATTAGTCGTTGCCAAAAATTCATTTTTGATGGTAAACCAGTGAATAGTCCTGGAACAAAAGCCAAATTTGTTGGATTTCCCATTGGCTCATTAATCCAATCGTATAAAGACGATGTGGTGATTCCAATTATTGGAACGTTCAAATGTCGAGAAAAAGCAAAATAACACGGTGCGAAAAATATCTATATATACAAAATATTTTTATTAGGTAAATAGAAAAAAACGAATTTTAATTCGTCTGGATATTAAAATTGTGAATTTCAAATCAATTAATTGAAATTTTCGAATTTTGACTCAATCGATTTAAATTTTTAAATTTTAACCCAATCAATTAAAGGTTTTGAATTTAAACTAAATATCAACGGAAATTTTTAAATTTTGACTCAATCAATTAAAACTTTTGAATTTTAATCAATCAATTAACATTTTTGAATTTTAACTCAATTAATTTAAGATTTTGAATTTAAACTAAATCAACTAAAATTTTTCAATTTTAAATACATTAATAAAAATTTTTGAATTTTGACTCGATCGATTTAAATTTTTGAATTTCAAACCAATTAATTGAAATTTTTGAATATTGACTCAAAGATTTAAATTTTTGAATTTTGACCCAATCAATTTTTGAATTTTGATTCAATCGATTCAAGTTTTTTTGAATTTCAAATCAATTAATTGAAATTTTTGAATTTTGACTCAATCAATTTAAGATTTTGAATTTAAACTAAATCAACAAAATTTTTTTATTTTTAAATCCATTAATAAAAATTTTTGAATTTTAACTCAATCGATTTAAATTTTGGAATTTCAAACCAATTAATTGAAATTTTTGAATTTTGACTCAACGATTGAAATTTTTGAATTTTAACTCAATCAATTAAAGATTTTGAATTTAAACTAAATATCAACGGAAATTTTTAAATTTTGACTCAATCAATTAAAACTTTTTAATTTTAATCAATCAATTAACATTTTTGAATTTTAACTCAATCAATTTAAGACTTTGAATTTAAATTAAATCAACTAAATTTTTTATTTTTAAATCCATTAATACAAATTTTTGAATTTTGACTCAACGATTTAAATTTTTGTATTTTAACTCAATCAATTAAAGATTTTGAATTTAAACTAAATATCAACTAAAATTTTTGAATTTGGACTCAATCAATTAAAACTTTTGAATTTTAATCAATCGATTACCATTTTTTAATTTTAACTCAATCAATCTAAGACTTTGAATTTAAACTAAATGAACTAAAATTTTTGATTTTTAAATCCATTAATAAAAATTTTTGAATTTAGCTCAATCAAAAAAAATTTTTTAATTTTAACACAATCAGTTAAGTTGTGAATCTATCGATTTTAATTAATTAATTGAAATTTTTGAATTTATCTTAATAAATTGAAATTTTTAAATTTTAATTCAGAAAAAAGTTGCGTTCCTTTGAAAATTCAAAATTTTAGAAGAATGTGAATAATTTAGTTTAAAGTTATTATTTTAGTTAAGAAGAAATTTTTTTATTCCACAAAATAATTTCTTTTTGAATAAAATACTTGTTCCTAAAGTTCCGAACGTTTAAATAAACGAAATTTATTTATTTCTCCTTGAAATAGATAATTTATTATAATATTATTTCACCAGGAATCAAAAAATTATAAATTTTCAAAATATTTAATTTACATTTTTTAATTTTTATTGTCATTAGTAATTTTTTTTTAAATGTTTATAATGAAAAAAATATTTCGTTCAAAATTTGTGAATCATCATTGAAACAAATTTTTGAATTTTAATTATATTGTATTTAAATTATTATTTAAATTTTCCTAATTTTAATTGTTTTGATTAAATTTTTGAATTTCAATATTGTTAATTCAAATTTGAAAATTTTAATTGTATTGTTTTAAATGTTCCAATTTTAATTCTGTTGATTATAAAATTTTCGAATTTCAATTCTATTGATTCAAATTTTCGAATTTTAATTCTATTGATTAGAATTAATAAATTTTAATTTCATTGCTTTAAATTAGAGAAAGAAATTAATAATTCTATTTTTTTAATTAAAATTTTATAATCTTAAAGTTCTGAACGAGCAAATGAACAAAATTTATTTATTTATTTTTCAATTTAAAATGTTACAATAATTTCGTGTCACTAAAAAAAAATTATTAAGTTTCTAAGTGTAGAATTTAAGTTTTTAATTTTTATTGCTAACAGTAATTTATAAAAATATTTCTATTAAAATATGTTTCGTTCATTTGAACGTTCAAAACTTGTGGATCATAAAATTTTACCATTATAATTAATAAAATTTATTAACATATAAAGTTTAGCTAAAATTTTTTATTTATAATTGATAAAGAAAAATAAAAAAAATTGTCATTTATTTTTTGAATATTTAAAGTTGAAATTACCTCAATGATAACAAGATCGTACGGTGGATCGTTGGGAGGATTATTTATAATATTTTCAAAAATTTGATGCTTGAGTAAATCACACACTTTATCGCCAGAAAAGAGAAATAGATTTTTCAGCGAAATTGTCGAAAACATTTTTATATCGGAATAATTCATATTATTCACAATTGGATATAGTGTACCATCTAAACTAAAATCTTTATAATTTGAAATTGTAATTTTTTCTGGAAAATGGCTAATTACATCGACTTGATGTCCATTTTTTGCCAATAATTTCATTAGTCGATTACAAATTACAAAATGACTTTGTCCCTGTAGGGGAAATATTCCCAAAATTCTTGCTCCTTCGTTTGGGTTACAATTAATTATAATTATGATAAAAATTAGTTGAATTGGAAATAATGAATTCATTCTTTATGGAAGAATAATTGATTTTTTTTTAATTTTACTTTTTTATATTCTATTTCTTTTTTGACGACGACAAACTATTGTAGGAACTGTCACTTATACTTTTCGTTTGCATTCTACTTTTTTTTATTAAAATATCTTGAAGATAACGATATATTTTGCGTTTCTTAAAAATGAATACACTAATGAGTATTATTTTGAGAGATATGCCAATCACTGTCACTTTTTTCAATTTTAAAATTGAACTTGTTAGAACCGAACTATATTTTCGATTATTTATCGGAAAATTTCTTGTAAATCGATTGTCAATTAATTGTCAGTTAATTGTTAAGTAATTGTCAATTAATTGTTAATTAAATTAATATTTTTTCTTGATTTAAAAATATTAAAAATGATCTATGTTGAATTTAGAGAACGTTTATAAAATTATTAATTAATTGTCAATTAATTTTTAATAAAATTAATTTTTATCTTGCTTTATTTAATTATTTTTTAACAATTATAATGATGGTTTAAAAATATTAAAAATTATTTACATTGAATTTAGAGAACGTTAGTGAAAAAAGGAAAAAACTTTTTCTCTGTTATTTATTTATTCTCTGTTATTTAATAAATATTAATGTTATATAACGAGATGAAATATAAAAGAGAAATTTTCTGTTTTATTCGGATCGACATGAAACTCATTATCTTTTGTTATTGGATGTATTTTTTTGTTGATCGTCAAAAAACATTGATGAATTTTTCACATTATTCCGATATATAACTATATACTATTTGCCAATTCAATTATTTTACGTTATTTTATAAAAGAATGCATTTATTAAAAAATTTTTTTAATTATAATTTAATTATTTAAAATAATGCTCATTTATTTAATATAAATAAATATCCTATTTTATTGATTAAAATTATAACAATACTAATTATTATTTACGAGAAATTTAAAATTCAAAAATAGGTTTATTAATGAAGAAAATATACAAATTATGGATACAAATATAAAAAATTTCAATTAGTAACAATTAAAAATAAAAATTAACGATATTTTATAAGTACGTGTCAGTCATTCACTAGATATGTTTTTTAAAATTAATCGAGACAAAGATATTATTTAAAATTCATTTAATTAAACGAAGAAATCTAATTGAAGGAGTATTTTAATTGCAGTTATAAATTGCATTATATAATAATGATGAATTTATTATTTCTTCTTTTTAGTGAGAAATTCTGCTTTGCTATTCCTTTTTTTCGTACCAAAAATATATTTAATTAAACCGCGAATTATTAATATTAAAAGATACATAACGAGGATGAAAACGAGGAGTATAAAACCGTAAACGTCCAATAATTGAACTTGATACCATGATAAATTGATTGCAGGGGAATGAAGAACGTTCCTATGTCTTATTATATATTCCACCCAAAAAACTGCAGTATCGTGAGGACTCATTGGTCGATCGTAATATAACTTTGATATTCTCTCGACGTTTTGTCTGAAAATAAAGAAAAAAAAATAGTAATTAACAAGGCAGTAACATCGGTGAATAATTTCTCATTTAAAAGACTGTTTAATAATTTAGATAATTAATGAACTAAATGTTTAAATATTTAACTGATTAATAAGCTGTTTACTTAAGTAATTCACAAATTAATTTGTTAAATAATTAACGAGTTAATTGTTATTACTTGAATAATTAACAAACTAATTATATAGATAATTAGAAAATTAATTAGTTAGACAATTAGTGAACTAATTATTTAGTTGATTCCTTCTTTTCTGTACAAAAAAAATAATTCAGTTGATTAATAAGTTAATTATTTAAATAATTAATAAATTAATTTATTTTTAATAATCAACAAGTAAATTGTTTAGGTAATCAACCAACTAATTATCTAGATAGTTAAAAATAAATAATAATCGAAATAATTACGAAGATAATAAATTAATTAGTTAAATAATTAGTAAATTTCTTTGTTAGATAATTAAAACTTAACTGATTAATAAGTTAACAACAATCTGGGTGGTTAACAGGCTATCCGGACAAGAAGTCCAAAACAAAAAGTCCAAACCAAAAAATCCAAAGTAAATGAAATCCAAATAAGTAAAAAAAATAGTTTCACTTTGGATTTATTTTTTTGGATTTTTTGTCCTGGTCAAAAAGTGGAAAGAAATTAAAAATCCAATGAAAAAAATTGAGTTATAAAAATTTAAATGGTTGCCTTGAATTAAATTGTCCTTTTTTTAAAAACATTTTATAGAATACTTGAAATTCTTCTAGAAATCTTTTTATTTTATGAAAATAATTGAAATTTTGTGAAAATTTTTTTTATTTTTGACAATAATTGTATTTTTATAAAGAATTTCATCAAAATTGTTGAAAATAATTGTATTTCGTGGAATAATTGTTTTAAAAATTTTATAGAATATTTGAAATTCTTCTAGAAATTCGTTTATTTATGAAAATAATTGAAACTTTGTGAAGAATTTTTTTATTTTTGAAAATAATTTAATTTTTGTAATCAATTTCATCAAAATAGTTGAAAATAATTGTATTTCTTGGAATAATTGTTTTAAAAATTTTATTGAATGATTGAAATTATTCTTCTAGAAATTTTTTTATTTATGAAAATAATTGAATTTTTGTGAAGAATTTTTTTATGTTTCGAAATAATTGAATTTTTGTAAAGAATTTTATCAAAAATGTTGAAAATAATTCCGATTTTATAGGATAAAAGAAATAACGTGGCTTTTTCACATGTTTTATTATTAATTTTGGAAGTTTTTTATTTATTTTTGATTTTTTGACTTTGGGCATTTTCATTTTGGATTTTTTGTACTTTGGACATTTTTTCTTTGACTTTCCGGTCTGGATTTATTGAATTTAAAAAATAATAGAATTGAAAAGAATTTAATTTAAACGTATAAAATTTAAAAATTTTAAAACTCCATTAATTGGAATTGTTTTAGACACAGTTCAGGATTAATAAACAATTTTTTATAAACAATTGTTTATAATAAGCAAAAGATAAAGTTTGATAAAAAAAATAATTTTTTATCTCCTGCTGATTATCGGCTATGGTTACTTTTTATTAATTGTGAATTAAATTAATTTTGAAGACACAGATATTATTTTGAATTGTTCTAGTAATAGCTTAGGACCAATAAATAACTTTTATTAACAATTATTTTCATAAATAATAAAATTTTTTACATGGATTCAATTATTTTCAGAAATAATAAAACTCATCGCATAATTTTAATTTTTTTTAATACAATTTTAATCGAATTCCTAGAAAAATTTAATTATTCTTAGAAATTTTATTAAAATTTGTCGAAAAAATTGAATTATTTAAAAAATTTTTGATAAAATTCTTTGTGAGAATTCAATTTTCAGAGACATTCAATTATTCAATAAATTTTTTTTGTATTAAAATAATCGAATTCTCGCGAAATTTTCGAATAAAAATTAATTTATAAATGAATTTTTGGTTAAAATGTTAGATAATAATTGAATATTAAAAGCATTATAGCGTGAATTTTTAAAAAGTTTCAAATTAAAATCATGGAAATTATGAATTTTCCACACTTTTAACTAACAATTTCGTAGAATTATTTTTTTTTGAAATTATTTGAAGTATTTATTTTCTAATAAATATTTAATTGAAGAATTTCCGAATAACCGAAATTTCGTTACATTTCGTACAATTGAATTGTCAAACAAATGGATTTAAAAATTATCAAAGAACTTTTTTGAAAAATTAATAAAAATAATTGATTTAAAGAGGAATTTCAGTTAAAAATTTTTTAAAAATAATAATTTAATTGAAATGATGAAAATAATTTTGAAAAAGTTACAGTAAGAATATTTTTATAATATAAAATAAAAAAAAATAAAGCACTCGATTATCTGTAATTATTATAAAACATGAAGATGTCGATAACTCCGAGTCAAAGACTCGGAGTTATCAACATCTTCATGTTTTATAATAATATTTTTTTAAGTTATTGAATTTCAAAAAGTTTGAATTTGAAATTTTTGAAATTGTTAATTCCTTTTGTCGCAACCCTGTATTTCTTTATTTCTTGTATTTCTATATTTATTATTTTGTCTATTTATTTTATTTTGTATTTTATATAACTAGCGAACTAATTATCTAGAGCATTAAAAAATTAATTAGGTAGATAATGAATAATTTATTAATTAGATAATTAGCAAACTAATTATTCAGTTGATTTTTCGTTTTTCTTACCAAAGAAAGAATTATTCAATTGATTAATAAATTAATTTCCCAGATTAATGAATAATTAATAAAATTAATAAAATTTAATACTAAAATAATTAACGAAATGATTATTTAGATAAATAATTAACCAAATATTTAGACAAAGATTTAGGCTAAAATTTCGACAACTCTGAAGAAACTTTGGAAAATTAATAAAATAATTTTGTTGCTAATCAACTAATAGCTAATTAATTTTTTAATTAGGTAGAGAAGTAATTAGTTGATTATTTATTAGTAATAACGAATTTTCACCTATATTCCGGATTTTCCAACACAGTCTTGATAGCATTTGTGAATTCACTTTCGGTGATATTTTTATAACTCAATGAAATCGCCATTCTTCGTTCTTGGTGTGATTTTATATTAATAATCTGATCTCCAAAGAGTGGAATTCCCACCATAGGTACTCCACAGTAAATTGCCTCTAAAGTACTCATCAATCCTCCATGGGTGACAAATGCTTTCACATTTTTGTGCTCTAAAAAGAATTGAAAAAATATTTAGTTAAATACAAATTAAATATTACTAAATATTATAGTAATAAGTACTACTGAGTACTAGTATATTTCTAAGAAAATTGTAAATTTTAAATAGTAAATTCTGTTTCTAATATTTTGATAGAAAATTGAATTCCTTACTCAGAATTTGAATCTGCGGTAGCCATGAATGTGTTTTCACATTTTTCGGTAAATCTGCAGGCAATTCCTTTGGATTTGCGATTTTCATTAAAACTCGAACTGGCGCAATATTTCGAAAAGTTGAATAAAAAGCTTTAAGTGTCTCCCTTGGGAATGATTCTATTTTTACCATTGATCCAAAGGATATATAAATACATCCCGACGAGCTTTCGTCAAGCCATTGTTGTAAATCCTGCGTTCAGAAAAAAAGGTTATTTTTTCTAAATAATTTTTTTTGTATTATTATTCATCTATTTTTTTGTATTTTTCTGCAACAAAAGAGAGAAGTTTGAAAAAAGAAAATAAATATTATACGGTTTTAACAACTAGGAGGGATTGAGTGTTTCGGAGAGAGTATAAAAGCACTAGAACTGAAAGTAAGTTTTTGTACAAATATAGAGGAATACCGGATCTAATTTCCTTCCACTGTCCTCGATATGTAAACCTCCAACTTCAACAACAGCTGGAGTCATAGGTTGAATTCCATTAATACTGAAATGTGAATTCACTAACAAAAGATCTAATTCCGTTGAAAGTTGATAAATGTCCGGATAACCTGGTCCAAAGTGTTCATCGACGTATTTCGATTGTTTGCCCACATAATAATTGAATACATGCTTTATAAAGTGTGACATTAGTGTGTTTTTTACACGTTGCCAAAAATTCATATTGAAGTTTAATCCAGTGAATGGTCCAGGAATTATTGCCTGATTACCAGGATTTCCAATTGGTTCGCGAATCCATTCGTATAATGCCGCCGTTGAAACGCCAATCATTGGTAATTTTAGGTGTCGTCCAAGTGCAAAGTAGCAATGAGCCGCGAATACCTGAAAAAAAGTTGTTTTGTACTTTAAATATTTCGAAATTTTTATTTCTTTAATTATTATTTATTTATACTTGTATTTTTATTTAGTCTTTAATTATTCATTACTTTTTTTAATAGGTTTTATTTTCTTAATATTTATTTATTTATTTGTATATATATTTTTTTTATTTATTTTCTTCTTTTTTTATTTACAGAAGAGTAAAAGTGAGCAACGCACGAGACTAGGAGAAGCGTCCCCCCACCCAGGGGCCTTCCCCTTCCTTTGGTTCGCCATCCAATGAGCAAACTGTTCTTGCGAGTGGAAGGGAACGCTTCTCCTATACTTCTGCGGTTGCTAGTAATTTAATTTTAACCACGTGGAATTATTTTTTACGTTTAATTTTATTTGAAAAATTATAATTATTTTTCACTTCTAATTTTATTTGAACAATTTAAAGTCGTTTTTTATTCTAATTTACTTGAAACAACTTGAAAGTATTTTTTAATTTCAATTTGATTTTTACAAAAACTTAGAATTAATTTTTAATTTTAATTTAATTTAAACAATTTATAATTAACAGTTGACAATTAATTAACAGTTTGAAATTGTTTTCTATTCTAACTAAATTTTAACAAAATTTAGAAATATTTTTTAATTTTAATTCTATTTTAACAATTTATTATTATTTATTACTTGTTATTTAATTTTAACAATTAAAATTATTAATTTAATTTCAATTTGATTTTGATAATTTAAAATTGTTTTTACTTTTAATTTTATTTTAATAATTAGAATTCTTTTCATTTCTAAATTTTATTCTTATTTAATTACAATTAACAATTAAACTAATTTAAATTTTAACTAAATTAAATTAAATTAAATTAAATTGAATAAATTGAAACAAAATTAGAAAAATTTTTAATTTCAAATTTAAATCGAACAATTTGAAATTGTTTTCAACTTTTAATTTTGTTTTAACAATTAAAATTTTTCAATTTTAATTCGACATTATACAGTTGGATAATTATTTTTTTACTTCTAATTTAATTTTAACAATTATAATTATTTTCACTTCTAATTTTGTTTTATAACAATTTAAAATTGTTTTTTATTCTAATTTACTTGTAACAACTTGAAATTATTTTTTAATTTCAATTTGATTTTAACAAAAACTTAAAATTATTTTTTAATTTTAATTTAATTTGAACAATTTATAATTATCAGCTTTAAATTGTTTTCTATTCTAACTAAATTATAACAAAATTTAGAATTTTTTTTAAAATTTTAATTCTATTTTAACAATTTATTGTTATTTAGAACTACTTGTTATTTCATTTTCACAATTAAATTTAACTTCAATTTGATTTTGATAATTTAAAACTGTTTTTTACTTTTAATTTTATTTTAAAAATTAAAATTCTTTCAATTTCTAAATTTTATTCTCATTTAATTACAATTAACAATTAAACTAATTTAAATTTTAACTAAATTTAATTAAATTTAAACAAAATTAGAAAATTTTTAAATTCTTATTTGAATCGAACAATTTGAAATTGTTGTCAGCTTTTAATTTTGTTTTAACAATTAAAATTTTTCAATTCTATTTCAACATTAAACAGTTGGAGAATTATTTTTTATTTTCTAATTTAAATTTAAAATAGTTTTTCACTTCTAATTTTCTTTTAACATATATATTTTTTTATTAAGAAACAGAAATTAGATTTAATGGAGTAAAATTGAAATAAAGAGTCAATTTTTATCGTCTTTTATCAGATAAATGAAATCAGTGAAGCAAGAAAAAAATAAGTAATCGAGTGCTTACTTTCAAATCATCAATTTTTTAATTATTTGATTTATAATTTTTTTTTCTGTACAAATGTAGTTTATTATTTTATTATTAATTTTAAAATTGTTCGTTCTTCGAAGCTAAATAATAATTATTATTTGTGTCAAAAGATGAAATTATTAATAATAATTATTATTTAACTTTGAATATAAAAAAATGTAACAATAGAAGTAAAAAATATTAATAATTTAAATTTTAATGATAATTAAAATTAATTTAAAAAGACTGTTTTAGCAAACTGCAAATAATAATAAATAATAAAAAACAAAACAAATAATAATAGTCTCTAATAATAATAATAATAATAATAATAATAGTATTAATAGCAATACTAGTAAAAAAAATTAATAATAAAAATATTCAATATTCAATTAATTGGCTTTAAAACATCAAAAATATGTCATAGAAATATTAATATTAAAATTATTAATATTAAAAATATTAATTTTAAAAATAATGTTAGTGACCATAATTACAGCAATAGCAATTAACAGTAATTAATTACCTCAACAATGACGAGATCATACGGCGGGTCCTTTGGAGGATTTTTGATGACATTACTGATAACTGGATGACTTAATAATTTACATATTTGATTACCGGCCATATCGATAAATTCGCTAAAACCACCAGGACCAAATTTGGTAAATTGTTCGAAAGTTATGTTATTGACAACATTATGTAATGAGCCCTTAATACTTAAATCATGATAATTAGGAATTGGTTCTTTAAGAGGAAAATGGCTAATAACATCGACATGATGACCCTTTTTCGCTAAAGTTTTCATTAATTGTTCACACATAACAAAATGACTTTTTCCATTCAATGGAAATATTCCCAAAATTCTGTAACCATCACTTATTTCACTATTATTAATAACAACAGTAAGAATTGACAATATTGTTAAAAAATTTATTGTCGCCATTTTAAACACTTAATTTATTAAAAGATTAAAATTAATTTCTTAACAACACTATTTTAGGAGGGAAAACTCTTTTTTTTTTTTTTTTTTTTTGGTTTTATTTGAAATTTTATTTCTCGCAATAAAAATTTAACGTTAAAATTGATTGTTATTCTCAATAGATCGCAATAAAGAAACCGATTATTTCGAATGGTGAGTAGAGAATTTATCACATTGGTCTTGTAACATCATCATGAGAAAGAAAAGAGGGAGGGAGGGGATAATAAAAATGAACTTTACTGCAACTTCGTTCAAGGTCATAAATGATAAAATTGTCGCAGTTATATTTTCTAATAAAAAGCATATATACTCTATTTAAAGTTTTTAAATATATTTTGAAATTAGTCTTTAGTTTTGAATATTTTTTTAAGTCAATTTTAAGAATGTCGATATGTCAAAAATGTCAAATTTAAAATTAATTATTTATAGTAAATTTGAAATTTTCACTTATTATTTTAATTAATAAAATATTGACAGAGAAATTTGTGTACTAAAATGTAAATTTAATAAAATTTGCACTTGTTTATATTTTAATTAATACGATGTTGAAAGTGAAATTAATTTAGTAAAGTAAGAAGTAAATTAAAAATTAAATTAAACTAAAAATAGATAAAAATAGAATTTGAAAATTTTTAATTATACACATTTTTTATTTTTATTTTTTTTTTTTGGGGAAAAAAGTTTATGAATTAAAAATAATAAATGCGACATAAAAAATAGAAATTGTGTCAGTTTTTTTTATTGCTTCTTTTTTGACTCTAAATTTTTGGTAAACGTAATAAAAATAAAGAATTTAAATAATTTTACAACAATGAAATACACTGTGTAGGATATTGCAAAAGTAATTAGTAACAAAAATCCATAAACGTCTAAAAGTTCCAACTGCCACCATTGTAATTTTGTAGCTGGCGATTGAAGTACATTTCCATTTCTTCCAATGTATTCAATCCAAAAAGTTGCTGTTTCCAAAGGACTCAATGGTCGATCCTTGTATAATTTTGATAATTTATTTACATTTTTTCTGAAAATTATATTTTTACATCAATATTTTACGGTTTATGATTAAATAGATTTTGAATTTAAATTAACATTCAAAGAAGAAGGGGAACTTAAAATAAATTGCCAAGAATTTTAAACAATACGCATTTGAATTTCAATTGTTAGAAAAATAATTACTGTCAAATTTGGTTTTACTGATTTTTTTAATTATTTTTTTTAGTTGATTCAAAAATAATTATATTGTGAACATCAGTTTTACCAATTTATTCCATTTTTTTTTTATTAATTATAGAAAATAATTGTTTTCAAATTTAGTTTTACCAACTTTTTCAATTAATACGAAAATAATTGAATTTTCCCCTAATTAATAGTTAATTATTATTGTGAACTTCCGTTTTACCAATTTTTTCAATTAATACAAATATAATTGCTGTAAAGTTTCATTTTACTGAAAATTTTTACTTAAAATACTTAAATAATTATTGTAGAGTTTAGTTTCAGAAATTTTTATATTATTTTTAAATACATAAATAGTTATGGTAAATTTTAGTTATACTTATTTTTTTCTGTTATATAAAAATAATTATTGTGAACTTCAGTTTTACAAATTTTTTCAATTAATCAGAAAATAATTATTTAAAAATTTTTTTCTCAATTAGTATAAAAATAATTAGTGTAGAGTTTAGTTTCACCAATTTTTCAATGAATACAAAAATAATTATTATAAAGTTTGTTTTTACCCATTTTTTCAATTAATACAAAAATAATTATTGTAAGATTTATTTTCACCCATTTTTTCAATTATTATACAAAAATAAGTAGTGTAAAGTTTAATTTTACCGTTTTTTTAAATTAATACGAAAATAATTATTATATAGTTAGTTTTTACCCATTTTTTCAATTAATATAAAAATATAATTATTGTAAGGTTTATTTTTAACCCATTTTCTCAATTAGTATAAAAATAATTATTGTAGAGTTTAATTTTACCGATTTTTTTAATTAATACGAAAATAATTATTATAAAGTTTAGTTTCACAAATGTTTATGAATTAATACAAAAATAGTTATTGTAAATTTTTGTTTTACCAATTTTTTCCTACTTTTTTTCAAATAATTCAAAACTAATTTATTGTACTTTAATTTTCACAATTTTGAAAATTTATATACTACTGATTTTTTAATTTTGGGTTTTCTATTTAAAAAAATGAAAATTGAAAATAAGTATAATATTAAAACTGACAGTTTGTAGATGAAACAAAAACAAACTTTATATAGATTTAAATTTACATGAAATTTACATTTATATTGTATCTATGTACTTTAAACTATTTCCTATTATCCTCTGACGTTTAATTTAATATTTTTAAATTTAAATTTAAAATTTAATGTTCAATATATAATTACCTGTACACGGAATTTTGAAAAATTTCCGTTATGGCATTTATAAGTTGTTCGCCATTTAAAGTTTTCCAATCTAAGGAAATGGCAATTTTTCTTTGAACCAAATTTTCCAGATTCAATAATTGATCCGCAAACAATGGTATTCCAATCATTGGTATTCCGTTCAAAATTGATTCCAATCCGCCCATCATTCCCCCGTGTGTTATAAATATTTTCATATTTTTGTGTTCTGAAAAATGGTAATTTTAGTTAATTTTCTATTTTCGATTTTTGATAATTTTAGTTGATAGACTTTTTCGTTTAGACAGAGAATTTTTTGTTACAGTTCCTTGTGAGTAATGTTGGTTAAAAATTGAGAATTTTAACTTTTGTTAGTTTCTACAAATTTTGTCAAAAATGGGTTAAAATTTTAGTCGCATTTGTCATTTTTGGATAGGATAACAATTTACCAAAGTTTCAAAAATATTAAATTGAACTATTAAATATTTCAACGAATATTAATTTTCTGTTTCACTTACTAAATACAAGTGATTGCGAAAGCCAAGAGAATGTCTTGACATTGCTTGGAAGTTTCAATTTTAAATCTTCGGGTTTTTTAATTTTGATTAAAAATCGAAATTGTGGTAAATTTTGAAATGCTTCGTAAAACGCTTCAATTAAATGCCTTGGAAATGTTTCAAAAAGTACCATTGATCCGAAACTTATATAAATACATCCATTGTTACTATTGTCCAGCCATTTTTGAATATCCTGCAAATTAAAGAAATGAGAAAATTTAATTTATAATCAAATATTAGATTAATTTATAATTTCCATGATTTATAGCATAGAATTTCTTGATGCTTAAAATTTTGTTTTACATCTTTATTATTTAAAATTTCTATTATGAAAATTTGTTTTCTTTCAACAAACTAGTTTTTTACTATTTAAAAGAGTTGTTGTTTAAAAAATAAAAGGAAAAGAAAAACTCTTTTCTAGTAAATAAAAGACAGTATTTTATTCAGTACAAAAGAGTTTGAAAGGATTTAAATATTTACATCGGGCAATTTTTCTTCGTCTTCCTGAATATGTATTCCACCAACTTCCACAATTGATGTTGTCAATGGTTTGACGCCCGTTAAACTATAATGTGAATTGACCAAAACTAGAGCAACACTTTTTTCGAGTTGATTAATATTGGGAAAATTTTCATCATTAAAATATTTTCTCACATAATTATTCTGCTCTTGCGAATAATGACTGAACATTAATTTCGCGTGTATTGTACTGGCAGTGTTGATTAATCTCTTGAAAAAATTTACAATAAATGAGTCATTTTTCGATTGGTGAATTAATGATGTACTCAATGGATTGCCAAAAGGTTCATTCATCCATTCGTAGAGAATACTACTTGTCACTCCGATTATTGGAATTTTGAAATGGTGCCCAAATGCCAGAAAGCAAGGATTCATGAAGATCTGCAAATAAAATGGAATTTTTTCGACAAACGAATTTTTTTACTGGAAATATAACTTTTAATATAACTTAATATTAAATAAGTGAAGTACAAAATATTTGTTTAAAAGTAAAAATAATTTTTGAAAAATGAAAATAATTTTTCAAAATGCTCACTTCGACAACAATAAGATCGTAGGATGTTTCTTTGAGTGGTCCTTTAATAAAATCTTGCAACACAGAATGTCCGAGAATATCACAAAGTGCATTCATTTCCTCTTGTAAGAAATCTCTGATCCAAAAAAATTGCGATATATTTTCTATCATTTGAAATGTGACATTATTTTGTGTTTCTGGAGCAGTGCCTTTAATACTGAAGTCACGGTAATTTTCTTGGGGAATTTCTAAAGGAAAATGACTTATGACATCTACTTTATGTCCCTTTCGCGCAAGTTCCCTCATTATTTGTTCAAACATTACAAAATGACTTTTCCCCGGAAATGGAAAAATGCCAAGGATTTTGTATCCATTGTTAAATTCAAAATTCAACGTCACACTAAATAATAATATCATGAAAATCTTTTGCGAACACATATTATTTTTGAAAGGAAAGAAATTTTTCTCTCTTTATTTTTATTCTTTGTTTACTATTCTTTTTTATACTATTCTATTTTATTTTACTACTTTTAGTATTTTATTTATCACTTTTACTATTTTATTTACTATTTTTACTATTTTATTTACTATTTTTACTATTTAATTTACTATTTTCACTATTTTTTTATTTTCTACTATTAATTTACTATTTTCACTATTTTATTTACTACTTTCGGTATTTTATTTACCACTTTTACTGTTTTATTTACTAGTTTTACTATTTAATTTACTATTTTCACTATTTTATTTACTACTTTTTCTATTTTATTTACCACTTTTACTATTTTATTTACCACTTTTACTATTTTATTTACTATTTATATTTTCACTATTTAATTTATTATTTTCACTATTTTATTTACAACTTTTAGTATTTTATTTACCACTTTTAGTATTTTATTTACTACTTTTACTATTTTATTTGCCACTTTTATTATTTTATTTACTATTTTTACTATTTAATTTATTATTTTTACTATTTTATTTTCTACTATTTTCACTATTTTATTTACTACTTTTAGTATTTTATTTACCACTTTTAATATTTTATTTCCCACTTTCACGTATGCTTACTATTTTATTTAATAATTTTTTTTTCACTCTATAATTATTTATATATTTTAAAGTTCAGAGTTTTTGGTGTACTTTTTTATTTATTGTTTCTTTTATTTTCTGTTTAGTTATTTATTTATTGTTTTATTTACAATTTTAATTTTTTTGGGCATTTCAATTATTGTTTATTTAATTATTTGCTTTATCTTTTATTAATTATTTTATTTTTTGTGAATTTTCCATTGTTTCTTTATTGTTATTAATTGTTTAAAATTGTATTTATATTTTTTATTAATTAAAAATATTTTATTAATATTAAATATTTATTTCATTGATTTGATATTAAATATTTTTGTTATTAATTTGAGATTAAATATTTTTTTATTGATTTGATATGAAATATTTTTATTTATTAATTTGATATTAAATATGTTTTTTATTAATTCGATATGAAATATGTTTTTTATTAATTCGATATTTAATGTTTTTTTATTAATTCGATATTAAATATTTATTTTATTGATACGATATTAAATTTTTTTTATTGATTCGATATTAAATGTATTTATTTTATTGACTTAATTTTCAAAAAAGAAATTTCTTTTTCTTGTTGAAGAAAAAGAATATTGCGACAAAATTCAAATGATACACTCGTTCTTATTGAAGATTATGAAAGAAATAAATGCTCTCGGTGACAGTACTTTATCAAAAAACGAATAAAAAATAACTGATAACTATTGAGAACTACATGTGCTGCGAGTTTAGAACTCAAATTAAAATCACATTTTATTATTTATCAAGAATTTTACACTATTAGTTCACATTCTATATCACCTATCTTTTAATCAAGAAATTCTGATATTGACGATTTAAAGCGTTTGCATTGTTGGTGGGAGGCATAAATGCCAATACAATGCATAAATTCAATATTATTATTTTTATTATTTTTTTATTTATTATTGTTATTATTGTTATTATTTATATATTATTATTTTTTTATTAACTGATATTTAAAATTTTACTTTATAGTTCGGTAAAACATAATAAGAGAAGTATACGCTATATTTATATTTACTGAACAGTTCTGTAAAACTTAGAGCAAAACGCATACATAATATAAACATTTCAGGCAGGGTTAGTGAAGAAAATAAATTTAAAATTATTAAAAATTATGATTGTGACACTATATTCGTCGATGAAGTTCACTAAGTTTATAATCAACGATTAAAGAAAAAACAATAGTTTTTTTAACGAATAATATTATAGTATTTACGTAAGCAGAAAAATAAAATTAATTTTTCTTTATTTTCGTACAGTTGTAAATTTCAATATTACAAATAATTTGTTTGATAAAGAAAATGTTTTAAACGACAAAGTTACAGTAGTAAAAATTTATTTATATATTAAATTATGCATAATGACAGAAATTTATAGTATACACATTTTTTTCCTTTTAAATTATTTATTGTATAAAACAGACAATTAATATGAGTATAAGTATACATTTTATAGACTAGAGTTGTGTAATTTTTTTTTTTTGTATAGAAGGAGAGACGGAGAGAGAGAGAGAGAGTGAAAAATCTACATGTTCTTCTTAGCAATTCCTGATATGAATTTTTTATGAGATTTCAGTCTTCGTAAAAATCTTATCAGAATTCTCGAAAGAGAATAGATAAGGTAGAAAGTAATGAAAATGACAAGAAATATAAATCCATAAACGTCTAAAAGTTGCACTTGCCACCATTCTAAATCAATGGCCGGCGATTTTAGAATATTTCCATTTCGACAGATGAATTCAACCCAAAATATTGCCGTTTCCAGTGGTGAATTTTGTCTGTCTTTGAATATTTGGGATAATTCTCTTATCCTCGTTCTGGAATAGAATAGAATTTTTTTTTTTTTTTTTGAGTATCGAATCATTTTTAGAGTGAATCAGAATATTCTTTAGGGTCAAGGAAAATGGCAAAATTTTGTCTGGAAATCAGGGAAAAAGAAAATTAAATTTTTTGTGGCAACCCTGATAAAATGAAAGAAATGTTTGATTAACAGAGTGGTCACTGGACCAGGAAACCCGGGAAATGACAGTAAATTTTCTTCTTGACCAGGATTTTGGAAAATTTTTTTTAAAAACACTGATTATTTTGTGACAAAAAACAAAAATATTTATTTTAAGACTTATTAATTATATTTCATTAATAAAGATTGAATGATCTTCTATAAAATTATCGTTATATTTTGTCGAGGAATTTTATCAAAAGTACTGGAAAAATATTCAGTTTCTAAAATTTATAAAAAAATTATGAATTTTGTTGTCCAATGTAACAGACTTAAAAAAAGATAATATTAAATTTAATTTTAAATTCTTTTTATTTCTAACAATAATTAAACAAAATTTTAAACAAATGCGTCAAAAAAATTTGAAAGAAAAAAAATTTCACATTCTATAAAATATTGAACCTAAATCAATTTATAATTTTTTTTTTTTTGCAATAATATTATCACAAAACAAATTTGAATTAGTAAAAATTTAGACTAATTTGTACAAAAGTGGTACGAAATTTATAAAAATTATATTTTAAATAATAAATAAAGTAGGTATGCCTAAATAAAAAATTTAAATAAATAACATTTTTTTCTTAGAAAATGAATTTTTAAATAACTATTTTGCATTAATATCAATTCTTTTTTTTACAATTAATCATAAACAACTATTTCTATATTTTAGAATGTTTTAAAAAAGTTGAATTGTAAAAGATTTTAATTTAAAATTCTGAATAAGTTAGTTTTCATGAAATTGTCTTGTAAACTAGTGGATTTTAGTTAAAATTTCTAGAAAATAATTGAATTGAAATTATAAAAATAATTTTTAATAAGTTACAGTAGCAATTCTTAAAAATTATTTGAGTTTAAAGGATTTAAAATTTGAATTTTTTTAAAAATTTTAATACCTATGGAAAAATTAAATGTAAAAATGTAATAATCTTCGTATTTCATTCTTTCATTCTGTCTGTCCACACTTTGAAGTTAGTCTTTGTGCATGCTTTTGTTTTTTTGTTTTTTTTTTCTTTAAAAAAATATTGTTTGACAGATCGAAAAAATGCAGGTATTTTTTTATGATTTATAATAAAACAATATTTGAAATTAGAACATATAAAAAAATTGTGATTAACAAATAAATTTTGTTTATTATATGCTTTTTTCTATAACAAATTTCATTTGACTGATGTAAATTATTATGCAAATTTTTCTCCTTTTTATTTATAAAAAATATAATTAAGAAATAGGAAATATATCCATTTTATGCATAATTTATATTTCTCAATAACAATATTTTTCAGAAACTCATTCTTTTCTTTTGGAAAAGAAACATTACATATTCTATTATATTTGTGAATTAGAAATTTTAATTGAAAATGAAATTTTTTAAATTTTTTGAAAATAAAGGGAAAAATTTTACTTAAAAAAATGTTCTGTTACATTTATTTACGAATTTCTTCAATTGTAAAATTATTCGAAAACATCAATACCTTTTTTTTAAATAAATATTTAATCAATATTATTTTTCCAGAGGAATTAAGAATTTCAAAAATTTCAAATTCAAATTTTTTTAAATTCAATAACTTATAAGAATATTTTTATAAAACATGAAGATAGCGATTGTTCCGAGTCAAAGACTCGGAGTGATCGATATCTTCATGTTTTATAATAATTAAATATGACCGAATGATAAAATCATTGTTTTATATTATAAAGAATATTATTACAGTAACTCTTTCAAAATTATTTTCATCATTTCATATCAATTGTTATTTTCTACAATTTTTAATTATTTTTTATAAAAATAATTGAATTCCTTCAAAAAAAAATTATTATTTATAAAAATAATTGAATTATTGCGAGGAAATTTATAAAAAATTTGTAAATAATTGAATTTTTGAGAAATTTTTATTATTTATGAAAATAATAAATTAAATGTCTGCGTACTATTTTTGGGAATTTGAAATTGATTTGAAAATAATTGAACTTTGGGGAAGAATTTTGTTATTTATAAAGTTCCTTGGGATTTTTAAAGAGAATTTTTTTTAAATTTGAAAGATAATTGAATTTTATGAGAAGAATTTTATCACTCTTGAAAATAATTGAATTTCTCCAATATTTGTAATTTTTCCAAAATTGGATTTTTTTTTAGTGTTTCAAACAAAAATTTGAATTACAAATTTTTAAAATTGCTAATTTTACCATAAAAAGTTGATTGAAATGGATAATAATGAAATATTTATTTCAAAAAATCTATTTTTCCAAATGAATTTACATAAAGATATTCACAAAAAAATGTATTATAAACATATTTTGAAGTTTCCATTATTTTTAGATACTAAAATATTTTTAGGATTTGGGAAGAAGTCAAAGTTTTGTTTAAAAATCAGGTTTAAAAATCATGGAATAATTTATTTTCATAGTTATATTTTTATGACCGGGAAAAATAATTCATGACCGCATGAATTTTTTTAAGGAAAAAAATGGCCACCCTGTTTGAGTTAAATAAATTGATTTGAGGTAGAAAATAAATGAAATAGAATAAGAATGAAAAAGTTCGTGAGGAGAGGAAGGAATGTTCTTTTTTTCTCACCTGTAAAGTGGAGTATTTAAAACATTCTGAATAGCATTCGTGAATCGATCAGCATTAATAGTTTCAAGTTTCATCAAGATGGCGATTTTTTCTCGTTCATAGTGATGCACATTGGAATGTTGATCTCCAAATAAAGGCACTCCAATCATAGGTACTCCGTAGTAAATTGCTTCCATTGTTCCCATTAAGCCACCATGTGTCACGAATGCTTTAGTATTTTTATGCTCTGAAATGAAAATTCCATATTGTTTATTTATCTTTTTGTTTTTATTTTATACAAGAAACTTTTTTCCTATGATTTTTTTTTATTTTTTTGATCCATAAATTCTGAACGTTAAAATGAATCTACTTTTGAAACAAAAAGTAAATATTTTCAAAAATTACTGAGTAAAATAAAATTGTCCATAAAGTTCTGTCGACGTTGAGAGTCGAAAAATTTTTTCTTTGCAAAATCGAAAAAAAGAGAAACAATTTTCAGAATTTTAGGGACGAAATTTTCTATTGAAGTCTCTTACTTAAAATCTGAATTTGTGGGAGCCATGGTTGTATTTTTACATTTTCTGGCATTCCAGGAGGTAATTCTTTATCGTTTGCAATTTTCATTAATACTCGAACAGGCTTAATATTTCGGAATGTTGTATAAAAGTGGTTTAAAATTTCTTTCGGGAATGATTCGATTTTGACCATTGATCCGAAGGAGACATAAATACATCCAGCGTCACTTTCGTCGAGCCATTTTTCTATTTCCTGTTTAAATATTACTTTTTTATTATTATTTAAAGATTAAAGACCTTTTTTATTGTACATTTAAAAAAAATATTTTAGTTTTAATAACAATTTTTATGTGGGTGCAATTAATCGGTTATTATTTGACTCAAATAAATTTTATCTAGTGTATTCAATAATTTTTTTACACTTCGCTTTTATTTATAAATAATGTTTTCTATAGTCAGGGTTGCCGCAGGTCAGGGAATTCAGGAAATTTTATTAAAAGTACTGGAAAAAATAAAATTTTTTGAATTTATAAGAAAATTCTGAATTTTGGTGTCTTTTTTTGTTTGACTCATGAAACTATGAAATTGCAAAAAATTCAAATACAAACCCTTTAATTTTTCTATTTCCAATAATAATATCTGTTTAAATAACTTAATTCTTGAACAACGATCATAAAATTATTTTTTATAAATTATTTAACGAATAATTTTACTTAAAAATTTCAAAATTAATTGGATTTCAGAAGAGTTGCGTTTACAATCTTCGTAAATAGATGAACTTCAATGGTTTCAATTTGAAATTATAGAAAATATCAATTTTTAATGAATTTAAAATTAAATAGAAATTTAAAGAACAACAGACTACAGAAATTCAATTATTTTCAAAAGTGTTAAACTTATCTTCGCATAAATTCAACTATGTTAAAAAAATGTTTAAAAATTCTCATTAAAATTTCAAATATCTTTATAAATAATAAAATTCTTCTCCGAAATTCAATTATTTTCAAAAATTTGCCTGATTTCAATTATTTATAATATTTTAATATTTTAATAAAATTTTCCAAAAGAATGCAATTATTTAAATAAAATATTAATAAAATTTTTTACATGAATTCAATTACTTATCAATTTTTTATAAATTTCTTCTCACTAATTCAATTATTTTGAATTATTTTAATGAAGTTTCTCGAAGGAATTTAAATATATTCAGAAAATTAAAAAAAATAGTATTGAGATATGCAATTATTTCGAACCATTTAAATAAAATTCTTTTAAATATTATATTATTTAAAAAAAGTTTGATAACATTCTTTACAAGATTAAGTTAACAAAATTGCAATTTTAATAAAATTTTCCTATACAATTTAATTATTTTCAATACAATTCTTCTTAAGAATTCAATTATTTAAAAAAAATTTGAATAAAATTCTTCACAAGAAATTAATTATTTTCATAAAAATAATATTTTTCTCCGAAATTCAATTATTTTCATAAATAAAATTCTTCACAGGAATTCAATACTACTATTTCAAAAAAATTTTCCAAAAAAATTCAATTATTCAAAAATTTTTTTAATAAAATACTACGTGAACATTTAACTATTTTTATAAACAAAAAAGAAAAATCTTGATAAATAACAAAATTCTTCAGAAAAATTAAATTATTATTATCATAAAGAACAAAATTCTTCGTATAAGAATTCAATTCTTTTCAACTAGAACAAAATTTTTAGTATAGGAATTAAATTATGTAAAAAGCTTTTTAAAAAAATTCTTCGAAGACATTCAATTATTTTTAAAAATTGTAATACAATTCTTGTCAAAAATTTAATTCTTATTATAAATAACAAAATTCTTTGTAAAAATTCAATTATTTTCAAAAATAACAAATTTTTTAATATGATTCAATTATTTTCTAAACTTTTTATAATTTTCTTCGCAGATATTCAATTATTATTGTAAAATGTAATATAATTCTGGGCAAGAACTCAATTATCATTATAAATAACAAAATTCTTCGCAAAAATTCAATTATTTTCAAAAATAACGAATTATTTAGCAGGCATCCAATTATTTTTAAAAATTTCATAAAATTCTTCGCATAAATTCAATTATTTTCAAAAATTTTTAAATAAAGTTCTTGAGAAGAATTCCAATTATCTTTGTATAAATAACAGAATTATTTTTAAAATATTTTCAATTTTTTAATGAAGTTTCTCGAAGGAATTCAAATATATTTAGAAAATTAAAAAAAATAGTTCTGAGATATTCAATTATTTCGAAAAATTTAAGTAAACTTCCTTTCAAAATTCTATTTTAAAAAAAATGTTGACAAAGTAAAATTGCAATTTTAAATTTTTTAATTTAATAAAACTTTCCTAAACAATTCAATTATTTTCAATACAATTCTTCTTAAGAATTCAATTATTTCCACAAATAATACATTTTTTTATGGGAATTCAATTATTTAAAAAAATTTGAATAAAATTCTTCATAAGAAATCAATTATTTTCACAAATAATAAAATTTTTCTCCGGAATTCAATTATTTTCAAAAATAAAATTTTTTACTGGAATTCAATTCTTTAAAAAAAATTTTTAATACAATTCGTTTCAAGAATTCAATTATTTTCATAAATAACAAAACTTACAGCAGAGTTTTAATTATTTTTTGTACAATAATTTATAGTTAGAATATTCTGATGATATAAAATAATGATTTTATCACTGTCATCTTAAATTTCTTCATGTTTTATAATATTATTCTCAAAAGTTATTGAAATTCAGAAGGTTTGGATTTAAAAATCTTTATTCCTATAGAAAAATAATAGGTAATGATTAAATATTTATGTAAAAAAAAAAATATTGATTTTTTTGAATAATTTTACAACTTAAAAAATTCGTAAATAAATGTAATTCAAATCAATTTTTTTGAAAATTTAATAATTTTTGAAGTGAATCAGAATAATTTTCAGGGTCAGGAAAAAAGTGAAAAAATTTTTTGGAAATCAGGGAAAAGTCAGGGAAAAACAAAATTAAATTTTTGTGGCAACCTTGATAGTGAACTATTTATAGCAACAATTATTGTCATCAACTGTTTACTACAATTAATTGTTTATGAATTTTTTTTCCATTATTCATTATGTTTATATTGCAACTCGTATTTCTCAATTTTTTTTTTTTATGAAATAATATTGTAAAAACCTGCGGCAATTTTTTCTCTTTTTCTTCTTTTTCTTCTATGTGCATTCCGCCAACTTCAATGATTGACGGCGTTATTGGTCGAATTCCGTGTAATATAAAATGTGAATTGACAAGAATCAATGCAACTTCTTTCTGCAGATCATAAACAGTTGGATAACCGGGTCCAAAATATTTTTCCACATATTTGTCCTGTATTTTGATACTGTGATTGAATAGAATTTTCATGAAATTCGAGTAAATTGTGTTGACCACTCTTTGCCAGAATGTCATTTTTTGCGAATAATTCACCATTCCCGATGGTACGAATGAGGGATTTATTGGATTTCCGAATGGATCGTTCATGAAGTCAAATAATGCATTACTTGACATTGCAACAATTGGCGCATTTAAATGGCGACCGAGCGCGAAATAACATGGTGCAAAAAATAGCTGTGGTAGGGGAAAGAATAATCGAAGAATTAGAATTCAAAATATTAATATTTATTTTTTCATTAATTAAATTAAAAATGCTAATTTCAAAATGCTACTTTTGAAATGCTCATTGAATTAGAAATATTAATTTCAAAATTTTAATTGACCTAGATCTATCTTTTAATTTCAAAATGTTAATTGAATTACAAATATTAATTTAAAAATTTGTATAAATATTTCAGGGCTCGAACTAGGTCCGTAAATCCCGTAAAGGTTCGTAAATTTAAAGTAAAGTCTGTAAAAGTAAGTTTTTTTAAAAAAAAGGTTCGTAAAGGCCGTAATTTGAAAAAGGACAAAAACTTCGTAAATTGTATGATATAATTTTGGAAATTTTGAAAAAGTTAGAAATAATTATAGAAATTTAATTATTTTCAAAAGTAATAAAACTCTTCACAAAAAATTTAAATTTTTTCAAAATTTTTTCAAAATTCTCGTCAAAATTCCAATTATTTTTATATAAATAATAAAATTCTTCTCTGAAATTCAATTATTTTCAAAAATTTCCCTCAATTCAGAATACACTATTTCAAAAAAATTTTCCAAAAAATTATGTAAAAATTTTTTTACAAAATTCTTCGAAAAAATTAAATTATTTTTAAAAATTGTAATAAAATTCTTGTCAAGAATTTAATTATCATTATAAATAACAAAATTCTTTGTAAAAATTTAATTATTTTCAAAAAGAACAAAATTTTTACGAGGAATTCAATTATTTTTAAACACTGCATAAAATTCTTCGCAGATGTTCAATTATTTTCAAAAATAACAAATTTTTTAGCAGGCATTCAATTATTTTCAAAAATTATCACATAATTCTTCACAACAATTCTTTTATTTTCAAAACTTTTAAAAAAGTTCTTGACAAAAATTCAATTATTTTTATAAATTATCCAATTTTTTTGTAAGAATTCAATTATTTCCAAACAGAACAAAATTCTTAATATAGGAATTAAATTATTTATTTATTTATATATTTATTTATATATGTGTTTACGGGCACAAAGCCCTTTTGTACAAAGTACTTAACAATATATTAAAACTAATTAACAAGAAGTTAGCGTAGAGAAAGTTCAAACATTATTATTTTCGAAGATTGCTAACTTTAAATTCCTGACAAATTTGCTCATTGGTGTTGTAAAAAAATCTAAATTATTATTAGCAAGTAAGTTTGCTGCTTTACAAATTCTATGAATAGGTGAATTCTCACCATACTCTGTTCTATGATAACCTAACTTAAACAAACCACTAACTCTCCTCAAATTACGCGATGGTATATAAAAATTAATTAGTTCAAGCAATTCAGGACAAACGAATATTCCATTTACAGTTTTGTATAAAAATAGAAGATCAGAATATAAGAATCTCGTCGATAAATCCTGAATTCTGAAGTGCGATCTCAGCATACCATATTCATGACTATAAAAATCGTGATTTACATTTGCCTTATAGGCTAAAAAACGCAAGAATCTGTTTTGAATCTTCTCCAATCTATCAATGTGGACATCATAATAAGGCCTCCAGGCAATCGATGCGAACAAAACAGGCGATCTAACTAAAGAAAGATACAAAGTTCTAATAGCTGTTATGTTGTTAAACATCGATGCATTTCTGGTCACAAAACCAAGAGTCCTGAGAGAATTCTCAGCTACATGATCTATATGTTTAGTGAAATCGAAAGTAGATTGTAAAATTACTCCAAGGTCACGAACCTCCCCCACTCTATTTAGAATAGAATTGCCAATTTTGTAATTAAATAATTGCGGTGATAAAGATTTTGAAAAAGTGATTACCGAACACTTCTTAACATTTAACAAGAGTTTGTTAGTTAAAGACCATTTATATAATTTATCAATGTCTTTTTGAAAGTCCTCGGCATCAGCTGTGGAATTGATAACTTTATATAATTTCATATCATCCGCAAATAAAAGAAATAAAGAGTGTTTAAATAAAGATGAGACATCATTTGTAAATAAAATAAATAAAAGTGGTCCGAGGTTCGAACCCTGAGGCACTCCCGATGTAGCATAAAACACATTTGAATAGTCGTGATTAACACGAACTGTGAGCGTTCTGTTTGATAAATAGCATTTTACCCATAAAAGAAAATTTTGAGAAAGCCCAAAGTCCCTCAGCTTTGCCACCAGAATATCGTGATTTACCTTATCAAAAGCTTTTGAAAAATCTGTGTATACAGCATCAACCTGGAGGCCTCGCTCAAGATTGTTAAGTATAAAATTAGAAAATATACACAAATTGGTTTCCACAGATCTGCCTCTAACGAAGCCGTGCTGTTCGCCTATAATGAAATTAGACAACTGAAAATAAATTACATCAAGTACTAAACTCTCAAATACTTTCGAGATTGCACTGAGTATAGTAATCGGTCTGTAATTTTTTACTTGATCTTTAGATCCATCCTTATAGATAGGAACAATAATTCCCTTTTTCCACTCAGAAGGAAAAGTGCATGTAGACAAAGACATATTAAATATAATATACAAAGGTTCCAAAAGAGGCAAACGGCAAGACTTCAAAAAAAGTGGTGGTATATCATCCAGACCTGGACCCTTATTTATATTTAAATTTTTGAGCTTTTCCATAATTGATTGTTTATCTATAGAGAAGGATTGCAGAATAAAAGAATCATTCAAGTAGTTCGTTGAGGTTGACGGAGTCGTAGATGTGTCATATACACTATTAAAAAAACTGGCAAAGATATTTGCAATATCGAAATTATTGTTTGCCATTATATCATCATAAAACATAATATTAGGGAGTCGATTATCTTTGCGTAATTTGTTTACATAATTCCAAAATTGTTTTGGGTCATTTATAATTGAATTTTCAACCTTAGAAATGTAAGAATTGTAGCAGCGATTAGAAAGATTCTTGCAATCTGATCGCAAACGTGAGAATATTTTATAGTCATGTGGATCATTAGTTCGCTTATACTGCAAATGAGCTAATTTCTTAAAAAAAGTTCGCCTTTTAAGTTCAAAAGTAAACCATGGAGGAAAGTTAGTCTTCCGAATACTTTTTATTGGAACAAAAAAAATCAAATGCGGTGTAAATGTAATTGTAAAAATTATCCAGAGCTTCGTTAACATCAGGCGTGTTTAGTACTAACAACCAATCTATATCAGAGAGGAAAGTATATAAACCGGCCATGTTTGCATTCTTGAAATCATAAAAAAAGTTACATTCTGATGAGACATTAAATAAATTACTTTTATTAATAAATTGAATAATCAATGACAAAGGAGGATGATGATTGTCAACTGGAAGAATAGAATCATTAGGTGAAATCAAATTGTAATTTACAGAGTTTAAAAAAATTAGATCTAACAGTACATCATTTTGGTTAGAAATTGTGTTTAATTGAATTAAATTAAGAAATTCCAAAGTATCAGATAAGATTTTTTATCAGTATCAGACAATTTTTTATAAAATTCTTCGAAGAAATTAAATTATTTTTAAAAACTGTAATACAATTCTTGTCAAGAATTTATTTATCATTATAAATAATAAAATTCTTCGCAAAAATTCAATTATTTTCAAAAATAACAAAGTTTTTAACGTATGATTCAATTATTTTCAAACACTACATAAAATTCTTCGCAGAAATTCAATTATTTTCTAAACTTTTCATAATTTTCTTCGCAGATATTCAATTATTATTGTAAAATGTAATATAATTCTGGGAAAGAATTCAATTATCATTATAAATAACAAAATTCTTTTCAAAAATTCAATTGTTTTAAAAAATAACAATTTTTTAGCAGGCATTCAATTATCTTCAAAAATTTCATAAAATTCTTCGCAGAAATTCAATTATTTTCAAAATTTTAGAATAAAGTTATTCAAAAGAATTCGAATTATCTTTTCATAAATAGCAGAATTTTTTCCAAAAATTTAATTCTTTTAAAAAATAACAAACTTTTTAGCAGGAATTCAATTATTTTCAAACACTTCATAAAATTCTTCGCAGGAATTTAATTATTTTCTAAACTTTTCATAATTTTCTTCGCAGATATTTAATTATTATTGTAAAATGTAATACAATTCTGGGCAAGAATTCAATTATCATTATAAATAACAAAATTCTTCGTAAGAATTCAATTATATTTTCAAAAATAACGATTTTTTAGCAGGCATTCAATTATTTTCAAAATTTTCAAATAAAGTTCTTGGAAAGAATTCGAATTATCTTTTCATAAATAACAAAATTCTTTACAAAAATTCAATTCTTTTAAAAAATAACAACATTTTTAGCAGGAATTCAATTATTTTTTAAAATTTTCATATTGAATTCTTCACAAAAATTTTATTATTTTCAAAACTTTTAATAAAGTTCTTGACATAAATTCAATTATTTTTGTAAATAACAAAATTTTTCGTAAGAAAATCAATTATTTTCAAAAAGAACAAAATTCTTAGCATAGGAATTAAATTATTTAAAAATTTTTCTACAAAATTCTTCGGAGAAATTCAATTATTTTTAAAAATTGTTATACAATTCTTGTCAAGAATTTAATTGTCATTATAAATTACAAAATTCTTCGCAAAAATTCAATTATTTTCAAAAGTAACGATTTTTTGAAGGCATTCAATTATTTTTTTCTTGGAAAGAATTCGAATTATGTTTTCATAAATAACAGAATTCTTTCAAAAAATTCAATTCTTTTAAAAAATAGCAATATTTTTAGAAGGAATTCAATTATTTTTGAAAATTTTTCATAAAATTATTCACAGAAATTCAATTATTTTCAAAAATTTTAATAAACTTCTTTGGAATTCTCGTTGAATTTTGTAATAAAAATTGATTTAAACATGAATTTCAGTTAAAATTTGAGATAATTATTGAATAATATTAAAAGCATTGTAGCGTAATTTTTTTGCAATAATTGAATTTTGAAAAAGTTGCAAATGAAAATTTTAAGGAAAATTCGAATTTTTTTATACTTTTAATCAAAAATTCTGTAGAATTAATTTTTTTTTGAAAAAGTTTAATTGAATTTTTTATTTTTTGCAATATATTTAATTGAAGAATTTTCGAATAATCAAAATTTCATGTTCATGTTTTCTAAAAAAGTTCTTTTTGAGAATTTAGAGTAGAATTTTGGTTAAAAATTGTAGAAAATAATAATTGAATTAAAATGATGATAATAATTTTGAAAAAGTAGCAGTAACAATATTCTTATAATGTAAAATAATGATTTTATCACACGGTCATCTTTAATAATTAAAAAACATGAAGACATCGATTACTCCGAGTCAAAGACTCGGAGTTATCGATTTCTTCATGTTTTATAGTTATGGAAAAATTTTATTTTGTAGTTTTAAGTAAAATTTTCTCTTATTTGACTCGGACTGGTTATATTTTTATCTGTAATCGGTCCGTAATTTTTAATTTTTGGTCCGTAAAGTCAGTATTTTTAAATACTTTCACTGGTTCGAGCCCTGGTATTTACAAAATGTTACCTCGGTGACAATAAGATCGTATGGTGCATGAGAAGATTTATTTATCAAATCATTCACCGATTGTTGTTTAAAGATGTCACAAAATTTATGTCCAATATCGTCAGCCACCAATGTTATCCAAAACATATTTCTCATTGGCTTTATGAAACTTTGAAAACTGACATTATTTTGTTTAGCTGGAAGAATGTCACGAATGCTAATGTGTTTGTAGTTGTTGGTTTGTTGATTATTAAGTGGAAAATAGCTAATTATATCCACACTATGTCCTTTCTTAATTAAGCCATTCATCAATTTTTCGAACATTATAAAATGACTATTCACATTCGATGGAAATATTCCCAATATTCGATAGCCATTATTGAGTTCGAAATTCAGTGTAACACAAAATAATGTGAAGCACAAAAAACTTGGAAGACGCATTTTTTTATTTTTAACACTAGATTTTTTGTTTTCACTTGTTTGTTTTTTCAATTACTTCTTCTATTTTTTTTATCAAAATTTTCTGCTTTACGATAAATTAATGATAAATGATGAATATGATAATTTAACGATTAATGATAATTGATAAATAATAAATTCATTATACAAATACTTAAAATTCCAAAATTCGGATGAAGAACAAATTATTTATTGAAAAACAAATCTTTTGGATTTTTAAAAAGAAACAGGAACTTGTTTTATTCGTAACACAAGAATGCTTTCGATTTCCTCCTTCTTACATTACTATAGATTTATTTTCAATAAAGAGAAGTTTTTGCGCTTTAAACTATCCACGAGATTTCCCCTTCTCACAAAAATAAAACATTTATTCAGCTATATACAAAAAAAAACACTCATTATATTCCGATAAGATTATTATACACTCAGCATCTCAAACAGCTTCAAATGAGGAAAATATTATTTGAATATTCTAATTATTAATTTTAAGAAATTGATAATCAATGTCAAGTTCACAAAAACTGGGAATTTTTTGTCTTCACTGAAAATTTTGTAATCAATTTTATTCTACGTCAAATTTATTCATATCTTCTGTTTTGAAAAATATGAAAATAAACCTAAAACTTGTTTTAGTTTAAAATAAAAAATAAAGAAAACTAAAATTTGCTTTTTCAATTTTCTATCGATTAGTGGAAATATTTAGGGCCGGTTTCATCAACACTGATTAAAATTTAATCAATGAATAAATCCACCGTTCAATCCAAACTATTAATTGGAGTTAGTGAAACTAGTCTTGTTTCGGTTTTTGCAAATAATTGAAAAATTTCCATCGATTTGAAAATAATTAATGAATTATTATAAATTAAACATTAAATTGTATTAAAAATTAATTTTAATAATTTATGACGCTATTTACAAATTGTTGAATTAAATAAATATTTATTTAAATAATGTTACTTAAATTTATCACTCGGCGGTATTATTCTATTTTTTAAAAATACTACTTTTTTTTGTCTTGAAGTGCGTAATTATTGAAAAAAATAACGACTAATTAAATGTTATCTGACTTTTTTCGAAATTGATATTTTTTCATTCTTGGGGAATAATAATTTTGTGGCAATTTTCGCGACAATATAAATTAAATATAGAAGGAGAAGAATGCAGATTAGTAAAAATCCATAAACGTCAAGTAAAGCTATTTGCCACCATGACAAATCCATTCCTGGAGATCTTAATGCATTTTTGCCATTTTTTATTATATATCTTATCCAATATTCGGCAGTGTCAATTGGTGTCATTGGTCGATCTCTAAATGTCTCCGAAATACGTTTCGCTGCTTTTCTGCAATTAATATTTACATTTTATTAATTTTTTCACCACAAAATTTTTTTTTCTTTTTTTTGAAATTAATAATTAGTATTTTATTTTTATCCTGTTTTTTACTTTTGTTAGATTTTATTTAATTTATTATTTAATTTAATTTTTTTTATTTTTCATTTAAGATTTTATTAATTATTTTTCCCCATTTTCACTATTTTTTGTTATTAATATTCACTATTTTTTCCCCAATTTTCACTGTTGTGTTTACTGTTAGGTATTAATTATTAATATTTAGTATTTTTCTATTTTTACTATTTACTGGTATTAATATTTACTAATATTATTAATTTCGGTAAAAGACAAATAATGGAGAGTTAAAATAAAATTCGTACCCCAAGGGGAATCGAACCCCTTATAGTGTGTTCGGTTAAACGCTTAACGACTGCGGCTATCGCGGACTTCAGTATTTAATATTGATTTCTTCATATTTTGTTACCGTAAAACAAGTTTTGTTCGCTATGTTTATATTATTAAATAGATTAATAATAATAAATATTAAATAATAAAAAAGTATTAATAAAGAAATAATAAAATTAATAAATAAAATAATAATAATAAATAATAATGTTTACAACTATTAAACAATTAAGAGGAAAAATAATAAATAAATTACTATCATTACTGAAAGTAAAGTAAATTATTATTTTTTTGTAAATAAAATAAATTAATATTATTAAATAGTAAAAAAATAATATATAATTATATTATTTTTTATTAATTATTTATTTTTTTATTAATTATTATAATATATAATAATTAATATTATTAAAAATAGTAAAATAATGATAGCAAAAACAATTTTGCACTCACTTGTAGCTGAGATCGGTCAAAATTTTACTCAAAGCATTAACAAGGTCTTTATCGCTAAAATTGTCAATGTCCAATTTTATTGCGATATTTTTCGAAACATATAAATCAATGTTTACAAATTGATCGGCAAAAAGTGGTATTCCTATCATAGGAACACCACAATAAATTGATTCCTGTGTTCCCATGAGGCCTCCATGTGTTATAAATACTTTCACATTTGGATGTTCTGCAAATAAAATTTCATTTTTATTTTTTTTTTTATTTCTTGTTGATTAAAATCACAAATTGATGGATTTTTTTAATCAAATTTTTTTTTCTATTAAACGACATTTTTTGCAGAAAATAAATTATTTTTTATAAATTATTATTTATGAATCATAAATTATTTATAAATTATAAATTTTTCTGAAAAAAATGATTATTTATAAATTATTATTATTATTTTCAAATTATAAATTATTATTATTATTATTTTTAAATTGTAAATTATTATTTATAAATTGTAAATAATAAAATAATTGTTTACACTGTGATTAATAATTTTGCGACTCACGTAAAATTTTTAATTGCGGCATCCAGGGAAGTACGTGAACATTTTTCGGCAGTCCCTCTGGTAAATCTTCCTTTCTCGGTATTTTCATTAGAACACGAACAGGTGCAATTTTCGCAAATGCTTTGTAAAAATGATCGATTATATTTCGTGGAAATGTCTCTATTCTTACCATCGAACCAAAAGTAAAATAAACAACACCTTCATTACTTTCGTCCAACCATTTCTTTAGATCCTAAGTGGTATTGAAAGAAAAACAAAATTACAATAAATTAAAAAATTGATTTAAATTTAAATTTATTAAATTTAATTTAAATTAATTACTTATACAATTTAATAAATAAAAATTAATTAATAATTATTATTTAAAATCAAATTAATTTAATAAATTAAAACTAAATAAAATTAATTAATTAATTAAATTAGTTTTAGTCTTAATTTAAATAATTAATTTTAATTAATTAATTAATTAAATTAATTAAATTAATTAAATTAAGGGCATTTGAACCATGATGACGTCACAGATTTAAAACTAATGCTTTGCACAAACTGTGACGTCATCAAGGTTCAAATCCCCTTAATTAAAATTAATTAAATTTAATTACAGTTTCACCAAGCATATCAAATTGAGAAACTGAGAAATTTAAAATTAATTTAAATTATTTTTTTAATTTTGAAGAATTGTCAGTAAAAAATTAAAAAACCTTGGGTAATTCAGGACTGTCGTCTTGAATATGAAGACCTCCGACTTCGATGAGCGCTGGGGTAAATGGTCTCACACCATTTAGAGAAAAATATGAATTCACAAGTATCATTGCGACTTGAGATTCAGCTTCCCTAACGCCAATGGCATCGGGTCCAAGATATTTACGAATAATATCAGTTTGTGATTCAGTCAAGTAATTGAAATAAATTTTATTATAATTTGCACTAATAAGGTTGTAGAGTCTCGATGAAAAATCCAATTTTTCCTTGTAATTTATTAAATTATTCGAGACGAATGCCAAATTTTCGGGATTTGAAATTATATCGTGCATCCAGGGATAGAGAACAGCGGAACTCGCTCCAATTACCGGAACATTCCACAATGAACCCAGAGCCAAAAAACAGTGCGCTCCGAAAATCTGAATTTTTTTTCAAACACAAAAATAAAAAATTAGAAATTTTATTTGGAAACAAGAATTAAAAATTTTATTTGTAAAAAAATCAATAATTTTATTTCGAAATACAAGAATCAAAAAATTTATTTGTAAAAAAAAATAAAAAAGGTTATTTGCAAACAAGAATAAAAAATTTTATTTAGAAAAAAAATAAAAAAATTTATTTGAAAAAAATTACCGGGAAAATGACCGGCAACCGTTTCCAAATAACATTTTTAATTTTTGTTTGGTTATTAAATAAAAAATCATATTTAGAAACACAAAAATCTAAAATGTTATTTCGAACTATAAGAATCAAAAATGTTATATGGAATCACAAGAATCAAAAATTTTATTTGGTAAAACAAAAAAGAAAAATGTTATTTGGAAGCAAGAATCAAAAATTTTATTTGGGAAAACCAAAATGAAAATATTATTTGCAAACAAGAATCAAAAATGTTATTTTGAAAAAAAAATCAAAAAATTTATTTGGAAACACAAAATTCAAAAATGTTATTTGGAAACAAAAATTAGAAATTTTATTTGGAAACAAGAATTAAAAATTTTATTTGTAAAAAAAATCAATAATTTTATTTCGAAATACAAGAATCAAGAATGTTATTTGCAAATAAGAATCAAGAATTATATTTGAAAAAATCAAAAATTTTATTTGAAAACACAAAAATAAAAAATTTTAGTTTTGGAATTAACAATTGTCAGTCTTTAATTGAAGTAAAGTTTAATACTCTTGAATGTATTGTGTTTTTACTTTTTATCATTTGTTTTCAAACAATGATGAATCAACTGAAACTCGAGAATTTTTTGCTCTTTAAAGCGAATCGATATAAATTAATTAATCGTAAACTATAAATTATTGATAAGACGAAATGAGTCTTATTGAAAGAGAGAACAATGACTTGCAGATTTTTCTAACTAGTTATTCTAAAGATACTGTGATTATGCAATTTTTCGTATAATGCAGTCTGCTAGGAAATTGTCATTGTAGAAAAAAGTCGTTCTCACAATGACATAACATTTTATTAAATTATCTAATAATAAATTTTTTTCACCAAACTTGTCATTAATGTGTATATAGTGTTTATAATTTTAAAGAGCTTTTAATTTTCGTTTTTAATTATTTTTTCAAAAAACTTCTAATTTTTAATTATGATTACTTTTTTAAGAGCTCCTAATTTTTAAATAGAAATTATTTTTATTTCTATCGTAATAAAAAATGTTTTCAATTACTTTTTGAAAAATCTATATTTGCTTTTTCTTTCCTAATTTTTTTTTTAATTTTTATTTTTAAATGTTTTGAATTTAAAAATCAATGAAATTCTAATTTAGTTGTAAGGTAATTACAATTAAATTTCTAATTTAGTGTCATGAGAAATTAAATAATAAAGAAAATTAATTCTATATAAAATTGTTTTAAAAATTAAAAAAAATATGAATTAAAAGTCATAACTTAATTTGTAAATTTATCTCAAGATTCAAAAAAATAAAAATCGTTACTTATAAATTATTGTACAAAAACAAATTTTTATTCATGAAAAATATTTATTTTTGTTAGAAAAATGTTGTAACTTTTGTAATTTGTATATATTTGAATATGAAATAATTTATTATCTGCGAAGAATTTTATTACAATTTTTTTTAAATAATTAAATTCTTGCTAGAAGTTTTATTAAAATTGTATTTAAACTAATTGAAATTTTAATACCTATTGTATTAAAATTTTCGAAAATAATTAAATTCTTTATAAAAATTTAAATAAACTTGTTATTTAAAATTATTAAATTCTTATAGATAATTTTTATCAAAATTTTTGAAAATAATTGTATTCTTTAAAGAAATTTTATTACAATTTTTGAAAATAATATTTAATTTTATCAAAAAATTCCATTAAAATTTTTCTTTAAATAATTGACATCTTTCGAGAAAGTTATTAAAACTATTTAAAATAATTCCTGCGCTGAACTTTATTATTCATGAAAATAATTAAGAGAATATTTTCGAAAAATTTTATTAAAATTTTTGAATTTTTGAAAATAATAAAATTCTTTCAAGGAATTCAATTAAAATTTTGTTAAAAATAATTGAATTCTTACAAAGAATTGTATTAAAATTGCATTTAAAATAATTGAATTCTTGTGAGAAATTTTATTTGAAAGAAATAAAATAAATAAAACTGTATTTCAAATAATTGAATTTTGGATGAAGAATATATAATTTTATAAAAATTTCCGAGAATAATTGAATTTTTTCGAAGAATTTTATTAAATTTTTTCATTAAAAATAATTGAATTCTTAGGATGAATTTATTTGAAATTTTTTTAATTAATTAAATTTTTTTGAAGATTAAAGTAAAATTGTCATTGAAAATAATTAAATTCTTTTTGAAAAATTTTATTAAAATTGAATTCAAAATAATTGAAGTCCTGCTAATAATTTTGGTTCCCATGAAAATAATTTAATTTTTGCGAAGAATTTAATTAAAATTTTTGAAAATAATTGAATTCCTGAGAATAATTTTCGTTCTCATGAAGATAATTTAATTTTTGCGAAGAATTTAATTAAAATTTTTGAAAATAATTGAATTTCTGAGAATAATTTTCCTTCTTATGAAAATAATTTAATTTTTGCGAAGAATTTAATTAAAATTTTTTGAAAATAATTTAATTGTTTTGAAGAATTTTATTAAGTTTTTTTTTAAATAATAAATAATAATAATAATAATAATAATAATTAATTAGTTAATTAGTGGATTTTTTAAAATCCTGAATCTGAAATTATTCAACAATTGATGTTGACATTTGAAAATAAAGAACTTTATTCGTTTGTTCGAAAAAAAAAATTATGAACGAAGAAAAATAATCCAGGATGTTTTTGTAATTTTATCCCTTTATTATAATTTGTAAAAGTAAATGTAAAATTATTTAATAATTTTTAATTTTTTTCTGTTTTTTTGTTTCCAGGTCAGTCAATGAAATATTCTTTCGGCGGAAATTACTTGTGAGTAGAAAAAAAGTATTTTCTTTTAAATTTATGTATAAGGCATGAGGTTGAATATCTTACCTCGACAATAATTGCATCGTATGGCGGATCATTGGGTGGATTTTGTAGGAAATTGAGAATTTTTTCATCACCCATACCCTGGCAAAGTTGATTGCCAGCAACATTAGCGACAAAAGTCACTGGTGTTCCGGATGTGTACAATTTCATCTCGTGATATGTTAAATTATTCACGAGTCCTTGCGTGACTTGAGGATAAACAATATCCGAATAATTAGGATAGGGCTTTTTCAATGGGAACGAACTTATCACGTCCACTTGATGCCCCATTTTTGCGAGACCTTTCATTAATTCACCGTACATCATGAAATGACTTTTTGCATTGAAGGGAAAAATTCCCAAAATACGATAGGCATTGCAGTATGAAAAGACACTTATAATTAGTGTCAAATGTGTCGTTAGTTGCATTTTTAACTTTTTTTTCTATTCACACTTTTATTATTAAATTAAAATTAAAATTTGTTTAAATTAATCTTATTTAATTATTAAATTTAATTATTTAATTTAATTATTCAATTTAGTTTTTTATTCAAAAAAGTTCAATTTAATTTTATTCAATTATTCCATTCAACTATACAATTTAATTATTTAATTTAATTTTTTCAACATAATTATTCAATTTTATTGCTCGATTTTATTATTTAAATTTATTATTCAATTTATTTATTGAATTTGATTTAATTTACTTTTTTAATTTATTATTTATTTGTAGACCTTACATTTTTAATTTAATTATTCATGTTAATTATTCAACATAACTATTAAATTTTATTGTTCAAATTTATTATTCAATTTATTTATTCAATTTTATTATTAAATTTCCTTTTTTTATTTAATTACTCAACTTAATTATGCAATATAATTATTCAATTTTATTGTTCGATTTTATTATTTAATTTTATTATTCAATTTATTTCTTAAATTTGATTATTTAATTTACTTTTTCAATTTACTTAATCAACATAATTATTAAATTTTATTATTCGATTTTATTATTCAATTTTATTATTCAATTATTTCTTAAATTTGATTATTTAATTTACTTTTTCAATTTACTTATTCAACATAATTATTCAATTTTATTTTTCGATTTTATTACTCAATTTTATTATTCAATTTTATTATTCAATTATTTCTTAAATTTAATTATTTAAATCACTTTTTCAATTTAATTATTCAAATTTATTGTTCGATTTTATCATTCTCACTATTTAATGTAAATTAAAGTTCTATTAAACTGAAAAATAATGAAAAATTTTTAATATAATTTACAAAATGCAATATTATGTTTCACTTGCAATGCTTCTTTCTAATTTTTTATTCCGTCAGTTAATTTTTCTAGTAGCGTAATTTTCATTTGTATTTCTTTCCTCATTATACATTTCACAATTTTTTTCTGGTAATTCTTGAAAATTAAAAATTATTTTTGATATTAAATTTTAAATATTTTTTTATGAATAGAATTGGTCTATTATTTTTAACTTATTTTATTTATTTATCAAAACAATACTATTCTTCTATTTGATGAATTCTTCGTTGTAATAATAAATTTTTAAAAATGAGACATTAAATGGAAATTTGTTTTCAGAATCGAAACATTCTTCCTTAGCGACTGATCGGTTAAAGAAAAAATTTTTTTGCATATCCCCTCTAGTGAGAGATTTTTATTTTTAAAATTAGAAACATTTTTTTTAGAATAATATTGGAATGACTCGTTAAATGACAGTCCAACTTTGACAATATATTTAGGAATGCGTGCAAGTATTCATTAATACTTGCGCAATGATGAATGAAAATTAGTGGAAAATTGTCTATCATCAAAAATGTTGCTTCGAATTAAAATAGTGACAACTGTAAAATGTATGCCAAGAAATTAAATTAATTTCGGTTTTTTATTTATTTGTAATTATTATTGTTTTTATTGTTATTGTTATTTTTATTACATAAATATTAATAATAAGAATAATATTAATAATAAAGTAATAAATTTAATAAAATAATAAATTAAGTAAAAAAAAAAGAAATGGAAATTAATAATAGAATAATAAAAAAAAAATTATAATTGGACAAATATAAACAAAATAGTGAAAAATGACAATAAAAGTTTATCAGGCATGATTTTGATGTTTAGACAATTTTCATTTAATATTAGAAAAATTACTGCAACTGCAAATTCACTGCAGTTAATTAAATCTTAAAAGTTCCAAATCTCCTGATGAATTAAAAAAATGATAATCTTTTGTAATTTAAAGGTTAAAGATTAGAGTTCAATATACCGCATATGGTGACATTTACGTAAATTGTCAACCAAATTAATCTTTTAACAGATAATTATAAAGCAAAATTGAACATTTAAAAGATTATTAAAAATTATTTAAAAAAATGTTTAATATTTCAAAAAAAATTCAAATTACTAAAGAAAATTTTATTTTTTCGCAAAAGGTTCAATTTTTTATAAGTAAAAATTAAAAAGATTCGTATAAATATATAAATACAGAAAGAATAAATAAAGAAATATATAAATTGAGATTTTTAGCATCACAAAATGAATTTTATTCTCAATATAATCTTAGAAATGTTCTCCCTAAGTTTGAAATTAATTCGCAATAATTTGATAACTAGAATATAAATTTAGATAAAAAAAATAATTTTTTCTTAAATTAAGTAATTAAAAAGTAACGAGTATACAAAAATTTATTTATTTTCCTTTTTGTAATTATTCGATATTTTGAATTTATTGATTTTTTTTCGAATTTTGTGGATTTGAAAATTTTGTAAGTACCATTTGTAAAATTTTTTTGACAAACAATGCAATTAGCGTGATGATGATTGTAGTGGAGAATAACACAAATGCGTAAACGTCCAACAGTTCGACCTGCCACCAATGTAAATCAATAGCCGGTGATCTCAAAGCATTTGGTCCATTTCTAATGACATATTCAACCCAGAAATTGGCAGTATCCAATATGCTCATTGGCCTATCTCGAAATAGGAGAGATTCAAGTTTCGCTGAATTCCTGCAGGAGAATTACATTTTCAATTATTTTTGTTTTTAATAATAGCTGATATTGTTAGAAATATTTAAATTAATTGTTTAAATCTAAATAAATAATAATAATTAATAATTAATAATTAATTAATTATTAATAAACTCCTTTGACTGAATCAAAACGCGACCTATTCGGATGCGCCACTTTCGGACTCTCTTGTTAATTAATAATATATAGTAATTATAAATATTAATATTCCATTGCTATAATTATTTATATAATTGTATATTTGATTATTAAGATAAATGTATATTTATATATTTATCTTAGTTTGTAAAAATCACTATTTTATTTATTACTTTATTATTTGTAAAAAAAAATATTTTACTTGTATTTCGGATCGGTTAGGATGGTGTTTAGAGCTTCGGTTATTTTTTTCTCATTAATTGCGTTCTTGTCCAAACGAATGGCCATATTCTTTTTCACATAAATCTCCATATTTGGCAGTTGATCGGAGAAAAATGGCAGACCTATTAATGGCACGCCATAGTAGAGAGCCTCCAGAGTGCCCATTAATCCTCCATGAGTGATGAAAACCTTCGTGTTATTGTGTCCTATTCAAAAAGAAATGATAATTATTTTTTTTACAAAATAATTTTCTCCAACGCTTGCTCTGAAAGGAGGACTTTTCTTGTTAGAAAAGCGTGGCGAAAGTAGAACTTTTTTCAACTCCTCTGAACAGAGTGACGAAAGTGAATCATATGACGTTACTCTTTTTTCCTTGAAAATTAAGAAAATAATTTTCTAAAAGTACAGGGCTCGAACCAGTGAAAGTATTTAAAAATACGGACCTTACGGAGAAAAAATTAAAAATTGCGGACCATTTACGGACCAATTACTGACAAAAATGTAACCAGTCAGAGTCAAAGAATTTTACTTAAAACTACAAATTAAATTTTTCATAACTATATAAAACATGAAGATATCTTTATGTTTTCTAATAATTTATGACCGAGTGATAAAATCATTATCAATTCAATTATTATTTTCAAGAATTTTCAAATCCATTTCTTTACAACATTCAATTTTACGAAATTTCAATTATTCGTAAATTCTTCAATTAAATATTTATTAGAAAATAAAAACTTAAATTAATACCAAAAAAATTCAATTAAACTTTTTCGAAAAAATTAATTTCAAAATTCAATTATTTCTAAAAATCCACGCTATATTGCTTTCAATATTAAATTATAATCTAAAATTTTAACTGAAATTCATTTTTATGAAATGAAAATCAATTTTTATTAGAAAATTCTACAAGAATTTAATTATTTAAATTGAAAAGTAAATAATTTATTGAATAATTGAATGTTTCTTAAAATTCAATTCCCACAAAGAATTTTATCAACAAATTTTTAAATAATTAAATCCTTTCAACAAATTTTAATAAAATTCTTAAGAATAATTACATTTTTCGAGGAATTCGATTAAAATTGTATTAAAAGTATAATTGAAATTCTACAATGAGTTTTTTTATTTTTGAAAATAATTGAATTCCTAAAAAGAATTTTATTATTTTTGAACAATATTTAATTTTTGCGAAGAATATTATTACTCTTAAAAATAATTGAATTTCTGCAATAATTTTGTAATTTTTATAAAATTAAAATTTTTTTCGTGTTTTTAACTAAAATTCTTCTTCATAAACATTATTTTTAATAATTTTTGAAAAAGTTCTTTGAGAATTTTTAAATTCATTTATATATATTTCAATTTTACAAAATCTTAATTATTCGTAAATTCTTCAATTAAATATATATATATTAGAAAATAAAAACTTGAAATAATTTTTTAAAACATCCATAAATTAATTTTTTTAGAAAAATTAATTCCACAGTTAAAAATATGATAAATTCTAAATTCTCAAATATTTCAATTTGAAACCTATTTAAAATTCAATTATTTCTAAAAATTCTCGCTCTAATGCTTTTAATATTCAATTATAAATATTAAAATCGAAAATTATAACTGGAATCAATTTTTAAATCAATTTTTAATAGAAAATTCTACTAAAATTTAATTATTTAAATACAAAAATAAATAATTTATTTCACTGGCGAGAAAACTTATTAGACGGGTGGTCCAGGCAAATGCGAATACTCCTAATTTTCAAGTCGCTCTGTAGGCTCAAAATTTAGTATTAAGGAAATGTATATAAGAAATATTTGTAAGAGAAATTTACGAGATGTAAACAAACACTTGTATAGCCAAGATTGTAGGCTGAAGACGAGTGTATAAACAAATAAATAAATAAATAAATTGAATTTTCATTAAGAATTTTATCAACAAATTTTTAAATAATTCAATTCTTTCGACGGATTCTAATAAAATTTTTAAGAATAATTACATTTTTCGAGGAATTCGATTAAAATTGTATTAAAAATAATTGAAAATCTGCAATGAGTTTTTTTATTTTTGAAAATAATTGAATTCTTAAAAAGAATTTTATTAATATTTACGAAAATAATTGAATCTATGTAAAAATTTTATTATTTATGAAAATAATTGAATGATTGCGAAGAAATTTATAAAAAAAATTGTAAATAATTGAATTCCTGTGAAATTTTAATTATTATATGAAAATAATTGAAGGTTTGCGTAGAATTGAATTAAATTTTGGTAAATTGAATTGAATTAAATTTTTTTTAAAATAATTGAATTGAATTTACAATTTACGAAATTTTCGTCTTTTCTCAATAAAATTACGGACCTTACGGACCTTTTTTAAAAAAAAAACTGACTTTTACGGACTTCAGGCAAATTTACTGACTTTTAAGAGATTTACAGACCTATTTCGAGCCCTGAAAAATAGTAGAGAGGGAAAAAACTTTTTCCTAAAGTCATAATTATTTATATCGTCACTTACGTAATACTGGAACTTGAGGAATCCACGATGAGGTCATGACATTATCAGGAAGTCCTGGTAAAAGTTTATCACGATTTGCAACTTTCATTAATACCTTTATTGGCGCTAATTTAGAGAATGATGCATAAAATGCAAGTAAAATATCACTGGGGAGACTTTCAATGAGAATCATCGAACCAAGACTGAAATAAACCACCCCACGAGTACTTTTATCCATCCATTGTTTTAATTCCTTTTTATAAAGAGAAAAAAAATAGATTTGTCCCATGAGTAAATTTATTAGTTTCATTTTATGATAAACTTAGAAAATCGATTTGCTTTTTTTTTTGTTTCTAAAGCCAACCTTTCGTTTCTTTTTCATTGTATTGAATAGTTAACTACACTGGAACTCCCAAGAGAGTCACTCGTCGAGTTTTATGTGTCTCTCTTGGAGAGTGTGACCTTGAGGCTTTCTGAGTCTCACTAATGCTAAAATAGTAATAATAATACTATAGAAATAATAATATTTGAATAAAAATACTAAAAACTAAAGAATGTTCCTATAATTGTGATTAAAATGTTAATTTTTTATTTAATGGATTTATTTAATTTATTAACGGGTTATGTACAATTGTACCGCGCAAAAAGATGAAACTTTCCCGATTTTTTTTTTTGACACAATAAAAAAAAATGTATTCAAAAATCTTTTGTCAACGTCGAATGGTACATGTTTCTAAGTACTTGGTGAAAATTTTTCATCAAAAAATATTAAATAATAAAAATGTTTGAAATAATATTGAAAAATCTCCTCTTGGTGACTCTCGAAAGTTCCAGTGTACTACGTAAGGCGCATGCGCTGGGAGAGGGGGGGTCAACGGGTGCGAGAGAGAAGTTCGTGTCTTTCTCTCTCACTCTCATTGGCCGGCGCTTGCGCCTTACGTTCCAATTAATGCTCCGAGTCAGGAATGATCGTTTATTTCATCGTTTTGTTATTAAATTTAATAATTTTTATTAATTAATTAAATTAAGAGTGGAATTAAACTCACAGGTGTGAATTCATCATCATTCTGTTCGGCATGAATTCCAGCAATTGGAATCACTGCTGTTGTGAATGGTTTTGGTCCATATAGTGAGTGATGATAATTTGTGAACATTAGAGCAACACTTCGCTCGACTATCCTGACATTTGGCATATTGGGATCCAAATATTTTCGCATTGCCTCCGTTTGCCTTTTCTCGGTCAATCTCTGAAATCTAAATCTCGTGATGTGATGAACAAATGTGCTTTGCAAGCGTTCGAAAAACGTCGAGATAAATGCTTTGTTCATGAAGACATTCGTGGCAAATGCAGTCGAACTGGGATTACCAATTGCCTCCGAGACCCATGAAAAATCCAATAATGTCGAAACCGTTATTACTGGCGCTTTTAATACGTATCCCAATCCAATATAACAACTCGAGCTGAATGCCTGAATTTTACGAAATGAATTATTTATTTTTTAATTTAAAAAATGGAAATTAAAAATTAACAAATAGAAATTTTAATAGAAAAGCATCAAATTTAGCTTTTAGTAAGCGTAAAATTGATTTTTTGACTAAATATTATGTGTTGCATAAAAGAAGCTACTGTCGCTCAGTTACTTTTGGACATTGAATTTTAATGTTCAATATTCTTTTTGTTTATAACCAATATCAAACTTTGGAAAATTAAGTGCGTTATCAACATAACGCTGCAAGTTACAGCTTCATAAAAAATATTTAATTTTAGAATATAATTTTCAAAATTAAATGGGTGCCAGTTTTAGCGTCATGTTACATACAGGGCTCGAACTAGGTGCCTAAATCCCGTAAAAGTCCTTAAATTTGCTTAAAGTCCGTAAAAGTCCGTTTTTTTTAAAGGTCCATAAAGTCCGTAATTTTATTGAGAAAAGACGAAAATTTCGTAAATTGTACGATATAATTTGGAGAATTTTAGAAAAGTTACAAATGGTTGGAGAAATTCAATTATTTTCAAAAGTAATAAAACTCTTCTCAGACATTCAATTGTTCAAAAATTTTTTTAAATTCTAGTCAAAATTTCAATTATTTTTAGAAATAATTAAATTCTTCTCCAAAATTCAATTATTTTCAAAAATTGTAATAAAATTCTTGTCAAAATTTCAATTATTCTCAAAAATTTTCCTCAATTCAATGATTTTCAATATCTACTAAAAAGTTTAATAAAGTTTTACAAAATAATTCAATTATTTGAAAAAAAAATTTGAATAAAATTATAAGCAAATCTTTAATTGTTTTCATAAAATAATAAAAATTTCACAGGAATTCAATTATTTACAAATTTTTTATAAATTTCTTCGCAATCATTCAATTATTTTCATAAATAATAAAATTTTTGCACGGATTCAATTATTTTCGTAAATAATAAAATTATTTTTAGGAATTCAATTATTTTCAAAAAAAAAAAAGAAAACTCATTGCTGAATTTCAATTACTTTTGAAACAATTTTAATCAATTCGTCGAAAAATGTAATTATTCTTAAGAATTTTATTAGAATTTGTCGAAAGAATTAAATTATTTAAAAATTTGTTGATAAAATTCTTTATGAAAATTTAATTTTTAAAAAAGTAATTATTCAATATATTGTTTTCTTTTGTATGTAAATAATTGAATTCTAGTAGAATTTTCTCATATAAAAATTTATTTAAAATAGATTTCAGTTTTAATTTTTTATTATAATTTTTATAATATTGAATATTAAAAGCATTAGAGCGTGAATTTTAGAAATAATTGAATTTTGAAAAGCTTTCAAATTGAAACCTTTAAGAATCTGAATTTTTAATATTTTTAACTGTGGAATTAATTTTTTTGTGTAAGTTAAATTGAGGATTTTTTTAAAAATTATTTTAATTTTTTATTTTCTAATATATATATTTAATTGAAGAATTTACAAATATTTGAAATTTTGTAAAATTGAATTGTATATACAAATGAATATAAAAATTCTCAAAGAACTTTTTAAAAAAAATTATTTAAAATAATGCTTATGGAGAAGAATTTTAGTTAAAACCCCGAAAAAAATTTTAATTTTGGAATAGTTACAAATTATTGCAGAAATTCAATTTTTCCAAATAATCAAGAGTAATAATATTCATCGCAAAAATTAAATATTGTTCAAAAATAATCAAATTCTTCTTCGGGATTCAATTATTTTCACAAATAATAAAACTCATCGCAGAATTTCAATTATTTTTAATACAATTTTAATCGAATTTCCCTAAAAATGTAATTATTCTTAAAAATTTTATTAAAATTCGTCAAAGGAATTCAATTATATTTAAAAATTGATTGATAAAATTCTTTGGGAGAATTGAATTTTAAGGAACATTCAGTTATTGAATAAATTATTTATTTTTGTAGGTATTTAAATAATTGAATTCTAGTAGAATTTTCCAATAAAAATTGATTTTCATAAAATAATAAAAATTTCACAGGAATTCAATTATTTACAAATTTTTTTATAAATTTCTTCGCAATCATTCAATTATTTTCATAAATAATAAAACTCATCGCAGAATTTCAATTATTATTTTTAATACAATTTTAATCGAATTTTTCGGAAAATGTAATTATTCTTAAAAATTTTACTAAAATTCGTCAAAAGAATTCAATTATTAAATATTTGTTGATTAAATTCTTTATGAGAATTCAATTTTAAGAAACATTCAAATATTCAATAAATTAATTTTTTTCGATTTAAATAATTGAATTTTAGTAGAATTTTCTAATAAAAGTTGATTTAAAAAATGAATTTCAGTTAAAATTTTAGATAACAATTGAATTTTTTCTTATAAAGAACTTTTTCAAAAATTATTAAAAATAATGGATTTGTAGAAGATGTTTAGTTAAAAAGGCGAAAAAAAAATTCAATTTTGGAAAAGTTACAAATTATTGCAGAAATTCAATTATTTTCAAGAGTAATAATATTCTTCGCAAAAATTAAATATTGTTCAAAAATAATAAAATTCTTCTTAGGGATTCAATTATTTTTAATACAATTTTAATCAAATTTTTGGAAAAATGTAATTAATCTTAAAATTTTTATTAAAATTTGTCGAAAGGATTCAATTATTTAAGAATTTATTGATAAAATTCTTTGTGGGAATTGAATGTCAAGAAACATTCAATTATTCAATAAATTATTTATTTTTGTATTTAAATAATTTAATTTGTAGTAGAATTTTCTAATAAAAATTGATTTTTATTTCATAAAAATGAATTTCAGTTAAAATTTTAGATAATATAATTGAATAATAAATTCAATATAGCGTGAATATTCAGAAATAATTGAATTTTGAAATTAATTTTTTTGAAAAAGTTTAATTGAATTTTTTGGTATCATTTTAAGTTTTTATTTTCTAATATATATATTTAATTGAAGAATTGACGAATAATTGAAATTTCGTAAAATTGTTTGTTGTAAAGAAATGTATTTGAAAATTCTTAAAAATAATAATTGAATTGATGATGATTTTATCACTCGGTCATGAATTATTATAAAATATGAAGAAACGATCACTCCTAGTCGAAGACTCGGAGTTATCGATATCTTCATGTTTTATAGTTATAAAAAATTAATCTATAGTTTTATGTAAAATGTTCTCTTATTAGACTCTGACTGGTTATATTTTTGTCAGTAATTGGTCCGTAATTTTTAATTTTTTATCCGTGAAGTCCTTATTTTTAAATACTTTCACTGATTCGAGCCCTGTACATAACACATAATAGAAATAAATTTCTACTAAAAAAGAGAAATTAAAAAAAGAAAACCTCTGTTATGATGAGATCGTAATGATGTGGAGGATTTTTGATGAATTTTTGCATTTTTTCGAGAGCCATTAAATCACAGAAATCATTGCCATAAGTTGTGGCAATGTGAATTATGGGATCGTGTCCAATTTGTGAGGCAAATTCAACTGAAACATTGTTAGTTAAATCCTGTCTTGTCCCATGTAAATTAATGATTGTCTTATAATTATCTGGAGGATTCTTGAGTTCAAAATGACTGACGACATCAATTTTGTGTCCCCGTTTAGCGAGGCCCTTCATTAGCGGATCGAACATATTATTGTGACTTTTTGAATTCATTGGAAATACTCCCAGAATTCTATAACTTTTAATTTCCACAATCACACCACAAACAATCAATAATAATTGAATTTTCATTTTCCCCTATTTCACAAATTTCAAAAACCAAAAAAAAACCACTTCTTCACTTTTTGATAAAATTTACCAATTTCTGTCGAAATTCTGTTGCTTAATTTTTTTTTTTATTTTATTGCAATAAGTTCTTAGTTCTAATAAAATAATTTATAAAAATTTTAGGTTTACAATATTTTTTTTTTTTGGTAGAAGGAATAAAAGTATTTAATTTTTTGGGGGAGTGAATAATAAAGATAGTTTTAATAGAGTAAATTTTTTTTACACGTAAATTAAAAAATGGAGTAAATAAAAAAAATTGTGGATTTTTTACACGAAAATTAAAAAAAATGGGGGAGTGAATAATAAAAATATTGTGTTAGAAAGTAAATTTTCTTTATAGTCGAGAACGGAAAAATTTTTAATTAGTAATTTTTCTTTGAAAGGGATGATAGAAAGAAATTGTTATAGACTCCGGAGAAAAAGATAATGCGCTCAGTGCAACGATGTTTTTCGACTGATAGAATTTAATGAAACAACGCAAAACGAGATAATAAAATCAGTTTCAATGCTCTGCTTGCATAATGCTTATTGAATGGAAAAATCTTTAGAAAAATTTTATTTAAAATTATATTTATGATAAACTTAATAATCTTATATATATGTTTAACTTAACTGTTGCAAAATTGATCTAGGCACTTCAAAAAAAAAAGAAAGAAAAAGTTACGTTTTATTTTTTAAACATCAGATAAAATTTACATTAATAAAATAAATCAGTGAATAATATTTTCTCTGTAAAAATGATGAATTATTTGTTATTCTAAATATTTTTATTGAAATTTTTATTTAACATCGAATAAAATTTACATTCAAATCAAAAAATTAAATACATTTTCTCTAAAAATGATGAACTATTTGTTGTTCTATAGTTAAAATTATGTTTTTGATTAGCTAGTTTACTTAAAAATAGTTAACAATGTTAAATACTTAGAAAGCTAAAATACCTCCACTTTTTTTAGTTGTTGGCCTTGTTGGCGGAAGGAAAACTTTAAAAATTAAATCTACAAGAAGTTTTAAGGAGAGAATTGTTAAAATCGAAAGTATTAAAAAGCAGAGCATTAAAAATCCGTAAACGTCGAGAAGTTCCTTTTTCCACCAATTTACACCGACTGCAGGTGATCTTAAAACATTTGCTCCATTTCGAATTACGTATTCTACCCAGTAATTGACAGTTTGACTCGGTGTTAATGGCCTGTCGTGAAATAATTTTGATTCACGTTTCGCTGATTCCCTGTGACACATTTTATAATTTTCTTTTAATTCTAATTTTAATTTTGTTTTTTTTTAAATTCAAAAAAGAATTTTCTTTTCTACAGTATAATTAAATTAATTAATTTCTTCTGTTTCTCTTGCTTTTTATATTTTGAAAAAACGATATTTTAATAAATATTTCTTCACTGAGGAAATATTATATAACTTAATATTTAAAAATGTTATGTTTGATTCAAACTGAATTTTCTTTTTTTTTTTTTTTTTTGAAAAACTGTATTCAAATTAAATTAAAAGTTGATTCTGTATAATTTAAAATCAACCTTAATTTATTTTTTAATAAAATATTTATTAAATTAGAAAATTAAAATTTTGTTGAATTTTTTATCAAAGAGAAAAAATTAAAAAATTATTTTTTTGAAAATTATGAAGAACATTTAATATTCAATTACCTGTAGATGGGATCATGTAAAAGAGAATTGAAAGCTTTGTTTAACTTCTCCTCAGTTATTGTTTTATAATCTAATAAAATCGACATATTCTTTTTCTGCAAAAGATGAGCATTTGCAAATTGATCTCCAAAGAGAGGTAATCCGATTGTAGGAATACCGTAGTGGAGTGCTTCTAATGTGGATAATAATCCTCCGTGTGTTATAAATAATCGAGTATTATTGTGCCCTGAAAATTCAAAATTTTCCATTTTATTCATTTTTTATTTTCTCCACTAATCAAATTCGATAAATTAAATATTAAAATTCTTATAATTTTTGTTCAATTAAAATTCATAGAATTTTCGATAAAAATTAAAATTTTTACACAATTTTCGATATAAATTAAAATTTATATATACAATTTTCGATAAATTAAAATTCATATACAATTTTCGATGAATTAAAATTCATACAATTTTCGATAAATTAAAATTTATACATTTTTCAATAAATTAAAATTTAGAGAATTTTCAATAATTTTAATATATAGTTTAAATACGAAATTTAATTATTTACTAAAATATATATGAGTAATTTATTTAAAAAGAAAAAAAGTTGATTGAAAATAAATTTATAATGGATTAATTTTTCTTCAAGTAAAATATTTTTTTTATAGAAAAATAATTATAGAGGGAATAAAATTATTTTTACATACCCATCAATTGATATTGAGGTAACCAAGTAGAAATGCGAACGTTGCTCGGAAGTCCTGGTGGTAATTTTTCCTCGTTGACAATTTTCATTAAAACTCTGATGGGCGCTATTTTTTCAAAAGCTGCGTAAAATGCGAAAAGAGTTTCCCTTGGAAGTGTTTCTAATAGAACCATTGATCCCAATGTAAAAATTACAACGCCATTTTTGCTTTCGTCCATCCATTCTTGAAAGTCCTTGGATTTTTTTTTTTTAGAAAAGCAGACATTTTTATTAATTTTAAAAAGATTTAGTTTTTTTTTTAACAAACTTTATAATAATTTTTCACAAATTTATTTTACTAATTCCTCTCTGTTTTTTTTTTTTTTTTACTAATTTTCCCAATTTTGATTTTTGGCATTTTATTAGACAATTTTTATTCTGTAAAAATTTCTCAAAGCCAATTTGGTCCGTTTTTGGGAAGAAGATGAAAATTGGAGATTTTTTCTAAAAATCAAACTATTTTTTTCCTATTCTGTATCACTAATTGAATAATTCATTAATAAATTATTTTGAAATTTAGCGTGGTCTTCATAAAGTATTTTGACATTTTTAATAATTCCAAAAAGATTTACTATTTATTAAGAAAAAAATGATTTTTAATAAGTTTAAATTTTTGTCACTTTAAACAAGTTTAGAAAAGTAGAATTGAAATTGAAAATTAAAATTGACATTGAAAATTCGTATTACAAAATTGAAAAATAGAATTAAAATTGAAAATTCGAATTCAGATTAAAAATTAGTATTGAAAATTAAAATTAAAATTGAAAATTAGAATTGATATTGAAGACAAGAATTGAAATTAAAAATTAGAGTTAAAATTAAAAATTAGAATTGAAATTGAAAATTGAAGTTAAAATTGAAAATTAGAATTGAGATTGAAAATAAGAATTGAGATTAAAAATTCGAATTGAAAATAATAATTGAGATTGTAAATTAGAATTAAAATTGAAAATTAAAATTAAGATTGAAAATTTGAATTGAAATTGAAAAATTGATATTTAATAATCGAATTAAAAATAAGAATTGAAATATAAAATTCCATTTAAAAATAAGAATTGAAATTGAAAATTAGAATTAAGATTAAAAATTAGAATTGAAATTGAAAATTAAATTTAAAATTGGAAATTTGAATTGAGATTGAAGATTAGATTTGAAATTGAAAATTAGAATTGGGATAGAAAATTAATATTAAAACTAAAAATGAAAATTAAAATTAAGATTAAAAATTATAAAATTAAGATTAAAAATTTGAATTGAAATTGAAAATAGGAATTGAGATTAAAAATTAGAATAGAAATTGAAAATTAGAATTGAAATTGAAAATTTGAATTGCAAATATGAAAATTCCAATTGAAAATATGAATTAAGATTGAAGATTTGAATTGAAATTGAAAATACGAATTGAAATTTAAAATTCGACTTGAAATTAAAAATTAGAATTGAGATAGAAAATTAGTATTAAAATTGAAAATTAGAATTAAGATTAAAAATTTGAATTGAAATTAAAAAATTGAAATTTAATATTCGAATTAAAAATAAGAATTGAAATTTACAATTCCATTTAAAAATAAGAATTGAAATTGAAAATTAAATTTAAAATTGGAAATTTGAATTGAGATTGAAAATTAGATTTGAAATTGAAAATTAGAATTGGGATAGAAAATTAATATTAAAATTGAAAATTAGAATTAAGATTAAAAATTATAAAATTAAGATTAAAATTCGAATTGAAATTGAAAATAGGAATTGAGATTAAAAATTAGAATATAAATTGAAAATAAGAATTGAAATTGAAAATTCGAATTGAAAATATGAATTAAGATTAAAGATTTGAATTGAAATTGAAAATAAGAATTGAAATTTAAAATTCATCTTGAAATTAAAAATTAGAATTGAAATTAAAAATTAGAATTGAGATAGAAAATTAGTATTAAAATTGAAAATTAGAATTAAGATTAAAAATTTGAATTGAAATTAAAAAATTGAAATTTAATATTCGAATTAAAAATAAGAATTGAAATTTACAATTCCATTTAAAAATAAGAATTGAAATTGAAAATTAAATTTAAAATTGGAAATTTGAATTGAGATTGAAAATTAGATTTGAAATTGAAAATTAGAATTGGGATAGAAAATTAATATTAAAATTGAAAATTAGAATTAAGATTAAAAATTATAAAATTAAGATTAAAATTCGAATTGAAATTGAAAATAGGAATTGAAATTAAAAATTAGAATTGAAATTAAAAATTAAAATTGAAATTGAAAATTAGAACTAAAATTGAAAATTGAAATTAAAATCGAAAATTGAAATCGAAAATTAGAATTGAGATTGAAAATTAGAATTAAAATCCTGATAAAAAAATACTATCGAATTAAAAAAAAGTAAATTAAAATTTATCATTTGAAAACCAAAACTTACAGACGACAATTCGGTCTCGGAATTTTCCAAATGAATTCCAGCGATTTCAATTACAGCTGGTGTTTTACTTTTTATACCATGTAAACTGTAAAATGTATTGAAGAATGTTAGTGCAGTGTCTCTTTCCACCTGTCTTATGTCCGGCATATTAGGATCCAAGTATTTTCTCATCGCTTTCGTTTGCGCATCTTCGGTATACATGTAAAAATCATATCTACTTCGATGTATTTGAATAACGTTCACCAATCGATTCCAAAATGTGGAAATTTCCGTTAAATTACTCAATATATTTGGAAAAAATGCCGCCGAATGTGGATTTCCAAGTATATCATTTGTCCACGAAATTTCCATTAATGACGATATCGTGATTACTGGTACTTTCAAAACGTGTCCGATTCCAATAAAACATGAGGCGCAAAACATCTGCAAAATTTTAAACAAACTTTTTTCAAATTCGAATTTATTTTCCAATATTATTAATTTTTGAAATATTTATTTTTCAATCACTAATTTTTGAAATAATATTTTTTATTCGAAATAATTTTTAAAACTGTATTTTTTCAAACAAAAAATTTTTTTAATTAATTAATTTTCGAATTATTAAAATTTCGATCATTAATATTTTTTAAATTAATTTTTAATTCAAAAGATAACCGCTGCAAAGTTAAAGCTGAAATTTTTAATAAAATTTTTTGAAATAAACAAATAAATGTTTATTTGTAATAAATCATTTTTATTTTAATCAGCTAAATGAAATTTAGCTTTATTTTCAATAAATGCTGATAATTTTTATTTAAGACAATTGCATGATATTTACTTCAATTACTTAAAACACTGATTAAAATACAATTTATTTGATTTAAATACAAATTATTTGAATCAAGTAAATATTTATTTGTATCAAGTAATTTTCATTTGTATCAAATCATTTTTATTTGTATTAAATAATTTTTATTTAAAACAATTAATTAATATTTTCGTCAGTTACTAAAATTACTGGTTCAAATAAAATTTATTTGATTTAAATAAAAATTATTTGATTCAAGTAAATATTTATTTGCATCAAATAATTTTTTATTTAAGACAATAATTTGAATAAAAATTGTTTAATTCAAGTAAACATTTATTTGCATCAAAAAAATTAAATAAAATAAAAAAATAAATAAAAGAAAAAAAAATGAAAACAAATAAATAAAAAAAAATTAAAATAAAAAAATAATAAAAAAATAATTTTGAAAAATTAACCTCAGTTATGAGAAGATCATAAGACGGATCCTGCGGTGGATTCTTGATTAAATTTTGCAACTCTGGCAGACCCAACAATTCACAAAGTTGATTTCCATGTAACAGGGAGAAAGTCTTTATTATCGATTCTTGTAGTACATTAACATTATCAAATGAAAAATGATTTATTATTCTTTTTCTCGTTCCATCTAAATTGATAATTGTTTTGTAATTTTTTGGTGGATTTTCCAATTTGTAATGTGTAACAACATCCACTTGATGTCCATTGAGAGCCAATGCTTTTGTCACTCCCTCGAAAAAATAATTGTGACTTCGTGAATTAAAAGGAAACACTGCCAAAATTCGATAGCCATTAATTCCAATCAACTGTTCTATAAACACTGTGTAGAAAATTATCAAAACAGAAGGAAAATTCATTTTTAAAAATTTTTTCGAACTTTTAATTTAGACGGATTAACACTGGACTATAAATACGACATTATAATAATAACAATAGCAGAAAATTGAATTTTTAATTCATTTTTTAATTCAATTTATTATTTATTTATTTTATTTTTAAATCATTTTTTAATTAAATATTAATTCATTTTCAATTTAATTCAATTAATTTTTAACTTAATTTTAATTAATTCATTTTTGAAAATTGTTTAAAAAGATTAGTTTAGTTTATTTTAGTTTAATTTAGAGTGACATGGCACTATGACAATAAATACGACATTCTGTAAAATAAATTCTATCGTTACTGATTAATTTTCTTATTCGCCTAAAATTTTCCACTCCTTTGGATTTTGAAAATAGTATTTGTGACACGCTTAGTATTGAAGTTTTCTGTATATGTTTTAAATTCAATTTATTTCAATTATAACGTAAATTATCAATTGCCTTCTTTCTCAAAACGACTTTGCACCTGTTTTGTAAACAATTAGATAATTTCCAAATAAATATTTTTCCTAATAAAATATTAAATTTAATTAAATCGAATTTACATACATTTTAAAAGTTTTTATTTACACGTGAAATTTAGAAATAAAAAATTTATAATTAATTAATTAATTAATAACAAATTAGAAATTAAAAAATAAAAACTGAAAAAATTTAGTTAATTCAAATAACCGATTATTTGTCTATTGTCTAATAAATATTTATTTGAATCAAATAATTTTTATTTGAATCTGGTATTTGCTCGAAATACTGAAATTAATGGTTCAATTATTATTATTTAATTACTTACTTAATTTTTTTCATTTAAATAAAAATAATTTGATTCAAGTAAATATTTATTTAATAATAGATAAGCAATCTGTTACTTTTTTCTTTAACAATAAATTGAAGGAATATAGAATATATTTTTTCTGAATTTACCACTAAAGGAATTAAAAATAAAAATTTGAAAATTATTTAATAAATTATTTATACTTTATTTTACATTCTTATTTATAGTTCTTTGTTGAACTTTTAATTTTTTATTTTATTTACAATCTCTGTCGATGATAGTCAAAATATTTTCATTAATAACTAAATAATTATTTTAATTTTATAATCTTTAATTTTATACAATATCTGTCGATGATAGTCAAACTATTTTCATTAATAACTAAATAATTATTTTAATTTTATAAATTTTGTCTATATTTACAAATTACTTGAATATTATTATCTATTTTTATACTTCATATTCACTATATATTGAATTTCAGTCAATTTTAGCTATTCTAATTTTATAGATTTTGTCATTAATTGGTCAAACAATTTAAAAATTAAACGCATAGTAATTATAAAAGTCACAATTAGTAGTGTTGCAATTATTAAAAAGCAAAGCGCTATAAATCCATAAACATCGAGTAATTCATTTTCCCACCATTGTAAATCGACTGATGGTGATCTTAAAACATTTGGTCCATTTCGAATTATGTATTCAACCCAATAATTGACAGTTTGACTCGGTGTAAATGGCCTGTCGCGAAATAATTTTGATTCACGTTTCGCTGACTCCCTGTAAAAAATTTTATCATTATTTTTTCTTTTTGTTTTAGGGAAAATTTTAAGAACCAAAATACTTTCTTTCTTAAAATATTGTTTTCACATTTGTTTTTAGTTTCTATTTTATTTAAAAGTTTTGTTCAAATACAATTTTTTGATTTGAATAAAAATTTATTGAATCTAAGTTAATATTTATTTGTATTAAATAATTTCTATTTGTATCAAATAATTTCTATATTTGTATTAAATAATTTTTATTTAAGACAACTCGCAGTGATATTTACCTCAAATGCTGAAATTGTTGGTTCAAATAATAGAATTTATTTGATTTAAATAAAAATTATTTGATTTAATGACAAATATTTATTTGTTAATAGATAAAATAATCAATTATACTTTTTTTATAATTTAAATATTTGTTTTATAATAGATTTAATTATTTATTTATCTATTAACGGGAAAAGCCTTTTATAGGTGAATGATTGGTTATTTCTTATTTGAATCAAATAAAATTTTTTTTTCTCTATAAAAATAAAATTACCTGTAAATGGGATCGAATAAAACAGAATTCAAAGCTTTTGTCAACTTCTCCTCCGTTATTGTTTTATAGTCAATTATGATGGACATATTTTTTTTCACCAAAAGATTAACATTTGCAAACTGATCTCCAAATAGGGGAAATCCAATTGTTGGAATGCCACGATTAATTACCTCCAAACTTGTTAATAGTCCTCCGTGCGTCATAAATAATATTGTATTATTGTGTTCTGAAAATTAATTCATTTCAATACAATTTACCATAATTTAAGAGCTTAATTAATTGTATTTCAATTGGGAAATTAGATTTTTGTTAGATTTTAATAAAAAATGTAGGTCAAATTTTTCTTTTATATGATAGGAAAAAATGTTGTTAATATTATAAATCAATTTAAAATAAATAAAAATTGAGAAATTTTTTGATTGTGAATAAATTATTTCCTCTTACGTATCAATTGATATTGAGGTAACCAAGTAGAAATGCGAACGTTGGCAGGAAGTCCAGGTGGTAATTTTTCCTTGTTGACAATTTTCATTAAAACTCTGATGGGAGCTATTTTTTCGAAAGCTGCATAAAATGCCAAAATTGTTTCCTTTGGTAACGATTCGATTAGTGCCATTGATCCCAATGTGAAAAGAATAACCCCATTTTTGCTTTCGTCCATCCATTCTTTAAAGTCCTTGAATTTGAAAAATTTTTTTAATTATTTTCTGTATTTCAATTATTTTCAAAAAAAAATTTTAATTACGATTTTTTAAGAACCTTATAGTTTTTCATAATTTCTAAATATAAAATTTATCAAATTTCAGTAACTTCTGTTTGATAAATATTTTAATACTTTGCTAAAGTTTTTGAAAATAATTGAAGAAAATTAGCCAATTTTATTTGTAAAATAGGTAAAGATCCTCATAGTTTTTAATTAAATTTTTGTTTGTATAAATTATCTACTTTTAAAATTGAATTCTCTTTGAATTTTATTTTTTTGATAGAAATTAAGAAAAAAGTAAAAAAATCTGTCTGAATATCGGGGAAAAGTCAGAGAAGAATAAATTAAAATTTTTATAGCAACCTTATCATTAAAAATAGAAATGTCAAACTAAAAATGCTCCACTTTCTTTAGTTTTTATTGAGTTTTATTTCACTTTTATTTTGTTACTGTTTTTCATGTAAATATAATTTTAAATTTGCAATTTCTAAATTTTTTATTTTAAATTTTTGTATCTCAATGCATATAAGGAATTTTGATGAAAAACAAAAACAAAAACTTACCGAAGGCAATTCGGTTTCGAAATTTTCAAAATGAATTCCACCAATCTGAATTACAGCTGCTGTTCTACTCTTAATACCATGTAAAGTGTAAAATGAATTAAAGAATGTCAGTGCAGTGTCTCTTTCCACCTGTCTTATGTCCGGCATATTAGGATCCAAATATTTTCTCATCGCTTTTGTCTGTGCATCTCCGCTGTACTTGTAAAACATATGTCTGGTTTTATGCATTTGAATCGTGTTCTCCAATCGATTCCAAAATGTCGAAATTCCCGTTAAATTACTCATTAAATTTGGAATAGTTGCTGCCGAATTTGGATTTCCAAGCATATCATTGAACCACGAGACTTCCATTGTTGATGAAATCGTGATTACCGGCACTTTCAAAACATGTCCAATTCCAATAAAGCATTGTGCACAAAACATCTGCAAAAAATGTAATAATTTTATTAATTTCTGTATTAATTAATTCCTGTAATTAATCTCTTAGTAAACTAAGAGATATTAAAAAGCGTTTGCAACTTAAATTAGGACCAAATTAAATTCATCAAAAAAAAAAGATTGAATGAATCCATTTTTTGATTAATTTTTCCCATGAAAAAAAATGTGTCATAAATCAATACCAAATAATAAATTTTTAAAACATTTTGAAAAAATCTTTCAATCAGGGTTGACAGAAGTCAGGGAAATCAGAGTAAAGTCAGGGTAAACCTTCAATTTTTTCTATTACTGACAATAATTTCTTTTTAAATAACTTAATTCTTGAACAAATATCAAAAAATTACTACTTAGAAATTATTTAATGAATAATTTTAGATACTTAAATATTTTAAAATTAATTCAATTTCAAAAGATTTGCGTTTAAAATTTTCATAAATAGATCAACTTCAAAAGGTTTTAATTTGAAATATAAATCTTCAATTTTCAATAAATTTCATTAGAAATTTTAAAGGACTTAGTTTCTTGATGAATTTTAATAAAATCAAATTCTTCTCAAATTTGTTAAATTTTTAATGTTATATTTAATTAATTATTAAAAATAATTAATTTACAGAAGAATTTTAGTTAAAAACACTTTATAAAATTGAATTTTGGAAAAGTTACAAATGATTGCAGAAATTCAATTGATTTCAAAAGTAATAAAATTCTTCACAAAAATTCAATTATGTTCAAAAATTAAAAAAAAATTCTCGTCAAAATTTCAATTATTTTCAAAAGTAACAAAATATTTTCTCCAAAATTCAAATATTTACAAAAATTTTACTAAAAAAATTGGAAAAATTTCAATTATTTTCAAAAAATTTCCTCCATTCAATGATTTCAAATATTTACTGCTTTTAAAAAATTTTTGAAATTAATTCAATTGTTTCAAAAATATTTTAATAAAATTCGACTCAAACCTTTAATTATTTTCATATAATAATAAAAATTTCACAGGAATTCAATTATGTTGAAAAATTAATAAAAATTCTCGTCAAAAGTTCAATAATTTTCAAAAATAATGTTATTTTCAAAAGTAACAAAATTATTTCTTTGAAATTCAAATATTTACCAAAATTTTACTAAAAAAACTTGGAAAAATTTCAATTATTTTCAAAAAAATTTCCTCAATTCAATGATTTTTTAATATTTACTATTTTAACAAAATTTTCCAAAAGAATTAAATTATTAAACAAAAATTTTGATAATATTTTACACGTACATTCAATTATTTTCATGAAAAATAAAACTCATCGCAGAAATTCAATTATGTTGAAAAATTTAATTAAAACTCGTCAAACTTTCAATTATCTTAAAAATAATAAATTTTTTCTTCAATTCAATTATTTCAAATATTTACTGCTTTTAAAAAATTTTTGAAATTAATTCAATTGTTTCAAAAATATTTTAATAAAATTCGACTCAAACATTTAATTATTTCCATAAATAATACAAATTTCACAGGAATTCAATTATTTATACATTTGTTCTCAAAAATTCAATTATTTTCATAAATAATAAAATTCTTAAAAATTTTATTAAAATTGGTCAAAGGAATCCAATTATTTAAAAATCTATTGATAAAATTCTTAATGAGAATTCAATTTTGAGAAACATTCAATTATTCATTAAATTATTTACTTTTGTATTTAAATAATTAAATTCGCGTAGAATTTTCTATAATAAAAACTTATTCAAAAATGAATTTCAGTTAAAATTTTAGATAATAATTGAATATTAAAAGCATTATAGGGTGAATTTTTACAAATAATTTAATTTGGAAAAGGTTTTAAATTAAAATCTTTGAAAATTTTTATTTTTCATACTTTTAACTAACAATTGTGTAGAACTAATAGTGTTAGAAAAATTTAATTTAATTTTTTTAAAAAATTATTTCAAGTTTTTTATTTTTAAAATATTTAATTGAAGGATTTCCGAATAATCGAAATTTCGTAAAATTGAGTATCTAATCATTTTGATAGTGAAACAGAATTTTCTTTAAGGTCATGAAACAAGTTAAAATTTTGTCTGAAAATCAGAGAAAAGTCAGGGAAAAAGAAAATTAAATTTTTTTGCTACCATATTCAATGAATTAAAGCTAAATCCATTTTTGTGTTAAAATAATATTTCAAAATTTGCTGTAAAGAGGAAATTTTCATTTCTTAATTGATTAGAAATTTTAAAGAAAGAAATAAAAAAGGATGTATTACCTCAGTAATAAAAAGATCATAAGGTGGATTCTGCGGTGGATTCTTGATTAAATTTTGCAACTCTGGCAGACCCAACAATTCACAAACTTCATTTCCATATTTCTCAACTACTTCCCTAAATTGATCATCAATTGGATCCTCATTAATTTGAATTGTAAAATTATTCACTAATTTATCTCTGGTTCCTTCTAAATTGATAATAGTATTATAATTTTTAAGTGGTTTTTTTAATTCAAAATGACTGACAACATCAATTTGATGTCCATTTCTTGCCAATGCTTTTGTCACCCCTTCAAAAACGTTATTGTGACTTCTTGCATTGTACGGAAATATTGCTAAAATTCGATAACCATTAATTCCATTTAATTCTATAAGAAATGAGTAGAAAACAATAAAGAAGGAAAGAAAATTCATTTTTAAAAATTATTTAATAAAATTTAGTTAATTTAATTTGTACGGACTAATAACAGTGAAGACAAGCAGAACATTCTATCAACCAAGTTCTAATATTACTGATGATTTTTTTTATCTACATAAAATTTACCACCTCTTCGAATTTTCAAATTTTCATGACTAAATATATCCACGTGTAATTATTCTTGGGGAATTTTATTTGATTATAATTAAAGTCAATTGTTTTCGATTTCTAAAAGACGCTCCCTACCCTCTCGCCTTTATACAAAAAGATAATCTTCAAATAAATGGTTCTTATTATTTAATACGTCGTATTTATGGAAGTAAACTATGTTTTTTCTTCTATAATCAGAAGTTCTTGCAAAATTCGTTAAACAAACTTTATATCTGGTTATTAGGGAAAATATAAATATAATGCCCCCAGAGAAAGTTTTTTATTTTTAAATAATAAAAATATAATTTATTTGAGTTAATAAAAAGTATATTTTTCTCAAAGGCAACTGTAACTTATGTATATCTGTTTTAAATAAAAATGTTATTCGACGCAAAAAATTTGAACCAACCAAAAAATTATTTGGGTCAAATAAAATTTTTTATAAACCAAATAACATTGATTTGAAACAAATAAAATGTTTAATTGGCTATTGAGTCAATATTAGAGAATTGTGATAATTTGTATTGTTAGTTTTTTATTTCTTATCAGTTTTTCCTAAAATGTGCTTCTACTGAAGAAATAAGAGTAATTATATAATTAACCTACTTTTAATTATAATACAGGAAATTATTTTTAAAAAAACATAATAAATCTGTGTTTGAAAAAAAATTTAACATTTGTCTTAATTAATTATTAATTCAATTAACTAATATAATTTTAATTCATTAAATTATTATTTATGAATTAAATTTAATAAGTTAAATTATTATTTAACGCTTTGCACAATTTGTGGAAAGCGTGTGTTCTTAAACCTCGTCTAAAACTTTGACGTCATGACGATTCAAATGCCCTTAATAATTGAATTTAATATACTAAATTATTATTTAACAATAATTAAATTTAAAAACTTATAAATTATTTAATTCGAAATAATTAATAATTAAATTTTCAATATTTAAAAAAAATGAATAACGTTTTCGAGAATATATTTTACAATATTAGTCAAAAATAATGAATTTCGACAAATTTTTTAATAATGAGAATTTAAAAAAAAAAAATTATAAAACTCTTGAAAATATGTATGTGCTATGAAAATATAAATATTCTCTATGAGAAAACAATTATTGATTCAAATACAATTTTTTATTTGAATAAAAGTTATTTGATTCAAGTAAATATTTATTTATATCAAGTAATTTTTATTTGTAACGAATTCAATTTATTTGTGATAAATAATTTTTAATTATATCAAATAATTTTTATTTGAGTTAATTAAATGATTTTTACTAAAAAGACTGAAAATTGGTTTCAAATCAAATTTATTAGATTTAAATAAAAATTATTTGACAAATAGATTATAAATGAAAATTATTTATAAAAATAAAAAGAAAAAAGAAAATTTTGATAATAGAAAAGATTGAATTTATTTGAATCAAAGTAACTATTTTTTTTTCTTGTAAAAAATAAAATTACCTGTAAATGAAAACATGTAGAACAGAATTCAAAGCTTTGCTTAAAAATTCTTCCGTTAATGAACCATAATTTAATGTAATCGACATATTTTTTTTCTCGTAAAGATGAAGATTTTTTAATTGATCTCCAAAGAGGGGAAATCCGATCAATAGTATGCTATGATAAAGTGCCTCCACTGTCGATAACTGTCCACTGTGTGTCATAAATAATCGAGTATTATTGTGCCCTGCAATAAATTTTGAGTTACAATATCAAAACCATAACTTAATCGATTTCATTAAAATTTCAGAATTATGCATGTACATTAAACCGTGTTTCAATTTAGCATTTTTTTTTTTTTTTTTTTATATAAATGAATAAACATTAAATTATTCAACACTTATGAAGAATTGAAATTTGAGGAATCCATTCAAAAACACGAACATTGGTGGGAACTGCCGGTGGTAATTTTTTCTTATTGGCAATTTTTATTAAAACTCTAACCAGGAGCTATTTTTTCAAAAGCTGCGTAAAATGCAAAAATTGTTTCATTTGGTAACGATTCGATTAGTGCCATTGACCCACATGTGAAATAAAAAAACAACGACATTTTTACTCTCGTCCATTCATTCTTTAAAGTCCTTGAATTTAAAAAATTTTAATAACAATTTTTTAAGAAAATAATTTTGATCATTTTAGGCAATATTTTCACGACAAATATTGGTTTTTTTTAAATCTTTTTATATTCTGAAAACGATGTTTGTTTCTAACATTTAGAGAGAAAATTAAATGACGGATGTTTATTATCAAACATTTCATTTATATTTAGAATTTATATTTTTCTACAAAAATCTAGGCAAATAATAATGAAACAATTTCTCAAGTAACATCATCTTCAGATTTTGTGATTGTGAAATTTGAAAAATTTCATTTAGGATAAGAGACTCGTGAATATTATTCATAAAAAATTATTTGGCATGAAAACATTTAACATAAATTTCATTGGAAATAAAACTCATTTTTGTCATAATTCTCCTTTCTTGTAGAAATCAATTGACATAAATTGTATTTAATGTGAAATAAATTTGACATAAATTTCAATTGACTTAAAATTCATTTGTCATAAATTTCATTTGACATAAATTTCATTTGTATGTCAAATGGGAATTATGTTAATTGAGTTTTATGTCAATTGATATTTATGACAAATGAATTTGAAATGCAATAAAATACAAGTCAAATAAATTTTAGGTTAAAAAAAATTTATCTTAATTACAAATGTCCCAATTATTAAAAGACGAACAGCTAAAAATTCACATTTAACTTAAATTAATATTCTGAAAAAGATTTTTGTATCTAACAGTTAGAGAGGAAATTAATTGTCCGGATATTTATTTTCTTTTCTTAAATTAGGTGTTGATAAATACGTAAATGTCTATTTTTATAAATTTTATCAGTTGAGGAAATTAAAGTACGAATATAAACATTCTTTTAAACAATTTATTAACATTTTTCTAAAATTAGCCAGGCTAAATAGTAATTAATCATTTTTTCAATTTACAACATCTTAAAATTTTATTGAAAACTTAACAATTAACAGAATTTATAACCAAAAGATCGAATATTTCAATCTTAACTTTAAAAGTACAGTTCTAAAATCTAATTTCCATTTTGTACAATTTTATTAGCGTAAAGTAATTTTTTTATACTAATTAACGAATTCTCATAAATTAAAGTGTCAAACGCTTTAAGGGCATCCGGGAAATAATACTGGTTTCGTGATAGACGTCTCATTTAAAAAGAAAAGAATATTTTGAGTCGGGAATTTTTGGTAAATATAGAGAAATGCTCTGGGACCAGCGGTCCTCTCGGAATTTAGAGAAATTTTGATAAATAATTATTGAAAAAAATTGTTGAAATATACGGAAAAAAGGGGTTTTTCACGGTTCAGTATAGACGTCTCATTTTGAGAGGATAAAATATTTCGGGTTCATATTTGGAGGGGTGATAGAGGAAGACTCTCCGAGGAGCGGCCCTCTCCGTTTTTGCAATAATTTTGCGAGGAAATTATTTTATTAACGATTGAAAGTGGAGTAATTTGAGGTTAATACATTTCCCTCAGTTCAACTCGCGACCACTTCCGAGAATTGGCGCCACCTCCTTGACCACTGACACATAGATCCACTTGTCTGTGTGCTCGCCGCCATATTGTCTCTCACTTTCGCCAAAAATCCAACTTTTGTAATTTCGTTTTTCAATATTTATTTAAAAAATTACTTGCAAATTTCGAGAATATTCTTTATCATCATGAATTCCCCTAATTATCATGATAAATCCGAACTAAATATCTCTAATTATTTAGGAGTGAGACGACACGCGGGAAAACACTTTTTGGGCTCGATTTTTCCCGGATGCCCTTAATTCATTAAGAAATGAAAAAAAACAAAAAGTATTTAGGTATTATTTTCTTTTACAGACAATTATTATTTTAAGTATAAAAATTTAAAAATCAATAAATAAAAATTCGTGAATAATTGTCTGTTAAAAGTTATTGAAATTTTTTTTTCAAATGCAAAATAAAATTAAATGAAATGAATTTTATGTCAATATTGATATTTATGTCAAATGAATTTGAAATGCAATAAAATTTTAGTCAAGTAAATTTCATGTTAAAAAAATTTGTTTTAATTACAAATGTCCCACTTATTAAAAGAAAAACAGCTAAAAATTCATATTTAACTTAAATTAATATTCTGAAAAAGATTTTTGTATCTAATAATTAAAGAGGAAATTAATTGTCAGATTTTTTTTTATTTTGTTTTCTTGAAATCAGGTGTTGATAAATACTTAAATGTCTATTTTTGTAGAATTATCAGTTCAGGAAGCAAAAGAACGAATATATAAACATTTTTTAAAAAAATTTATTTACATTTTTCTGAATTTAGCCAGGCTAAACAGTAATAAAATGTTTTCTCAATTTACATAATCTTAAAATTTCATTAAAAAATTGTCAATTTTCAAAATTTAAAACCAAAAGATCAAATATTTCAAAGTACAGTTCTATAATTTATTTTCTATTTCTACTTTGTACAAATTTATTTACGTTAAATATTTTCTTTTATAGACAATTATTATTTAAAGCTATTTTTAAAATTAAAATGTAGAAATTTAGTCAGTTATTGTCCGTTAAAAATTATTAAAAATTAAAAAAAACAATTATAAAATAAAATGAGAAGATAAAAATTATAAATGAATAAGTTAATTATAAATAGTAATTATCCTATACCTTTTATTTTATTTTTGTGTATCTAAATTATTTTTAATCTTTTTTAAAACTTTTGCTGCTTTTTGTACTCGAAGGTTCGGAAAGTTTTATAATTTGATGAACGATAAATATTAGAGTCATAATTATTATTGCCAGAATTATTAAAAAGCAAAGGGCTAAAAATCCGTAAACATCGAGGAGCTCATCTTGCCACCAATGCAAATCGGCTGCAGGTGATCTTAACACATTTGGTCCATTTCGAATTACATATTCTACCCAAAAATTGACGGTTTGACTCGCTGTCAATGGTCTGTCGCGAAATAGTTGAGATTCACGTTTTGCCGATTCTCTGTAACAAAATGTTTGGAGTTATTTAAATTTTTTTTTCACATTTATAAATTTTCTTTCCTAATATTTTTCTTCTTCATCAAATTTATATTTAAAACAAAATTATTCTGTATATTTATTTTATTTTTTAATATTTAGTTAGTTATTATAATACTTCTTTTATTTAATTCAGTATATTTTTGACGTGCGCTAGAGATAGGAACCTATCACGGGGGTGACACTCTCGAGTTGAAACTAACCATACTGTTGACTGGTGACCACCGTGGCGCTGGCTGGTTAGTTGGCCGATATTGAGTAAAAATGCATTAGAAAAAAAAGAAAAATTTATTTTACAATCAATAATATTAATTTAATGGTATTTATTTGTACATAATATTAATCCAGTATCTTTTTAGCATTTTTTATAATATTAAAAACTTAGAAAAAGCGTTTAATATTTTATTTATAATGAAAATTGTACAACAATTCATGGCGGGAAATTTAAATTAATAAAATTATAATTATTTTTTATTATTTTAATTATTGCTACTGACTATTATTTAATAATATTTTACAGTATAAATAAAAATTTGTTTGATAATTTATTTATTATAATATTATGTAGTATTTAATTTAAATTTCCCGCCATGAATTGTTGCACAATTTTCTTTATAAATAAAATATTAAACGCTTTTTCTTAGTTTTTAATATTATAAAAAATGCTAAAAAGATACTGGATTAATATTATATACAAATAAATACCATTAAATTAATATTATTGATTGTAAAATAAATTTTTCTTTTTTTCTAATGCATTTTCACTCATTATCGGCCAACTAACCAGCCAGCGCCACCAGTGGCGACGGTCAACTCTCAGGTTAGTTTATTCTAATGGGAAACTGCACCAGTGTCACCCCCGTGGAACCTATGAAGCAAAGAATTTTAAAGTTATGTTTGTCTTATTTTTGCCTGAATTAAAAGTTTCTTTGTTCAATTTAATACTAAAAAAAAGGGCTTTTATTAATTATTTTCGATGTGCTAAAGAATTTAGCGAAATAAGGTTTATATTGAGAGCGATCCTCTTTGTGTATTATCATTCGAAAATTTACAAACATAACCTAAAATTTTTTTGTTTCTTAAGTTTCTTTGGATCATTTGCTATAAAATTACCTGTAAATAGGATCATGTAAGACAGCATTCAAAGCTTTAGTCAACAACTCTTCTGTTACTGTTTTGTAATCCATCAAAATTGCAGTATTTTTTTTCACCAAAAGATGAACATTAGGGAACTGATCAGCGAATAGCGGAAATCCAATCATAGGAACGTTATGATAAAGTGATTCTGTAGTCGACAGAGGACCTCCATGTGTCATGAATACTCGCGTATTATTGTGTCCTGAATAACAATAAAAAAAAATTTAATTATTTACAAAAAATTTTTTTATTTATTGCAAGATTTCAATTATTTTCAATTAAAACCAAATAAAATTTTATTTAAATCAAATAAAAAGCAAGGCTTGAACTAGGTCCGTAAATCCCGTAAAAGTTCGTAACTTTGCTTGAAATCCGTGAAAGTACGTTTTTTTAAAAAAAGGTCCGTAATTTGATTGAAAAAGGATGAAAAGTTCGTAATTTGTACGATATAATTTGGATAATTTTAGAGAAATTAAAAATGATTACAGAAATTCAATTTTTTTTAAAATTAATAAAATTCTTCGCACAAATAAAATTATGTTTAAAATTTTTTTTAAATTCTCGTCAAAATTTTTATTATCTTTAGAAATAATTACATTCTTCTCCAAAATTCAATTAATTTCAAAAATTTTAATAAAATTTTTGGCAAAATTTCAATTATTTTCAAACATTTTCCTCAATTTAACGATTTTTAATAGGTCTCTACTATTCTTATAAAATTTTCCAAAAGAATTAAATTATTTTTAAAAAATTTAATAAATTTCAACGTAAACTTTTAATTATTTTCAAAAAATAGTAAAAATTTCACAGAACTTTAATTATTTACTAAATTTTTTTTTTAAAATTTTTTCGCAATAATTGAATTATTTCCATAAATAATAAAGTTTTTACGGGGATTCAATTATTTTCGTAAATAATAAAATTTATTTTAGGAATCTTTTTTAAAAATTATTAAAAATAATGGATTGACAGAAGATGTTTGGTAAAAAAACAAGACAAAAATTTAATTTTGGAAAAGTTACAAATTATTGCAGAAATTCAATTATTTTCACAAATAATAAAACTCATCGCCGAATATTTCAATTATCTTTTAATACAATTTTAATCGAATTCCTAGAAAAAATTCTTAAAAATTTTATTAAAATTCGTCAAAAAAATTCAGTTATTTAAAAATTTTTAGATAAAATTCTTTATGAGAATTCAATATTTTAATAAGCATGCAATTATACAATAAATTGTTATTTTTGTATATTTAAATAATTGAATTCTAGTAGAATTTTCTCATATAAAAATTTATTTAAAAATAGATTTCGCAGTTAAAATTATAGATTATAATTGAATAATAAAAGCATTATAGCGTGAATTTTTAGAAATAATTGAATTTTAAAAAGGTTTTAAATTAAAAGTTTTGAAAATCTGAATTTTTCCTACTATTAACTACCAATTGTGAAGAATTAATTTGTTTGAAAAAGTTTAATTGAATTTTTTTTTAAATTATTTGATCATTTTATTTTTTAATACATATATTTTAATTGAAGAATTTCCGAATAATCGAAATTTTGTAAAATTGAATTATAAACAAAACGAATTTGAAAATTTTAAAGGAAATTTTGCCAAAAATTATTACAAATAATTGATAATTGAATTCTTTCGAAGAATTATAATAAAATTTTTGAAGATAATTACATTTTTCGAAGAATTTATTTAAAATTGTATTAAAAATAATTTAAATTCTGTGAAGAATTTTATTATTTAGGAGAAAATAATTGAATTATTTCAACGAATTTTTATTAGATTTTTTTTTAAATAATTGAAATCTTGTGAAGAATATTATTATTTATGAAAATAATTGAATTTTTTGAAAAATTTTGTTAAAATAGTACATTTTGAAGATGTTTAGTTAAAAACACCAATTAAAAAATTCAATTTTTTGTAACTTACAAATTATTGCAGAAATTCAATTATTTTCAAGAGTATATTAAATATTGTTTAAAACTAATAAAATTTTTCTTAGGGATTCAATTATTTTCACAAATAATAAAACTCATTACAGAATTTCAATTATTTTTAATACAATTCAATTATTTGAAAATTTATTCATAAAATTCTTTATGGTAATTGAATTTTAAGAAACATTCAATTATTTAATCAAAATTTTATTTTTGTATTTAAAATAATTAATAATAATTAATTAATTTACAATAATTAATTAATGAAAATTAATTAAAAATGAGTTTCATTTCAAATGGCAGATAATAATTGAATATTAAAAGCAATATAGCGTGAATTTTTAAAAATAATTGAATTTTGAAATTAATTTCTTTGAAAAAGTTTAATAGAATTTTTTTTTAAATATTATTTGAAGTTTTTATGTTCTAATATTTATTTAATTGAAGAATTTACGAATATTTGAAATTTCATAAAATTAAATATTGTAAACAAATGGATTTGAAAATTGTCGAAGAACTTTTTCGAAAATTTTTAAAAATAATCGATTTAAAGAAGAATTTTAGTTAAAAATTCTTGAAAATAATAATTGAATTGTAAATGATTTTGTCACTCGGTCATTTTTAATTATTATAATAGATTTTTATTAGAATGCGATTTTTTTTCAAGAAAAAAAAAGTTGAAAGAAGAAGAGAGATTTAGTAAAAGAATTCAATAGTTTAACACTCACGTAGAATGGGAATTTGAGGAACCCAATTGGAAGTAAGAACGTTGCTGGGAAGTCCGGGTGGTAGTTTTTCCTTATTCGCGACCTTCATTAGAACCCTCATTGGCGCTAATTTTTCAAAAGCCGCATAAATTGCCAAAATTGTTTCCTTTGGAAGTGTTTCTATCAAAACCATCGATCCTAAAGTGAAATAAACAACGCCTTCTTTGCTTTCGTCCATCCATTTTTGTAGGTCCTTTTAAAAGCAAAAGGGAATTTTTAAAAAGTGGACATTAAATTGGTTACTATTTTTTTTGTAGAATAATAATAAAATCCAGTTCAGAACTGTTTGAGAAATAAATCTCGACTTACGGGAGCTAATTGTTTATCGTCTTGTTCGATGTGAATTCCGCCAATGTCAATTGCAGCAGGTGTTTTACTTTTCACGCCATTATAAGTGTAAAATGAATTTATAAATGTGAGAGCAACGGTTTTCTCCAATTCACGTACATCCGGTGTATTGGGATCCAAATATTTTCTCATAGCTTCCGTTTGAGCTTTTCCTGTATACTTGTAGAATTCATATTTCGTCTGATGTAATTTAATAACATTTTTCAAACGTTCCCAAAATGTTGTAATTTCAGATAAATCCATGTAGGCATTCGCAACATATGCTAAAGAATTAGGATTTCCAAGTGCTTCGTTGTACCACGGCAATTCCATTGTTGACGATATTGTAATCACTGGTATTTTAAAAAGATGCCCTATTCCAATGAAGCATGGTGATGTCCATGACTAAAAATTTTCCCAAAAATTATTAAAACTTTATCAAAATTTTCGAAAAAAACATTAAATTCTTCTCAGAATTTCTTTAATTTTTTGAATGTATACTCAATTTTGTTAATTAATTTAATTAATAATTTAATTATTTAATTTAATTACAATTATTGATGGAAAATTAAATTATTTTCAAGAATTTATTTAAGTATTTTTAAAATAATGTCGTTTTTGAATAAATCAAAATCATTGAATAATACGAAGAATTATATTACAGATTTACAAGAATTAAAATTTTCAAAGACATTAAATTTTAAAATCTTTTGAAATTTAATTATTTCCAAAAGTTAATAAAATAACGCTTTTAATATTCAATTATTATTTAAAATTGTAAGTGAAATTCTTTTTTAAATCAATTGTCTTTAAAAATTTCTATGAGAATTCAAGTATTTAAAATCGAAAAGAAATAATTTCCTAATTGCATAATTGATTTTTTCTTAAAAATTAAATTATTTTAAAGAAGTTTTTAAAAATTTTAGAAATAATTAAATTCTTTCGAAAAATGTATTAAAAATTTAAAGAATAATTGCATTTTTCATGAGATTCATGTAAAATTGTATTAAAAATAATTGAAATCCTTCAAAGAATTTTAATAATTACGAAAACAAGTAAATTTTTGCTAAGAATTTTATAAAAAAAAAATTTCAAATCATTGAATTCTTGTGAAAAATTATATTATTTGTTACAACTTTACAAGAGTTAAAATTTTTGATCTTCAAATTTAAAACTCCTTTGAAGTTTAATTATTTCTAAAAGTTCATAAAATAACGCTTTTAATATTTAATTATTATTCAAAATTTTAAATGAAATTTTTTTTTAAATCAATTGTTTTTAGAAATTTCTATGAGAATTCAAGTATGTAATTAAACAATTAAATAATTTTATTTTAAGTAAAATAAATCATATCCTACTTGAAGAATTTATTTTTTCTTAAAAATTAAATTGAATGCTTTCTAAGAATTTTAATAAAAATTTAAAGAATAATTGCATTTTTCAAGAAATTCATTAAAAATTGTATTAAAAATAATCGAAATCCTTCAAAGAATTTGAATAATTAGGAAAATAATTGAATTCATACTACGAATTTTATAAAAAAGAATTTAAATTATTAAATTCATGTGAAAAATTATATTATTTGTGAAAATAATTAAATTCTCTTGAAGAATTTTATAAAAATGATTGAAAATGAATTTTATGAAGAATTTTTTTTAAACTTTTGAATATAATCGATTTTGTTAATAAATTAAATTTTTAATTTTTATTAATAAATTTTATTAAAATTATTTAGAGAAAATTATTTTGTTTTCAAGAATTTTTTAAGTTTTTGAAAATAATTCTTGTAACGAATTTTCAAAATTTTTAATTTGAATTTTTTTAATTAAACAGACTTTATTCTTTTATTTTATTAAAAATGTTTAAATTTTCTTTATATGAAAGGACGAAGTTAACAATTAAATTGATTAATTTAAGAAGTTAACAATTTAAATTTTCTTTTTAAAAATTTACAGCAATGATGTAACTTTTTCTGTACAACACCAATTTTTAAACTAATTTTTAAAGCAATCTAAATAAGAAATTTAAAATTTGAATATATAAGAATTATATGAATGATAGTTTAAAGCATAATTAGTAATTTCTTTTACAAAATCGACTAAAGTGTTATAAAATGATTTGTTAATAAAATTCGGGTCAAATACGAAAGTGAAGAAAAGGTAAAGAAGATGGTAATGATAAAGTTATAGATAAAGATAAAAAAGTTGAAAAAGAAACTGAAGACAAAACAGAAAAAACGTAATAATTCTGAATAGTATTCAAATCAAAAGATTTCTTCTGATTTTCTTTCAAACGAAGAAGCAATAATCAATTCAAACCTCAGTAATGAAGAGATCGTAAGGTGGATCGCGTGGAGGATTTTTAACCAATTTTTTCATCTCTTCTAGGCCCAACAATTCGCAAAGTTCATTTCCATATAATTCAGAAATGGTTTTTATTATCGAACCCTGAATATAATCGGCAAATTCAACAGAAAAATTATTCACTAAATTTCCCCTCGTTCCTTCTAGATTAATAATTGTTTTATAATTTTTCGGGGGATTCTTCACTTTAAAATGCGAGACAACATCGACTTGATGTCCATTTTTCGCCAATGCTTTAGTTACACCTTCAAAAATATTATTATGACTTCGCGAATTAAACGGAAATACTGCCAAAATTCGATAACCGTCACTGCCTATTCCGTTTATTATAAAAAATAAGCAGAAAGAGATAAAAGATGAAATTAAATTCATCTTTGAAGGGAAAAATTATTAAGTTCGATTGGGCAGAGGGAGGAGAAAAAATTTATATTTGTATGACTAGAGTTGTAATGTTAAACTTATCAAGTACTTGGTATAACAAAATACTTCTAATGAATCTTAAGTTTATAAAATAGATCTCCCCACTTTTTCTTATTCGAAATAGTTATGTAGTGTGTTTACGTTATTTGATGTTTATCTTTTTCATAATGGCAATAATCTCAGAGTTATAATTATAATTACTTACTAATTGTAAATCTCATTGCCATTAAATTTAATTTCTGTTAATTTACAAATACAATAAAGCGATTGCTGCTTATTACGATATAGTTAAAAATTACGAAAATTAGACAAATCTTTTTACCGTGATTTTAAGCTGAATGTGATAAAGAAAACTTTTGTTTTCCCTCAACAAATATTAATTTAATCGACTTTTTTATCTTTTATTTTAATGAAAATAATATTTCGATTTGAAAACTGTACAATGTGAAATTGTTTTACTTAAATGAAAATTAGGAGCATGTTTTCAAAAGCTGATAAATAGATTTTTTTAAAAAATGAAGATAAACGTAAATTTAATATCTTAAATCAATTTGTCACTATGTTAAATTTAAGGGGAAAATTTATTACTAACGAATTTCCAATTTAAAAATTTTTTTTATATAACCAAGATGATATAAATTTTGTTTTTTATTAGAAAAAATTTTAAAAAATTTAAATCGTTTAAATGAGGGGCTGATAGTAAAAACGGTTTATACAGAGAGAAAACATACTTAATTCAAATACAAAACTAATTTTAAATGATTTTGTTAAATTAAATGTAAAAGCATTTTTATAGAAAGAAATTATTGTAAATTTTTTATTTTAAAATTAATTATTGTCGTGGTTAAGTAGGAAAAAGTTCTCAAAATAAGAAAATATGGATTTATCAAATTTTGAAAACTTGCTCCTAAAATATTTTATATTAATATTATGAAATCGATTTTTGTTTCTTCTTATTTAGAGAGAAAATTAATTGCCTCGAATGTTTACTTTGTATTTTCTAAGGTTTTCTTGAATTGTGTATTTATGATAACAGGGAAGAATTCAAATATTTCCATAAATAATAAAATCTTAACAGGAATTCAATTATTTTAAATACAATTTATATAAAATTTTTTTCAAAGAAATTAACTAGTTAAAACATTTTTATAAAATTCTTCTTTTTAATACGATTCTTCGCAAGATTTCAATTATTTTTAATACAATTTTAAAGGAATTTCACGAAAATTTTAATTATTCTTAAAAATTTTATTAAAATTCTATGACATATTTCAGTTATTTTCAAAAATTGTAATAAGAATTCTATTATTTACAAAAAATTTTAATAAAATTCAATAATAAAATTTTTCATCACAATAAATAACAGACACGATAATTGTAAAAAGTTTAAACAAATTCTTTATAAAATTCAATTATTTAAAATTAAAATTATTAAAAAATGACATTATTTTCGAAAACTTAAAGAAATTCTTTATATGAATTTAATTTTTTCTGAATAATTTTAATTAAATTTCCCAATAAAATTATTAATTTATTTTATTAGGAAAATCGATTATATTAATAAAATTAGGTAAAGAAATTCTGAGAAAAAATTATTTATTTTCTGAAAATTTTAATAAAATTCGTAAAATTCAATTACTTTCGAAATTTTCAATTAAAATTATTTTTAAAAAACTCCATTTTGTTTAAATACATTAAATTTATTAACAAAATTAAATTAACGAAATTCCTGGAAAGAATTTAATTACATAATTTTAAAATTTTTAATAAAAAATACTTTAAAAAAATTTAATTATTTTCAATAATTTGAATTCCTTCCAATTTTCAATTCCTTCTAGGAAATTTATTTATTTTTACACATTGTAATAAAATTTTTTTCAAGAAGTCAATGATTTAAATTTTTTTTTATAAAATTCATAGCATGAATTCAATTATTTTCGTAATTATTATAAAATTCTTTGAAGGATTTTGATAATTTTTGATACAATTTTAAAGAAATTTCTTGACAAATGCAATTATTCTTTAAATTTTTATTAAAATTCTTCGAAAGAATTCAATTTAATTTTTAACAAAAAATCAATTGTTCATGTAGGAAATTGTTTAATTCACTTAAATTAAAATTATTCAATTATTTAATTAAATACTTGAATTCTCATAAAAACAATTGATTTAAAAAAGAATTTCAATTACAATTTTAAATAATAATTGAATATTAAAAGCGTTATTTTATCAACTTTTAGAAATAATTGAACTTCAAAAGAGTTTTAAATTTTAAGTATGAAAATTTTATTTCTTGTAAAATTATTTTAATAATATTTGAGTATTTATTGTAAAAAATTATTATTCTATTATTTTCTTAAAAAATTCTAAAAAAATAATTTAATTTTGGAAGAATTACAGTTGGAATTTTTAAAAATAGACAATTTTCATAAGGTTTTACATTGAAATTATTTAAAATTTTAATTCCCGTGGAAAAATAAATGAGTATTTAATTATTTATTTAAGAAAAATTATTCAAGTTTTGAATAATTTAATTTTGAAATTATAAAAAGAATTACCTTTTTGAAGTTTTGAAAAGTTGTAATTGAAAATGTATGAAGATAGTTAAATTTTCCCGTAAATGGCGTAAATAATTGAAAAGGTTTATTAAATTAAATTTTAATTAAAATGAATGTTTATTTTTGCAAAGTGACAGTCAAAGAGATTAAAGAAGGTATATAATTATTTTTAAACAATTTATTTACATTTTTATTTACATTTTCTATAATTATCCAGGTAAACAATAATGAAACATTTTTTCAAATGACATCATGTTAGAAGTTCGTGATTGAAATATTGTAAAAATTGATTGTTTTATTTTTAATTTTCAAGATAAATTAGATACACATATGTTTATATCAGTGCTAAGTTATTTTTAATTATCTAAATAAGGAAATCACTGTGAATTTAGTTTATACAACATTAAATTATTTATCATTTTATCTTTTCAATTTTTTAACTATATATAACTTTAATATTTACTAAAAAATTTTCATATGTAACAATTAAAAATATTTCATTGAATGAAACAAATCAAAATAAAACGATTTTAAAGATTTTCAAACCTCTTGACTATAAATCCATAATTTGGTAATTATAAATGGTAATTATAAATAGTAATTATAATTAGTATTAAAATCATTAAAATCAATTATAAAAAACACAATTATAAACAGTAATTACGAATTTCTTATCCATAATATTTTCCTAATAATAAATAAACTTTACTTTAACTAACAATTTTAGCAATTATCTTAATATTGTAAAACTTGCAGCAAACATTAAGAACATTGTTTGAATATTTTAAAACTTGCAAAACTCTCAATCTTTTTTAATAAAACTTTTGCTGTTTTTTCCATTCGAAGATACGGAATGTTTAAAAATTTGATTCATGATGAATATTAGAGTCTTAATTATTAATGTCACAATTATTAAAAAGCATAGAGTTAATAATCCATAAACATCAAGCAATTCATTTTGCCACCAATATAAATCAACTGCAGGCGATTTTAAAACATTTGGTCCATGTCGAATTACGTACTCAACCCAAAAATTGACAGTTTCACCTATTTTCAACGGCCTGTCACGAAATAGTAGAGATTCACGTTTCGCCGACTCTCTGTAATATATTTTTACATTAAACTTTACAAATGGTGTCATTTTTCTAAAATTTAGACCATTTTTTAAAAAAGGAAAAAAAATTTAGATCATTTTTCAAAAATGAAAAAAAAAACAAAATACAGAATATCATATTTCTGTATGGTATGGTTACCTGTAAGATGCATTATATAAAACAGAATTCAAAGCTTCAGTCAATGACTCTTCCGTTTGTGTTTTATAATCCCACGAAATGAACATTCCCTTTTTTACTAAAAGCTGAACATTTGTAAATTGATCTCCAAAGATGGGAAATCCTATCATAGGTACGCCATGATAAAGTGCCTCTATAGTTGATAATAAACCACCGTGTGTCATAAATAATCGTGTATTATTGTGTCCTAAAATAGTAACAATTGTCTGTTATAATTATTACAACACATTTTGTTTGTATTATCAAAAAAAAATTCAGTTGCTGTTTAACAAGTTATTCAAATTGAATGATTTGATTTTTATTAGAATGGAAATTTTCTTTTCCAAAAAAAAAATAAATAAATAAGTTAAACGAAGAAGAAATTTAGTCAGAGAATTCAATTATTCTATCCTTACGTAGAATTGGAATTTGAGGAACCCATTTGGAAGTAAGAACGTTGCTGGGAAGTCCGGGTGGTAGTTTTTCCTTATTCACGATTTTCATTAAAACCCTTGTAGGCGCTATTTTTTCGAAAGCTGCGTAAAATGCCAGAAGAGTTTCCTTTGGAAGCGTCTCTATCAGAACCATCGATCCTAAGGTGAAATAAATAACACCATGGCTACTTTCGTCCATCCATTTTTGTAGGCCCTTTTGAAAGCATAAGGGAATTTTTAAAGAGAGTAAATTAAACTGTTTACTAATTTTTTTTGTACAATTTTTTCTATTGTAGAATTCATGTTCATTTGTCAGAAGGAAAGAATAATGCATAAAGTTCTGAACGTTCAAATGAACAAGAACGAAGTTTTAGTCGATAAAAATATATTTAAAAATTACAAACATGTCAAAGGGGGAAAAATTATATTTAAAATTTGATTCCTTTGATACTTGACGGAATATTATTTATATTATAGAACAAAAAGAAAGTATGAAATTCAATTTAGAACTGTTTGAGAAATAAATCTCGACTTACGGGAGCTAATTGTTTATCGTCTTGTTCGATGTGAATTCCGCCAATGTCAATTGCTGCTGGTGTTTTACTTTTCACGCCATTATAAGTGTAAAATGAATTTATAAATGTGAGAGCAACGGTTTTCTCTAATTCTCGTACATCCGGTGTATTGGGATCCAAATATTTTCTCATAGCTTCCGTTTGAGCTTTTCCCGTATACTTGTAGAATTCATATTTGTTCTGGTGTAATTTAATAATATTTTTCAAACGTTCCCAAAATGTAATTTCAGATAAATCCATGTAGGCATTCGCAACATTTACTAAGGAATTAGGATTTCCAAGTGCTTCGTTGTACCACGCCATTTCCATTGTTGACGATATTGTAATCACTGGTATTTTAAAAAGATGCCCTATCCCAATGAAGCATGGTGTTGTCCATGCCTGAAAATTTCCCCAAAAATTATTCAATTTTATCAAAATTTTCGAAAAATAATTAATTTTATTAATTTTTTTAGGTAATATAATCGATTTTGTTAATGAATTTAATTAATAATTTTATTATTAATTTTTTTACAATTCTAAAGATTCATACTATAACGCTTTTACATGGTTGCCACACAACCTGGCAAACCTGGAAATAGCGTGGAAATTGAAAAAGGGTATGGAAAACCTGGAAATAGCATGGAATTTGAACGAATTTCTGGAATTTTTTTGGGCTAATGAAAGATATTAAGAAAAATATTCCATTCAACATGTTATTTTTCTTTAAAAATGTTAACATGCAATTTTCCTTTTCCATGTTATCTTCTCTTTAAATTAATTTAATTTTTTTTTAATTATTGACTAAAACTGAAAAATGTTGTTAAGATTGTTCTAAAAAAAAGATTTTATATATTTATTAGTATTACGATTGTCAAAATTTTTTGTTACTAGTTGCTTTTTGTTCAAGATTTTGAACAAAGTTTAAAGATAAAAATTATTTAATTTAGACATGACTTCAATGTTCTAATTATGGCTGATTCTTCTGAAAGTGACATTTTTGATATCTCGATTAATTTTATAGAATCTACTCTCTAATAATATTATTAACCATTTTCATAGTAAAAATTTATAATTTCTAATTTATAATTTATAAGAGAACTAAATTTTTATGGTTTTTTTCAAACTCTTAGAAATTTTTTAAAAATAGTGCCAAAAAATACAATATTTTAAAAAATTTTGGACCTCCATTTTATATGTGATAAAAATGTTTAAATTTTGTCTTCAGTTTAAGTTAAAATTACTTCAAGATGATTAATGATGTTTTTATACATTACAAATATTATAAAAAAAATATGAATGCACATTAAAATAAAGTTAATGGTCTGATGTTTAATTTTTCTATATAATATTTATAGAAAAGAGGAATATTATTGCTTTTATAAATATTTAAATTTTACATATATTGGCCCGAGTAAAATTGAAAGAAGAAAGACTTTAATATATTCAAATTAATTTTGCGCAACTTAAATTCTTACTTTTGAGTATGAAATAAAGTAGTTTCAATAGAAAAAACCATATAATTTAAAAAAAAATAAATTGAAAAATCGAATATCAAAAGTATCACTTTCAGAAAAATAAACATAAAAATGCCTGTTATTTTAACTGCTTAAGAGAACATTAATTTATAACTACATAATAATGAATATCGTTAACACTGTTTTGTAAAATACTTGTTTTTTCATCACAAATAATTCCTAAATTTGAACCTGGAATTTTTAATATTTTTAACCTGGAAAATAAATTAATAATTAATAAATTAATAAATTAATAAATAAATAAAATAAATAAATAAAAAAATAAATAAATAAAATAAATAAATAAAATAAATAAATAAATAAAATAAATTAATAAATTAATAAATTTAATTTTTAATTTTTATTTATTAACATTTTTTGGAAATTTTTGAATTTTTCTAAAAACTTTATTACAATTTTTGAAAGTAGGGGAGACTGGGGTAAACCCCGCTCACTAGCGATTTGACGCTATGAACTCAACTTAAGATGGAGATATTGGTTCTGTGAATAGTACTTAACATTCAACTTATATTAACTAACATAAAACTGTTTCGTCTTGAAAAGATAAAATGAGCGGGTTTACCCTGGAAAATTGTGATTTCTAAATTTGGTATATAAAAAGCTTCTCTAAGTAAAACTAAAAAAGATAAATCAAAAACTCTTTTTTATTTTTTTAGTAGAAATCATACGCTTTCAAATGATATAAATTAACTTGGATTTGGAGAATAATTTCCTAGATTTTTACCGATCTGAAAAAAAGTGAGCGGGTTTATCCCAGTCTCCCCTAACTGAATTCTTTCGAAGAATTTTAATAAAAATTTTTAGAATTAATTGAAATTATCGAGAAGCTTATTTCAAATTTTATTAAAATTCAAAATAATTGTAATCCTGAGAAGAATTTTATTATTTATAAAAATAATTGAATTCTTGTAACGAATTTTTAAAATTTTGAATTTGAATTTTTTTAATTAAACAGAAGAAGTTAACTATTAAATTAATTAATTTAAGAAGTTAACAATTTAAATTTTCTTTTTAAAAATTTACAACAATGATGTAACTTTTTCTGTACAACATCAATTTTTAAACTAATTTTTAAAGCAATCTAAATAAGAAATTTAAAATTTGAATATAATTGTATTCTTGTAAAGAATTTTCAAAATTTTTGATTAATTAAGTATTAATTATAATAATAGTAAATTATAATTATAATTATATTTATTTATAATAATGTATTTTTTTAATTATTGTGATTGAACATTTTTAAAATTAATTAAAAATTAATAATTATAATTAATAATAATTAAGTAATTTTTTTCACAAAATCGACTGAAGTGTTATAAAATGGTATGTTAATGAAATTCGGGACAAATACGAAGGTGCAGAAAATCTAGAAGGAAATTTTGATTTCAAAAATAAAGATGTCGAAAAAGAAAAAAGGGTGATAAAAATGATAAAAATTATGATAGTTAAGAATTAAAATAAAGAAAAAGAAAAAAGAGATATTTATCAGTTCAAAAGCAGAGAAGATAGAAAAATAAGCAGAAGCTCAAGAAGAAACTGAAGACAAAACCGAAAAAACGTTACAATTGTGAAGAGTATTCAAATCAAAAGATTTCTTCTGATTTTCTTTTAAACGAAGAAGCAATAATCAATTCAAACCTCAGTAATGAAGAGATCGTAAGGTGGATCGCGTGGAGGATTTTTAACCAATTTTTTCATCTCTTCTAGGCCCAACAATTCGCAAAGTTCATTTCCATATAATTCAGAAATGGTTTTTAGTATCGAACCCTGAATATAATCGGCAAATTGAACAGAAAAATTATTAACTAAATTTCCCCTCGTTCCTTCTAAATTAATAATTGTTTTATAATTTTTCGGAGGATTCTTCACTTTAAAATGCGAGACAACATCGACTTGATGTCCATTTTTCGCCAATGCTTTAGTTACACCTTCACAAATATTATTATGACTTCGCGAATTAAACGGAAATACTGCCAAAATTCGATAACAGTCACTGCCTATTCCGTTTATTATAAAAAATAAGCAGAAAGAGATAAAAGATGAAATTAAATTCATCTTTGAAGGGAAAAATTAATAAGTTCGATTGGGCAGAGGGAGGAGAAAAAATTTATAATTGTATGACTAGAGTTGTATTGTTAAACTGACCAAGTACTTGGTATAACAAAATACTTCTAATGAATCTTAGAAGGAGTTTACACCGAGTGGCATATATTTATACTCGTGCGCGCATAAACGGATATACCAGAAAACATACTTAATTCAAATACAAAACTAATTTTAAATGCTTTTGTTTATTTAAATGTAAAAACATTTTTATAGAAATAAATTGTAAATTTTTTATTTTAAAATTAATTATTGTCATGATTAAGTAGGAAAAGTGATATTTTTTAATTTCTCAAAATAAGAAAATATGGATTTATCAAGTTTTGAAAACTTGTCCCTAAAATACTTCATTATTTTGAAATCGATTTTTGTTTCTTCTTATTTAGAGAGAAAATTAATTGTCGCGAATGTTTACTTATTATTTTCTAATATTTTCTTGAATCGTGTATTGATGACAAGCAAAAATTCAAATATTTCCATAAATAATAAAATCTTAACAGGAATTCAATTATTTTGAATACAATATTCATAAAATTTTTTTCAAAGAAATTAATTAGTTCAAATTTTTCTATAAAATTCTTCTTTTAATACCATTCTTTGTAAGATTTCAATTATTAACCATAATTAACAGACACGATAATTTTAAAAAGTTGAAATAAATTCTTTGCAAAAATCAATTATTTTCAATTTTCAATTAAAATGATTAAAAAAACATTATTTTCAAAATTTTTCAAAATATTTTACATGAATTTAATTTTCTCTCAATAATTTTTAAAAAATTTAATAACAAAATTATTAATTCACTTTATTAACAAAATCGATTATATTAAAAAATTTAATGAAATCCTGTGAAATAATTTTTTTTTTCTGAAAATGTTAATAAAATCCAATAATTTTTAATCACAATTATTAACAATCATGATTATTTTAAAACCCGAAAAGAAATTCTTCATAAAATTCAATTACTTTCAAAATTTTTGATTAAAATTATTTTAAAATAATTTCATTTTGCTCAAATTTATTATCAAAATTAAATTAATTAAATTCCTGGAAAGAATTTAATTACATAATTTTAAAATTTTAAATACAAAATATAATTATTTTTAATAATTTTAATGCAATTCTTTTAGGGAATTAATTTATTTTCACAAATAATAAAATTTTTCTCAAGAAGTCAATGATTTAAATTTTTTTAGAAAATTCGTAGCATGAATTCAGTTATTTTCGTAATTATGAAAATTTTTTGAAGGATTTTGATTATTTTTAATACAATTTTTAATGAATTTCATGAAAAATGCAATTATTCTTAAAATTTTTATTACAATTTTTTGAAAGAATTCAATTTAATTTTTAAGAAAAAATCAATTGTTCATGTAGAAAACTCTTTATTTTACTTAAATTAAAATTATTCAATTATTTAATTAAATACTTGAATTCTCATAAAAACAATTGATTTAAAAAAGAATTTCAGTTACAATTTTAAATAATAATTGAATATTAAAAGCGTTATTTTATCAACTTTTAGAAATAATTGAACTTCAAAAGAGTTATAAACTTAAAGTCTGAAAATTTTAATTCTTGTAAAATTGTAATAATATTTAAATATTTATTGTAAAAAATTATTAATCTATTATTTTCTTAAAAAATTCTAAAAAAATAATTTAATTTTGGAAGAATTACAGTTGGAATTTTTAGAAATAGTCAATTTTGATAAGCTTTTACATTTAAATTATTTAAAATTTTAATTCCCGTAAAAAAATAAATGAGTATTTAAATATTTATTTAACAAAAATTATTTAAGTTTTAAATAATTTAATTTAGAAATTGTAAAAAGAATTACCCTTCTGAAATTTTGTAATTGAAAATTTATGAAGATAATTAAATTTTCCCGTAAATGGCGTAAATAATTGAAAAAGTTTATTAAATTAAATTTTAATTAAAATGAATGTATATTTTTGAAAAGTTGACAGTTAAAGAGATTAAAGAAGGTATATAATTTTTTTTAAACAATTTATTTACATTTTTATTTACAATTTTATTTACATTTTCTATAATTATCCAGGTAAACAATAATGAAGTATTTTTTCAAATGACATCATGTTAGAAGTTCGTGATTGAAATATTGTAAAAATTGATTGTTTTATTTTTAATTTTCAAGATTAATTAGATACACTTATGTTTATATCAGTGCTAAGTTATTTTGAATTATCTAAATAAGGATATCACTGTGAATTTAGTTTATACAACATTAAATTATTTATCATTTTATCTTTTCAATTTTCTAACTATATATAACATAAATATTTACTAAAAAATTTTCTCATGTAACAATTAAAAATATTTCATTGCATGAAACAAAACATAATAAAACGATTTTAAAGATTTTCAAACCTCTTGACTATAAATCCATAATTTGGTAATTATAAATGGTAATTATAAATAGTAATTATAATTAGTAATTTATAATTAGTATTAAAATCATCATTAGTATTAATTCAAATTATTATGATTAATTTATAATTGCATTATAATTATAAAAACACAATTATAAACAGTAAATACGAATTTCTTATCCACAATATTTTCCTAATAATAAATAAACTTTAATTTAACTAATAATTTTAGTAATTGTCTCAATATTATAAAATTTGCAGCAAACATTAAGAACATTGTTTCAATATTTTAAAACTTGTAAAACTCTCAATCTTTTTTAATAAAACTTTTGCTGCTTTTTCCATTCGAAGATACGGAATGTTTAAAAATTTGATTCATGATGAATATTAGAATCTTAATTATTAATGTCACAATTATTAAAAAGCATAGAGTTAAAAATCCATAAACATCGAGCAATTCATTTTGCCACCAATATAAATCAATTGCAGGCGATTTTAAAACATTTGGTCCATGTCGAATTACGTACTCAACCCAAAAATTGACAGTTTCACCTATTTTCAACGGCCTGTCACGATATAGTTGAGATTCACGTTTCGCCGACTCTCTGTAATTTATTTTTACATTAAACTTTATAAATGGTGTCGTTTTTCTAAAATTTAGACCACTTTTCAAAAAAGAAAAAAACAAAACAAAATACAGAATATCATGTTTCTGCATGGTATGGTTACCTGTAAGATGCATTATATAAAACAGAATTCAAAGCTTCAGTCAATGACTCTTCCGTTAGTGTTTTATAATCCATCGAAATTGACATTCCCTTTTTTACTAAAAGCTGAACATTTGTAAATTGATCTCCAAAGATAGGAAATCCGATCATAGGTACGCCATGATAAAGTGCCTCTATAGTTGATAATAAACCACCGTGTGTCATAAATAATCGTGTATTATTGTGTCCTAAAATAGTAACAATTGTCTGTTATAATTATTACAACACATTTTGTTTGTATTATCAAAAAAAAAATTCAGTTGCTGTTTAACAAGTTATTCAAATTGAATGATTTGATTTTTATTAGAATGGAAATTTTCTTTTCCAAAAAAAATAAATAAATAAATAAATAAGTTAAACGAAGAAGAAATTTAGTCAGAGAATTCAATTATTCTATCCTTACGTAGAATTGGAATTTGAGGAATCCAATTAGAAACAAGAACGTTGCTGGGAAGTCCGGGTGGTAGTTTTTCCTTATTCACGATTTTCATTAAAACCCTTATAGGCGCTATTTTTTCGAAAGCTGCGTAAAATGCCAGAAGAGTTTCCTTTGGAAGCGTCTCTATCAGAACCATCGATCCCAATGTGAAATAAACAACGCCTTCTTTACTTTCGTCCATCAATTTTTGAAAGTCCTGTAGAATTAGAATTTACAAGAATTAAAAATTATATCTGTTGTTCGATTTTTCTCTTTATTAAGGAAGAATTATTACCAAAATGACCTAAACCTACAGCAATATTGACAATTTTTCCTTCAATATTAAAAATGTAAAAATATAAAAATAAAATTAAATAAAATAAAAATAAGAAACAATAAACAAAATATCAAAAAGTTATGTTCGCTGCAATGTGCGGTGAACAATAAATACATTTTTTCTCGAACTTTTGGATAATAAATCGAAACCTACCGAAGGTAATTTATTCTGGTCTTGTTCAACATGAATTCCACCAATGTCAATTGCAGCCGCTGTTTTACTTTTAACTCCATTAAAACTATAGAACGAATTGATAAATGTGAGGGCAACTGTTCTTTCCACTTGTCGTATATCCGGTATATTAGGATCTAAATATTTTCTCATTGCTGCAGTTTGATTTTTTCCTGTACTCGTGTAAAATTGATAGTTACTTTGATGGATTTGCACAACATTCCATAAACGATTCCAAAATGTCGAAACTTCAATCATTCTATTCAACAGTAAATTTGGAACAAAAGCCGCTGAGTTTGGATTTCCAAGTGCATCGTTAGCCCACGTTAATTCCGTTGTTGTCGATATTGTAATTACTGGTACTTTCAAAAGATATCCTATTCCTATAAAGCATTGTGCAGTAAATGTCTGAAAATTTACAAAAAAAAATTATTTAAGGGCATCCGGGAAATAATACTGGTTTCGTGATAGACGTCTCATTTAAAAAGAAAAGAATATTTTGAGTCGGAATTTTTTGGTAAATATAGAGAAATGCTCTGGGACCAGCGGTCCTCTCGGAATTTAGAGAAATTTTGATAAATAATTATTGAAAAAAATTGTTTAAATATACGGAAAAAAGGGGTTTTTCACGGTTCAGTATAGACGTCTCATTTTGAGAGGATAAAATATTTCGGGTTCATATTTGGAGGGGTGATAGAGGAAGACTCTCCGAGGAGCGGCCCTCTCCGTTTTTGCAATAATTTTGCGAGGAAATTATTTTATTAACGATTGAAAGTGGAGTAATTTGAGGTTAATACATTTCCCTCAGTTCAACTCGCGACCACTTCCGAGAATTGGCGCCACCTCCTTGACCACTGACACATAGATCCACTTGTCTGTGTGCTCGCCGCCATATTGTCTCCCACTTTCGCCCAAAATCCAACTTTTGTAATTTCGTTTTTCATTATTTATTTAAAAAATTACTTGCAAATTTCGAGAATATTCTTTATCATCATGAATTCCCCTAATTATCATGATAAATCCGAACTAAATATCTCTAATTATTTAGGAGTGAGACGACACGCGGGAAAACACTTTTTGGGCTCGATTTTTCCCGGATGCCCTTAACTCAAATTTTTTTTTTTTTTTTTTTTTTAATTCAATTATTTTAAATAACTAGTATTTTCATAAAATTTCCAAATAGAATTCAATTATTTAGAACATTATTTATAAAAATCTTCGTAAGAATTCAAATTTTTTTGATGAATAATAAAAATTTCCACAACAATTCAATTATAATGTAGAATATAATTTTCAAAAAAATTTCGAAAAAAACAATTATTTAATACAATTCTTCACAGTAAATTAATTACTTTCACTAAAAATAACATTTTTCATGGAAATTCAATTTCTAAAATAAATTTTTTATAAAATTTATCAAAAATAATAAAAACCCATCGAAGAATTACAATTATTTTTAATACTATCTTTAAATTAATTAGTCTAAAAATTCAATTATTTTCACAAATAAAGTTTTCCACAAGAATTCAATTATTTAAAATAGATGTTTCAGAATATTTATTATATTTCGTAAAAATGAATTATTTAAAATATGTTTATAAAATTCTTATGAAGAATTATTTTCAAAAATAACAAAATTTTTCACAAAAATTCAATTCTTTTTAAACAATTATTTTCATAAATAACAAGATTCTTATCAACTGTTCAATTATTTTTATAAATAATAAAATTCATCACAGAATTTCAATTATTTTTAATACAATTTTACAGGAATTACTCAAAAAATGTAATTATTCTTATAAATAGACCTTTTCATTTCAATTATTTTCTTTGCGCATGCGTTATATGGAATTGAAGTTCCGTTTCAAGTTTCGGCCCTGTTTACAGCTATTGCATTATTCAGATATGAAAAAAATTATAAAAAGTGTACTAAATTATTATATGTTGCATAAAAATGGAGTATAATAATTATAACAAATACTGGAATAAATTTAATGAAAAAATTAAGGACGGAGCATATATTAATTATTTTATCAAGAAGTTATTTTTTAAATATCAATAATTTATTTTAGTTTTTTTTGCATTTCTACATGCAACGTTAATAAAAACAATAAATAAAAGTGAAAGAGGTAACTATTGTGTTTTTCACATTTCATCAGCGAATAACAATATGTCAATATTTAGTAAACATAACCTCACTCTGGAACCAACTCTTTTTTCTTCTTTTAGTTGACTGTTTTCTGCACTTGCAGTGATATTTTTAATTGCAAATTTAACTGCGTGTTTTTATGTTTAAATTTGATACCAATTTTGCACCGGACACATTTTCTTTTCTCTAAAAAAACATGAGCAAAAGTAAAGTTTTAACACATGTTAATAGAACAGGGCCGAAACTTTTAAAATTGGTGAACTGTCATGGTTGCTGCGCAGACGCATTCGCGACTTCCGAATTGAAATGAAAAGGTCTATTTAATTTCCATTCCTCGAAGAAGTCAATAATTATTTTTAAAAAAATGTTTTTTCTTTGGAAGAATTCAATTATTTACAATTTAATAAAATTGTTCGAAAGAAATCAAGTATTTTAAATACAATTTTAATAAAGTTTGTTTAAATAATTCAATTATTCTTTTTAGATTTTAATCAAATTCTTTGCAAGACTTTAATTATTTACATAAATAATTCTTCCAAAGAATTCAATTATGTCGAAAAATAACAAAATTATTCCCGAAAATTCAATTTTTTTTTAGGCTATTTAATAAAATTCTTTGTAAAATTCAATTATTTAATAAAATTTTAATTAAATCGTTGGCAAGAATTCAATTATTTTCATAAATAGTGTAAGTCTTCTCTGGAATTCAATTACTTTTGAAAATTTTAATAAAATTCTTAGCAACTATTCAATTATTTTCGTAAATAATAAAATTCTTAGCAACTATTTTTTTTAAATAATTCAATTATTGTTTTAGATTCCCGTGTGGAAAAAGCCCCCATGAAGCCCACACGACGTGAGGGCCTCCGGCGGGGGCCGACGAGGGCTGATCCATGTGGGCAAATCCTTGAGGGCCCACGCGAGGGGCCCGCATGGATTGCCCACATCATTGACTTGCAAAAATTTCTAAGTCCAAACCTCAAATAATTTTTTATTACTTCAAAATTAATGTTTAGAATGATTATAAACAATGAAAAACACGTTTTTAACAAATATTTAATGTTACTTTTAAAAAAATATAAAACTCACATGAGGGCAAATCCTTGAGGGCCCACACGAGGGGCCCGCATGGATCGCCCACATCATTTGACTTGCAAAAATTTCTAAGTCCAAACAAAAAAATTTTTTTATATAACAAAAATTAATGATTATAATGATTTTAAACAATGAAAAACACCTTTCTTGTTATAGTGTATTAGTGTGTCAACAATGTTTTATTGAAACATCAAAAGCAAGTCAGCAAGTCACCTACAATAAATAAATAATTTTCAAGTAGGTCCCGTAGCATAGTGGTAAGAGTGTTGTCTGGTAGTCAGTAGGTCGTAGGTTCTATACCCGCGTGCGTCAGATTTTTTTTTTTTTTTTTGGTCACGATTTAATTAAAAAAAGTAAAAATCGTTAAGTAACAATGTTATTTATGAATAGTTGAACTTGCTTGTTATTAATAAATAATCAATTTATTAACTTAATTTTGAAAAATAAAGTCGAGGGTAAGTTGAGGGCAAATATGAGGGCAAACGCGAGGGCCACGCCGGGGGCCGACGAGGGCGCCCGCGTGGATCGCCCATGCGGGCGCCCTCATCGATCAGCATGTCGTTTCCATGAGGGGCCTCGCCTGGATCACCCATGTGGGCCCCTCATGGATGTGGGCGATCCATGCGGGCCCCCGGCGTGGGCCAACACCACTTTTCCACACGGGTTGTAATAAAATTCTTCCCAAGAATTCAATTATTGACATAAATAATTTTTCGAAAGAATAATATTATTAAAGATAAATAACAAAATTATTCCCGAAAATTCAATTATTTTGAGGCATTTTAATAAAATTCTTTGCAAATTTCAATTATTTTCGCAAGAATTCCATTGTTTTCAAAAATAATAAAATGCTTTTTAGGAATTAAATTATTTTCAAAAAAATTTAATAAAATGTCACACAGCCATTGAATTATTCTCAATAATAGAATTATTTGCAAAATTTAATTATTTTTCAAAACTTTTCACAATTCAATTTGATTTTCAATATCTACTATATTCATAAAATTTCCAAATAGAATTCAATTATTTAAAACATTATTTGTAAAAATCTTCGTAAGAATTCAAATATTTTTGATGAATACTGAAAATTTCTTAGGAATTCAATTATTTAAATTAGAATTTACATAAAAATAAGTCGAAAGAAATCAATTTATTTAAAAATTATTTAAAAATTTTTCATAAGAATTAAATTATTTCATGAATAAGAAAATTCGTTGCTGGAATTCAATTTATTAGCAGGATAAATAAATCATATTTTTAATAAATATTTTTGATGGAAAATAGGAAAAAGTCAGGAAAATAAAAAATATTGAATGGACTTTTTGTCAGTTTTATGAAGTGTCTAAAACGGGTCTTTTTGATCGTCAAATTTAATTTTTCGATAGAATCTTTTTTTTACTACTTTTTTTATAGTTTGAAAGCTACTTTTTGCTACTTTTTGAAAATTAATTATCGAGTGCAAAGTCTGAAATTGTAAAACTTTCATCAAACTTTAACAACATTGTCTCAATATTGTAAAGCTTACAGCAAACATTAACAACATTGTTTGAATGTTGTAAAACTTGCAGCAAACATCAGCAACTTTTCCCTAAAGTTGTAAAGCTTGCAGCAAACATTAACAACATTGTCTCAATGTTCCAAAACTTGCAGAAAATATTAGTAACATTGTCTCAAGATTGTAAAACTTGCAGAAAATATTAGTAACATTGTCTCAATGTTGTAAAGCTTGCAGCAAACATTAACAACATTGTTTCAACATTGTCAAACTTGTAGCAAACTTTAACTACATTGTCTGAATATTTTCGTCGCAATATTTTAAAACTTGCAACAAACATTTGCAATGTTGTCAATTTTGCTAAAAGTTTGGATGCCACCGGGGGATGATATATTAATAATAATAAAGATGAAAATAAAGACAAAACTTCAGCGAAAAGATTCAAAAGTGTAATAAAAAAAAGAAGGCCGAACAGCATCCGAATATTCACAAAATAAATTTCCAAAAAAGAAAGATTTGATGATCATGCTAAGCACAAAATAAGAAGAAGCAATATATTATTTCAAACCTCAGTAATTAGAAGATCATAGGGCGGATCACGTGGAGGATTTTTAAGCAATTTCTGCATCTCCGGAATTCCCATCAATTCACAAAGTTCATTTCCAAAATATTCGCAAATTGTCAGCACTGGCGACTGATTTAAATGATCCGCAAATTCAATTGAAAAATTATTCATTACACTCCTCCTCGTCCCTTCTAAATTAATAATTGTTTCATAATTTTTCGGCGGATTTTTCAATTTAAAATGTGAGACAACGTCAACTTTATGACCATTCCTCGCTAATGTTTTTGTCACACCCTCAAACATGTTATTATGACTCTTTGAATTATATGGAAAAACTGCCAAAATTCGATAACCGTCACTGCCTATTCCGTTTATTATAAAAAATAAGCAGAGAGAAATAAAAGATGAAGTTAAATTCATCTTTGAAAGGTAAAATTATTATTGGACAGAGTGAAAAGAATATATTTATATTTGAATGATTAGAGATGTAATATTGAACTGACAAAGTACTTGGTATACCAAAAATTTCTAATAAAACTTAGATTTATTATTTCCCCACTTTTTCTTATTCAAAATAGTTACGTGTGTTTACTTTCTTAGATATTTATCTCTTTCCTAATGGTGATAATATGTATAATTATTATGATAGTTATAAGAATTACGGAGATTAAACAAATGTTTTTATCGCAATTTTAGGCTAAATATGATAAAGAAAACTATTGATTTCTCTTAACAAATATAAATTTAATCGAATTTTTCATTTTTCATTTTAATAAAAATAATATTTCGATTTTTGTTTCTTCTTATTTAGAGAGAAAATTAATTGCCTCGAATATTTACTTTGTATTTTCTAATGTTTTCTTGAATTGTGTATTTATGATAACAGGGAGCAATTCAAATATTTTCATATAGATAATAAAATTTTAACAGGAATTCAATTATTTTAATACAAATTTTTATCAAATTTTTTTCAAAGAAATTAATTATTTAAAATAATGTTTATAAAATTCTTCTTTTTTTTAATACGATACTTTGCAAGATTTTAATTATTTTTAATACAATTTTAAAGGAATTTCACGAAAATTTCAATTATTCTTAAAAATTTTATTAAAATTCTATGAAATATTTATTTTCAAAAATTGTAATAAGAATTCAAATATTTTTAACAAATTTTAACAAAATTCAATTATTTAAAATTAAAATTATTAAAAAAATGACATTATTTTCGAAAACTTAAAGAAATTCTTTATATGAATTTAATTTTCTCTGAATAATTTTTTTATAAAATTTTACCAATAAAATTATTAATTTAATATATTTGAAAAATCGATTATATTAAAAAAAAATTAAAGAAATTCTGAAAAAAATGATTTATTTTCTGAAAATTTTAATAAAATTCAATAATTAAATGTTAAAGTACAATTATTAACAAACACGATTATTTTAAAAACCGAGAAGAAATTCTTCATAAAATTCAATTAATTTCAAAATTTTCAATTAAAATGATTTTTTTCAAAAACTCCATTTTGTAAATTGAATTTATAGAAAGAATTAGTTAATTTCAAAATTTTTAATAAAATTCTTCTATAGAATTTATTTATATTCACAAATATTAAAATTATTTATAGGAATTTAATGATTTAAATTTTTTTTTATAAAATTCGTAGCAAAAATTTAATTATTTTCAATAATTTCAATAAAATTTTTCGCAGAATTTCAATAATTATTTTTAATACAATTTTAAATGAATTTCTTGAAAAATGCAATTATTCTTTGAATTTTTATTAAATTTTTTCGAAAGAATTCAATTATTTAAAAAAATTTTTTTTTTATTTCTTTAAAAGAATTTTAATTTTTAAGAAAAAAATCAATTGTTCAATAATTAGGAAATTATTTATTTTTGTTTTTAAATAATTAAATTCTCATAGAGAAATTTCTAAAAACAATTGATTAAAAAAAAATTCCAGTTACAATTTCAAAAGTAATAATTGAATAACATTAATTTTTGTTATGTAAAAAAATATTTGAAGTTTGGACTTAGAAATTTTTGCTGGTAAATGATGTGGGCGATCCATGCGGGCCCCTCGCGTGGGGCCTCAAGGATTTGCCCCCATGTGAGTTCAATATTTTCAAAAAAATGTAAATAATTTTATGTGAAATATGTGTTTTTCATTGTTTATAATCATTCTAAACATTAATTTTGAAGTAATAAAAAATTATTTGAGGTTTGGACTTAGAAATTTTTGCAAGTCAATGATGTGGGCAATCCATGCGGGCCCTCGATGTGGCCCTCATGGATTTGCCCACATGGATCAGCCCTCGTCGGCCCCCGCCGGGGGCCCTCACGTCGTGTGGGCATGATGGGGGCTTTTTCCACACGGGTGGATTCAATTATTTTCGTAAATATTAATAAAATTCTTTTTAGGAATTCAATTATTTTCAAAAATAAAAAAAACTCATTGCAGATTTTCAATTATTTTTAATACAATTTTAATCAAATTCGTCGAAAAATGTAATCACTCTTAAAAATTTTATTAAAATTCACCAAAAGAATTTAATTATTTAAAAATTTATTGATAAAATTCTTTATGAAAATTGAATTTTAAAAAATAAGCAATATTCAATAAATTGTTTTTTTTATGTAAATAATTGAAGTCTAGTAGAATTTTCTATTAAAAATTGATTTAAAAATGGATTTCAGTTATAATTTTCGATTATAATTGAATATTAAAACCATTATAGCTTGAATTATTAGAAATAATATTGAATTTTGAAAAGGTTTCAGATTTAAATCTTTGAAAATTTGAATTTTTCATATTTTTAACTAACAATTCTGTGGAATTAATTTTTTTTTGAGAAAGTTTAATTGCGGATTTTTTTAAAAATTATTAAAAGGTTTTTATTTTCTAATATATATATATTTAATTGAAGAATTTACGAATAATCGAAATTTCGTTAAATTGAATTGTAAACAAAAACAAATTTGAAAGTTCTAAAGGAAATGTTGCAAAAATTATTAAAAATAATTGATAATTAAATTCTTTCGAAGAATTTTAATTGACATTTTTGAAAATAATTACATTTTTAGAAAAATTTACCTAAAATTGTATTAAAAATAATTAAAATTCTGCGAAGAATTTTATAATTTAGGAAAGAATAATTAAATTATTTCAACGAGTTTTTATTATATTTTTTTTAAATAATTGAAATCTTGTGAAGAATATTATTATTTATGAAAATAATTGAATTCTATTTTGTTAAAGTAGTAGATTTTTAAGATGTTTAGTTAAAAACGGAAAAAAAATATTTAATTTTGTGAAAGTTACAAATTATTGCAGAAATTCAATTATTTTCAAAAGTACTAATATTCTTCGCAAAAATTAAATATTGTTCAAAAATAAAAAAAATTCTTTTTAGGGATTCAATTATTTTCACAAATAATAAAACTCATCGCAGAATTTCAATTATTTTCATAAATAATAAAATTTTTCGCATGAATTCAATTATTCTTAAAAATTTTATTAAAATTCGTCGAAAGAATTCGATTGGTACTTAAAAATTTGTTGATAAAATTCTTTGTGGGAATTGAATTTTAAGAAAAATTCAATTAATCAATAAATTATTTATTTTTGTATTTAAATAATTTAATTTGTAGTAGAATTTTCTAATAAAAATTGATTTAAAAATGAATTTCAGTTAAAATTTTAGATAATAATTGAATAGTAAAAGCAATAATTATTATTTCAAACCTCAGTAATTAGAAGATCATATGGCGGATCGTGTGGAGGATTTTTTATCAATTTCTGCATCTCCGGAAGGCCCATCAACTCACAAAGTTCATTTCCATACATTTCGGAAATTGTCAATACTGTCGACTTTTGTATATGATTAGCAAATTCAATTGTAAAATTATTCACTAAATTTCCCCTTGTACCTTCTAAATTAATGATTGTTCGATAATTTTTCGGTGGATTTTTTAATTTAAAATGTGTGACAACGTCAACTTTATGACCATTCCTCGCTAATGTTTTTGTCACACCCTCAAACATATTATTATGACTCTTTGAATTAAATGGAAAAACTGCCAAAATGCGATAACCATCACTACTCAACCCGTTTATTATAAAAAGCAAACAAACATTAAGAAACATAAGAAAATTCATCATTTAGAGATGAATTTAAAAATTGAAGATGTTATTTGAATAATAGTTCGAAAATGGTATGAAATATACAGTACTCTTTTGCAAATGATATGCTCTTTTTATCCGAATCATCAGTAGCGTGTGTAATATGCAATTATCTGTTAAATAAAGTATTTAATTGTCTGATAACAGTTTTTTTATATATAAAAGTGCTTCATTTGACAAAGTAGAAAATTGTCTATCATGCTTCGTTTAATTGTTAATTTTATCTTATCGGGAATTATTATAAATATTAACTTTATTTTTTAAAGGCACTAAAATATTATTACAAAGCTAACGAGGCATTTTTACGTCTAAAAAATTGATACAATTTTTTTTGGGGGGGAAAATTAATTCTTCTTCTTCTTCTGATTCACTGTTGTCTGTTTGTTAAAAACGAAAAATATTCGTCTAATGATAAACAATAGGAAATAAATTGCGGCGACACTGCAGAATAATAAAAATCCATAGACATCAAGTAACGCCAATTGCCACCAATTGAGATTGACTGCTGGTGATCTCAAAGAATCTGCTCCATTCCTGATGACGTATTCAACCCAGAAGTTGACAGTTTCAGTCGCTGTCATCGGCCTATCGCGAAATAATTTCGACTCATATTTTGCCGCTTCTCTGTACAAACAAATTTCTCTTTAGCATTAATGTTTTACTTTATTTTTTACTTTGTGTTTTCATTTTTTTTTTATTTTTGATTTTATTTTTTACTTTGTTTTCTATTTTATTTTTCTATTTTGTTTTCTTATTTTATTTTGTTATTTTATGTCAGTTAATTCGTTTTAGAAGAAGAAATAGTATAGAACATCATAAAGAAGAAATTGAAGCAAAGAATAGGAGTATTGGATAAATAAGTCTTTATATTAAAATGTAAAAAAAGATCTTTGTGGATAAGGAAAAAAAAGTACAAACCGATACTTGGGATTATTTAGAACCGCATCGAGAGCTTTATCCAATGATTCCTTTGTCAACTTTTTATAGTTCAATCTGATTGCCATATTTTTGTTGACGAAAATACGAATATTGGAAAATTGATCGGCGTATAAAGGCAAACCTATTAAAGGAACGCCATTATATAATGCCTCGAGTGTTGAAATTAATCCACCATGTGTTATGAATAATCGTGTATTATTATGTCCTGTCAGAAACACACAACCAAATGTAATTCTCGCATATCTGTAATAACTAAATTTCATTTAACAATATTATTATTATTATCATCGTCTATATCATTAGTGACGTAGAAATATTGTTTAATGTCATGGATGATATTTGGAGGAAATGATATTTACTAGATATTTATTTGGTACTACTACTACCACTACTTCATTTATAAGAATAAGATTATTTTCAAAAAATATTCGAAATTCAATTATTTTCAATATCTAGTATTTTCATAAAATTTCCAAATAGAATTCAATTATTTAAACAAAAATTCTTAACATTCATTCAAAATTCAATTATTTTTATAAATAATAAAACTCATCGAAGAATTGCAATTATTTGTAATACTATCTTTAAATTAATTAACGAAAAATTCAATTATTTTTACAAATAAAATTTTCCACAAGAATTCAATTATTTAAAATAAAAATTTCATAATATTTACTATATTTTGAAAAAATTAATTATTTAAAACAATTTTTTTAAAATTCTTATAAAGAATTCAATTATTTTCAAAACTAACAAAATTTTTCACAGAAATTCAATTTTATTCTTTTTAAAAATTAAAAAACAATTTTCGCATTATTAATTCAATTATTTTTAGGTATAAATAATAAAAATTCTTCTCAGGAATTCAATTATAATTTAGAACAGCATTTTCAAAAAAATTTCGAAAGAACAAATTATTTCACAAAAATTTTATACAATTTATTCTTCACAATAATTCAATTACTTTCACTAATAATAACATTTTTCATGGAAATTCAATTTTTTAAAAAAAAATGTTGATAAAATTCTAAGCAAGAATTCAATTATTTTCATAAACAATAAAACTCATCTAAGAATTTCAATTACTTTTAATGCTATTTTAAATTAATTATACGAAAAATTCAATTATTTTCACAAATCAAATTTTCCACAAGAATTCAATTATCTAAAATAAAATTTTCATAATATTTACTATAATTCGAAAAAATTAATTATTTAAAACAATGTTTATAAAATTCTTATAAAGAATTCAATTATTTTCAAAACTAACAAAATTTTTCACAGAAATTCAATTCATTTTAAACATTTTAATAAAATTTTTCACAATCATTCAATTATTTTTATAAATATTAAAAATCTTCTCAAGATTTCAATTATTATTTTTAAAACAATTTTACAGGAATTGCTCAAAAAATGTAAAATGTAATTATTCTTAAAAATTTAATTTTAATTCTTCCAAAAAATCAATTATTTAAAAAATGTTTCTTTAAAATTCTTTGGAAAAATTCAATTATTGACAAAAATATTAGAATTTTTCACAGGACTCCAATTATTTTCAAATATTCAAATAAAATTGGTCGAAAAAAATCAATTATTTTAAATACAATTTTAATTGAATTTTTTTTAAATAATTCAATTATTCTTTTTAGATTTTAATCAAATTCTTCGCAAGAATTAAATTATTTACATAAATAATTTTTCGAAACAATTGAATTATGTCGACAAATAACAAAATTATTCCCGAAAATTCAATTATTTTGAGGCATTTTAATAAAATTCTTTACAAAATTCAATTTTTTCCATAAATAACAATTTTATTCATCAGAAGAATTCAATTATTTAAAATAATAATACATTTTTTCTTGGAAATTAAATTATTAAAAAAAATTCTAATAAAATCGTTCGCAAGAATTCAATTATTTTCATAAATAGTGTAATTCTTCTCAGGAATTCAATTATTTTTGAAAATTTTAATAAAATTCTTATCAACTATTTTTTTTAAATAATTCAATCATTGTTTTAGATTTTAATAAAATTCTTCCCAAGAATTCAATTATGTCGATAAATAACAAAATTTTTCCCGAAAATTCAATTATTTTGAGGCATTTTAATAAAATTCTTTACAAAATTCAATTTTTTCCATAAATAACAATTTTATTCATCAGAAGAATTCAATTATTTAAAATAATAATACATTTTTTCTTGGAAATTAAATTATTAAAAAAAATTCTAATAAAATCGTTCGCAAGAATTCAATTATTTTTATAAATAGTGTAATTCTTCTCAGGAATTCAATTATTTTTGAAAATTTTAATAAAATTCTTATCAACTATTTTTTTTAAATAATTCAATCATTGTTTTAGATTTTAATAAAATTCTTCCCAAGAATTCAATTATGTCGATAAATAACAAAATTTTTCCCGAAAATTCAATTATTTTGAGGCATTTTAATAAAATTCTTTGCGAATTTCACTTATTTTCAAAAATAACAATAATCATCACAAAAATTTAATTTTTTTTAAAATTAATAAAATTTCTTCTTGGAAATTCAATTATTTTTAAAAAATCAAATAAAATCGTTCACAAGAATTCAATTATTTTCATAAATAATAAAATGCTTTTTAGGAATTAAATTATTTTCAAAAAAATTTAATAAAATACCACACAGACATTCAATTATTATTCTCAAAAATTTTAATAGAATTCTTTGTAAAATTTAATTATTTAATTAAAAACTTTTCGCAATTCAATGATTTTCAATATCTACTATTTTCATAAAATTTTCAAAAAGAATTCAATTATTTAAAACATTATTTGTAAAAATCTTCGTAAAAATTCAAATTTTTTTGATGAATAATACAAATTTCTCAGGAATTCAATTATTAAAAATTTGTATAAAATTCTTCGCAAGAATTAAATTATTGTTATAAATATTTAAATTCTGTCATGAATAATAAAATTCGTTGCAGAAATTTAATTTATTAGCAGGATAAGAAAGAAGTAAATATTTTTGATGAAAATTAGGAAAAAGTGAGGAAAATAAAAAATATGGAATAGAATTTTTGTCAGTTTTGTGAAGTGTCTAAAACGAGTTTTCTTGGTCGTCAAGTTTAATTTTTCGATAGCTACTTTCTTTTAGTTTGAAAGCTACTTTTTGCAACTTTTTTAAAATTAATTATCGAGTGCGAATTCTGTAGTGGGAAAAATTTATTAGGGCATTAAACTGGACGAATTTTGAGAGCATTATTTTTCTATGATCAAAATAAATATTAGCCCTAGGGTTATTTTTATTACAAACTGCTTTTTTGTTTGATTAAATTTGAATTTCGCGCCAATATATTTCTCTGAATTCCCGCCTAGATGGCATGAAAGTTCTCTCGCAGTCGAGATTGTCTTGTAGGGGGATAAGTATCAATGATCTTTCTCGCTAAATTTTTCCTAATTTATAGATGGTAATTAATAATATTAATATTAATATTATTATATTAATATTATTAATTATTATATTAATATTATTAATTATTATATTAATATTAATTTAATTATTTTATAAAATAATTAATAAAATAAATTTTAAGCTTGACGAAATAATTTTTCTTTGCCCTGGGTCAATATTGACGCACCAATTAGCCAATTTTTTAGCCCCTGGAAATTTTTTAAAGTCTCATTTTTCTTACGCATAACTTGAAGTTGTGGTATCCAGTCGGAAATCAGTACATTGCTGGGGAGTCCTGGGGGTAATTTATCCTTATTCGCAATTTTCATGAGAACCCTGACAGGTGCTATTTTCTCAAAAGCTGAATATATCTCAAGAAGCGTTTCTTTCGGGAGAGTCTCAATCAAAACCATTGACCCGAGTGTAAAATAAACCACTCCGTGAGCGCTTTCGTCCAACCACTTCTCGAGACTCTTAAAACATTAACACTCCAAATTAAAATTTTTAATTTTTAAATATTAAAATTTTTCAATTTATTTTAATTCTTATTTTATTTTTTGTTTTGCTTTTTATTCTATTTTCTTTTTTTTTCTTTTTGTCTTTATTTTATTTTTTATTTCATTTTTCTTTTCCTTTTTTTGTTTTATTTCTATTCTGATAATAATGTTATCATTTGATATAAAAAAAAAGTTTTTTTAATTATTCCCCTAAAGGTTAAGTTAATTTTCCTCCAATTGAAAAAAAAATAATTTCTCACCAGGGATACTGTGACGTCACTGTCTTCCACGTGTATTCCCGCGATATCAATTAAGGCAGGACTTCTAATTCGAATACCAAATAATGTGTGAAAAGAATTAATGAATGTTAAAGCCGTACTTTTTTCCACTTCACGTATATTTGGTATATCTGAACTTAAATATTTTCTCATTAATTTTGTTTGCGCCTCCTCGGTTATTGAGAAAAATCGAAATTTACTGCGATATGTTATAATTGTATTTTCCAATCGTTCCCAAAATGTTGTCACTTTAGCCGCGTCCATCATAACATTTGGTGCAAATGCTATTGAATCGGGATTCCCAACATGATCACTTGTCCACGAAAATTCCAATAATGAAGAAACAGTTATTACTGGTACTTTCAATATGTGTCCAATTCCTATAAAGCAATTAGCTGTGAATGCCTGTAAAAAAAATTTATTCGATAAAAAGTTTAAAAAAGTAAAAGTTATTTTAAAGTTATTCGTTAAAAAAAATTATTATATTAAATATTATTAATTGATGAATTTGTTAAAATAACAAATTTGGTAAAGTAACAGATTTGTTAAAGTAACAAATTTATTGAATTAAAAATATTTATTAAAAAAAAAAAAAAAAAAAAAAGAAAAAAAAATTACTCAATATTTATTAAATTTGCAGTTTTTCTGCGGATATCAAAATTGAGACAAAAACGAATTAAAAGTGTTGCGTAAGAAAATAAAAAACAAACCTCAGTGATTAAAATATCATAAGGCGGATCATTTGGTGGATTTTTAACAAGTCTCTGAATATCTTTGTGCGCGAGTAATTCGCAAAGTTCATTTCCATAAAAAAACAGAAATTAATGGCACGAGGTCGTCGCCAAGTTGTGTGGCAAAATCAATTGTAAAATTATTCACAACATTTCTTCTTGTACCGGATAAATTAATAATTGTTTGATAATTTTTCGGTGAATTTTTCATTTCAAAATGAGTGACAGCGTCCACTTGATGTCCACGTTTTGCTAAACCTCTCGTCACACCTTCAAAAACATTATTATGACTACGCGAATTAAAGGGAAAAATTGCCAAAATTCTATAACCATCACTATGTTTTATGTTTATTGAAAAGTTTATGAAACACAAAAGAATAAATGAGAGAGATTTCATTTTTTTTTTTTTTTTGAATAAAATACAAAAAAGTGGAAAAAAATAAATAAAGTGGTAAAATTTTCCGAAAATCTAGTTTATATTTATACAATTGTAAAAATGTTAAAGAGTTTTTAAGAACAGGTATCAGACAATTCAGTAATGAGACTGACTTGCCATTATGATCTCTCTTGACTCTAATTAAATGCAGTTTATTTTTATTGCGTAACGTGTTTTCTTGTAGAAAAAGATAATTTTGAGAAAATGTCAACATCACTTTGTAGGCAAGATGATTTTTTTCTTTATTAATTTATTTTTTTAAATTATTTTTCACTACAGTTTAAAAATAATTGCAAAATATTAATAATTTAATAATAACACTTATGATGCCAATAAAAAAAAATTAAAAATAATGAAAAATAATAAAATAAAAAATATAGTAATAATTATAATGAAAAAAATAATAAAGTCACACTGATAAAAAATTTATTTGATTCAAAAAACCAATCACTTGCGTCTGTTATCAAATAAATATTTCCTTAATTCAAATAATTTTTACATAATTCAAATAAATTATATTTGAAACAATAATTTCAGTATTTTTAAAATTTTATTTTTATTCTCATTTTTATTTATAAATAAATAAATTTAAAAAATAAAATATTTGAATAAAAAATAGTATTTGAAGCAAACACAATTTAACTGACTAAAATAAAAATTATTTGATACAAGTAAATATTTATTCGATAAAATAGACAATAAATCGCTTATTTGAATCAAATAAATTTTTTTCTTTCAGTGTAATAATTAATTATAAATAAACTTGTTAATAATGTTAAGATACCTATTATAAAAAATAAAAATAAATAAATCTAATAAATTGCTATCTTTGTAAATCTAAAAATAAAATACAGAACGTATTTGAAAATAGTGAAAATCAAGTAAATTATAACTAAAGTGCATAATGATAAAAAAAGGTAAATATCGAAAAGATCATTTTGCCACCAATAGAGATTGATCGCCGGTGATTTTAACGAATTTGCACCATTTCTAATCACGTATTCCACCCAGAAATTCACAGTTTCCGTTGCATTCATCGGTCTATCGTGAAATAATCTTGATTCCAATTTTGCCGATTCCCTGCGAAAGAAAATATTGCAATTTCACCTTTATTTAGATAATTATTAATTATTTTTTATTTACATAAATTAGTTTGTTTATAAATACAAAATTAAATACATAATTAAATAAATAGAAAATAAGGAAAATAAAAAATTAAATAAAAAAATAAATAAATAAATAATTTTAAATTATTAAACTAATATTGCTAATTATAATATAATTATTATAGTTAATTATATTGTTTTTTTAATTTCTTATTATATTATTATTATTATTATTAATTTTTTTTCTCTTATTGCAAAATTATGAAATGTAATTTAAATGTTTAAAGAATTTTAATAATTTATGATAAATAGTTTAAAATAATTTACAAATTCGTAACAAAAGAAGAAAGAGAATTTAACACGAAAATTATATCCACGTGTGTGAATTTTAATTACCTGTAAGTGGAATTATTTAAAATTTCATTTAAAGCATTGTCCAGTGAATGTTCATTTATTTTGTTTATATCTAATTCAATTGCCATATTTTTTTTCACCATTACATCAACATTAAAAAATTGATCGTAAAATAATGGAAGACCAATTACTGGAACACAAAAATACAATGCCTCTATTGTTGACATTAATCCACCGTGTGTGATGAATAATTTTGTATTTTTGTGCCCTGAAAATTAAATAGCATTCTATAGTCATCAATAATTATTATTATTATTTATATAATTTTAATTATTTACACTGGAAAAAATTTATTTGATTTAAATAAACGATTATTTCAGTCAAATTAATTTTTTTTAGTGTATAATATATTCAGTGACTTTTGTTCATTTAATTTATTTAATTAATAATAAAAAAATAATCATTAATATTAAAAATTACGCAGTCATTTGAAAAATAAATAATAAGTGATTGCTTGTGTTTACTCAAAACTTGAAGTTGAGGAATCCATTTGGAACTAAGTACGTTGCTGGGTAGACCGTTAGGAAGTTTTTCTTTGTTGACGATTTTCATCACAACTCTAACAGGGGAAATTTTTTTGAAAGACGAGAAAATCGCAAGAAGCGTTTCTTTGGGAAGAGTCTCAATTACCACCAAAGAACCCAGTGAGAAGTAAACTACACCGTGTTTACTCTGATCCAACCAGACCTCCAGTTCCTTTAATAAAAAAGATTTCAAAATTTATTATTAAAAAAAAGATGAAATATTCAATCCACAAAAATTATTATTCATATTTTTTTATAAACACGATTATAATAAGAAAATTTAAAACTTAAAAATTTTAGGCAATTTTAAGAACATTCATTAATGGAATATTAATTAATAGAACATTAAATAGTGGAATATTAATTAATAGACCATTAATTAGAGGAATATTAATTAATAGAATATTAGTAAATGGGACAATAATTAATGGAATATTTATTAACTAGTAGGATACTAATTAACGGGACATTAATAAATGGAATATTAGTTAAGAGGTCTTTATTTTGTGGAATATTAATTCATGAAATATAATTTAATGGGACATTAGTTATTGGAATATTAATTAATGGAATATTAGAAAATGGGACAATAATTAATGGAATATTTATTAACTAATTAGATATTATTGGGACATTAATTAATTGAATACTAATTAAAGGGACATTAATTCGTGGATTATTTATTAATTAATGGGCCTCTAACTAATAAGAATATTAGTTACACCAACAATTAGTGGAATGTTAATTAATTAATAGAAGATTAATTAATGGGACATTAATTAATAGAATTTTAGGTAATGGGACAATATTTAGTGGATTAATTACTAATTCATAAGACATTAATTAGTGCAATATTAATTGATGGAGTATTAGCTAATGGATGAATAATTTGTAGAATATCGATTAATTAATTAGTAAATGGTACAACAATAATGGAATAACAGTTATTAAAATATTACTAATATTAGTTAATGGGTCAATAATTAGTGGTTTTATCAATTAATGGGACATTAATTAAAGGAATATTATTTACTGAAACAATAATTAGTATAATATTAATTAATTAATAGGATATTAACTAAGGGGACCTTAATTAATGGAATATTAGTTAAGGGGATATTAATTTGTGGAATATTTATTAGTAGAATATTAGTTAATTAGTGAAATAATAATTAATGGAATATCAGTTAATAATGCAATAATTAGTGGAATATTTATTGTACAATGGGATATTAATTAATATAATGTTAAATAATTAATGGAATATTAATTCATAGAATATTAGTTAATGGAAAGTTAATTAATGGAATATCAATCAATTGGATATTAATTGATGGAAAATTTAGTGGAATATTAAGTAATTGGTCATTAATTAGTTAAATATTAACTTGTATCATTAATTAGTGAAATATTAATTAGGAGCACTGATTAGTAGAATATTAATTAATTGTCAATTAATAAGGAGTATTAATTAGTTTAAATATTAATTAATTGTTAATTAATAAGGAGCATTAATTAGTTGAAATATTAATTAATTGGTATTTAATAAGGAGCATTAATTAGTTGTAATATTAATTAATTATTTGCATTAATTAGTGGAATATTCATTAATTAAGAGCATCAATTAGTGGAAATTTAATTAATTTAGATAATATTAATTTATATTAAAAAATTATTGTTGTGGAGAACAACAAAATTGTTTTCATTATGCTAGAAAAATATTTACACACTTTGGATATTGTTAAGGGAGCATCTTCCAAATGAATTGGCGCAATGTCAATTAAAGCTGGACTTCTTAATCGAATTCCCGTTAAACTGTGATGGGAATTAATAAAAGTGAGTGAGGTAGTTTTTATTATTTCACAGCTATGGGGCATATCGGCTCGCAAATATTTCCTCATCATTTCTGTTTGTATGTCATCAGTGATTGCGCGAAATTCATATAAACTTCGATAGCTGATTAACAAGTTTTTCAGTCGCTTCCAAAATGTCGAAATTTCCGCCGTATTCATCAAAACATTTGGAGCAAATGCAATAGAATCCGGATTTCCAATTGCCGCACTTGCCCATGGAAATTCCAATGATGCTGACACAGTTATTACTGGAATTTTCAATATATAACCAATTCCTATGAAACAGTTTGATGCAAATGACTGCAAACAGATATATTTTTTTTTAAATTAAAAAAAAAACTTTTTTATTTTATTTTTGAATAAAAAAAACTTTAAAAAATGAAAAATAATTAATTTCAATTTTTAATTTAGTAGAAATTATATTTAATAGAATAATTATTAATTGAAATATAATTGAAAGAAATAAAAAAAAACTGACCTGAGTAATGAGAATATCGTAAGGTGGATCGTTCGGTGGTGATTTTATTAATTTCTGTAAATTTTCGTTATTCAGCAATTCACAAATATCATTGCCAAACATTTTTGATATTAGAGGAATTAAATTTTGTAATTCAACGACAAATTCAACGGTAAAATTATTAACAACTTCACTTCTTGTACCGGATAAATTAATAATTGTTCGATAATTTTTCGGTGGATTTAACATTTGAAAATGGGTAACAGCATCAACTTGATGGCCACGTTTTGCTAAACCTCTAGTCACACCTTCAAAAACATTATTATGACTACGCGAATTATAGGGAAAAATTGCCAAAATTCTATAACCATCGGAAAAACAATTTTTTACCATCAACACCAATGATAGTTTAAATAAAAAATTCATTTTGCCCGAAATTATCCATTTAGTTGTAGAAAAATATTGTTTTATAATAATAATGATAACAACAATAGCAATGGCAACAATAACAATAATAATGGTAACAACAATAGAAATGACAATAATAATAATGGTAACAAAAAAGCAATGACAATAATAATAAAAGTATCAATGACTATAAAAATAAAAATAACAATAAAAGAAAACAGTAAAACTGTCAATAAAAGTAACAATAATAATAACAGTAACACGAACAATAAAAATAATGATATTTTTAATTATTACAACACATTGTTTATTATTTTCGAATTTTGTGTTCTTTTTAAAAAGACACTAATCAACTGAAGTGTGAATCGTTTCTATTTTTTTCTTTGTTGTGCTTCGCTTCTAGTTTCTTCGCATTTAATATTTTATGTTTAATTCATTAAAGTTATTTAAGTTTTAAGATAATAGAAAATAATTTTCATAAAATGTTTATCTGAAATATTGAAATTTTAATTAAAATAAATTTTTTTTAAAGGAGAATAGTGAACTATTACTGTTAATATATTTTTATGAGAAAAATACAAAAATACAGTGGAACTCTTATTATCCGACCAAAATTTCGTTCAAAAACTGGTTTGGATGACCGAAAGTTCGGATAATAGAAATTGCTAATATTTTCGTTTACACCCAAGTGCGAAATGCCAAGACTGCAAAAACGGCCCATCATTGGTCTAGTAATGTCTGCCAAGAATTGGCAGTAGTTACTGGGCCATTACTGGTGTTCAAAACGTCCCATTGATGGGCCAATGATGGCGCCGATGGTCAGATTTTCAAATTTTTTAAGACTGGGCCAGCTCCGGCCCAATAATGGCACATTCATGGCAAAGTTGATCAATCTTTAATGGCAAAAAGCAATTGCCAGTGATTTGCCGACCATCGGCCCATTAATGGCACTTTAATGGCAAAAATTTTGTATCTTTGATGGCAAATTATAATTGCCAGAATTGGGACGTAGCTTGGCCCAATAACGGCACATTATTGGCAAAGTTGATAAATCTTTAAAAGAAAAATTCAATTGCCAGTGATGTGACGAAGATCGACCCATTAATGACACATTAGTGGCACTTTAATGGCAAACATTTTGTATCTTTGATGACAAATTGTAATTGCCAGAATTGGGGCGTAGCTTGGCTCAATAATGGCACATTAATGTCTATCATTTTGTATCTATGATGGCAAATTATAATTGCCAATATTGGGACGTAGCTCGGCCCAATAATGGCACAGTATCGGCCAGTGTAGTGTAGCTTATAAGAACCCTTTTGCATTATCGACTTCACGTCAGAGTAGCAGAGTGGTCAGAGTGTTAGGCTGTGGTGCGTCAGGTTCAGGTATCGATCCCCGCGAGCGGTAAGAATTTTTCAAATATTTGTAAGTTTGCGATTAATTTAGGGAAATAAACTGTATAAATATTATGAATTAATTAGTTAATTAAATAAAAAATATTTTTTTTTTAATTTTTTCAACACTGGGGAGTAATGGCAGCCAATAATGGGCCATTAATGTTTACCGAGAATCGGCCGATGATTAGCTGCCGACGGCCTACCGCGGTTAACCTCCCGACAGTCGGGCCACTATTGTCTGCCAAGAGTAGGCACTGACTATGCCGTCACTGGGCCAGTTTTGGGCCGTTTTTAATTTCGCACTTGGGCAATTGTGGATAAATGATTTTTTTGAAGTTAATTTGATATTTATTTTATTTTATTGATTGGCATTTATGTTTTTTTTTAAGTATTTACATCAAAAATTAGAATGCAAATTAATAGAAGTAAAAAAAGTGTCGTTCAAACGTTCAGCACTTTTGCAACATAAAATTTTAAACGTTCAAAAGTTTAGGGTAAGAAATTTTTTTTTATTTACTTTTGTATTATTTTATATAACAATATTATGATTTGCTCATGTTTATTATATTTTATTATACTAATTTTCTTTTTTGAAAACTGTTGTTCTTTTTCTGTTATCCTTTTCTTTTTTCCTTTTCCTTTTATCCTTTCCTTGTAACCTTTTCTTTTTCCTTTTATTATTTTTCTATTTCCTTTTCTTCTTTTTCTATTCTTTTTTTATTCTTCGATTTGTTCTTTTACTTATGAAACTATTTATTCATTTTTTTGATGATTTGACGATTTTTTTGATCTTCTGCACAAAATTCGTAGAGTACGTTTGATAACGATGAGAATGAAATAAATTGTCAATATTAAACAAATTAAAATGAAAATGTAAACATCGAGCAGTTGCAATTGCCACCAGTATAAATTAACAGCTGGTGATTTTAAAGCATTTCCTCCATTTCTAACGACGTATCGGACCCAAAAGTCGACAGTATCACCAGCACTCATCGGTCTGTCCCGAAACAATCGCGATTGATATCTAGCAGATTCCCTGTGCGAAAAAATATTTTTTAATTTTTAAAATCCTGTAGGAAAAGAAATTAAAAATACTATTTGAATAGAAGATTCTTAGTCGTCAGGAACTTCTGTGCATTTCTGCTTTGTAACTTTGCAAAATGTATTTTGAATGTAGCAAAGTTTGCTCATCCGGAAATAGTAAATGTTGCAAAGCAGAAATTCCAAACAGTTTAGATTTTATTTTGTAGATTGTAAAAGAAAAATATTCTTTCTTCAACCATACCTATAAAGCGGATTGTTGAGCACAAGATACAATGCGCTATCCAATGATTGAGTGGTAATTTTTTTAAAATCAATCCGAATTGCCATGTTCTTCTGAACGAATATACGAACGTTGAAAAATTGATCTGCATATATTGGCATACCAATCATCGGTACTGCATGATAGAGAGCTTCTTGAGTGCCTATCAAACCTCCATGTGTCATAAATAATTTTGTATTATTGTGTCCTGCAAATGAAAATCAAAATGAAACAAAGATTCTTTCGGAATAAAATTTGCAGCATCGTGAAAATTTTTCATCTTTAATACCCAAAACTGGAATTTGGGGAATCCACTTCATTGTCAGAACATTTTTCGGCAGACCCGGTGGTAATTTGTCAGGATTCGCAATTTTCACGAGGACCCTCATTGGCGATAGTTTCTCAAATGATTCATAAAATGCCAAAAGCGTCTCCTTCGGTAGGGTTTCAATCATTACCATTGAACCCATTGAGAAATAAATTACACCACTTCTACTGTCGTCCATCCATTTTTGAAGATCCTCAAAAGAAAGATAATGGAAAAATTATTGTTTCAAAACAACCGCTGCTATGGAAACAGTTGCTATGGTAAACATTATCATAGGAACAGTTGCTATAGGAACCATTACCATAACAACCGTTGCTTCGACGTGACGTAACGGCCCCTATGGGGACCGTTAAGATCTACAGACGAACACTCGAATCTCGTCATAAGGATTTAACCCTAAAAATGAAAATACAACAAATAAATACTCACTGGTGATAATTTTTCGTCGTTTTCCTCAATGTGAACACCGGCAATGTCAACAATCGCCGGTGTTCTAGTTCTAATGCCAAACAACGTATAGAAAGAATTAACAAACGTCAGGGCAACATTTCTCTCAACTTGTCTAATATCGGGAATATCGGGACTCAAATATTTTCTCATTGCATTTGTTTGATAATTTTCTGTGTACATGTAAAATTGATATCTACTGAATTGCGTGACGAAGGTATTTTTCAATCGTTCCCAAAATGATTTGATTTCAGCTGAATCCATTAAAACATCGGGTGCAAAAGCCGTTGAATCGGGATTACCAATTGGTGATGGAATCCAAGAATATTCTAAACATGATGAAATCGTTATTACTGGTACCTTAAATATGTAGCCAAGACCAATGTAACAATTTGATCCGAATGCCTGTGTAACAAAAATTATTTTCGATAAAAATTAATTTATACACTAATTTATAATATAATAATTCTGAAGTGTTGATTTAAAAATTAATATTTGCAGTCAATCAACTTTTTATTTTAAAGAAAACATTATTTAATTTGAATAATTTTGAATTTCGCGCCAAAATAATTCATGAATTTGCCGCCTAGAGGGCATGAAAAATCTCTCACAAGCGAAACGAAATGAAGCGAATAGAGTAAATGAATCATAATAAAATTCAGTGAATATTTTATTGAATTTCACTAAACTAACATATTATTAGAATATTAGTTTATTAATATTTCTTTTATAAATAATAAACAATAAATATGAAATAAATAAAATAAATATAAAATAAACATTAGGTAGAAATTTACAGAAATATTTTATTGCAGATATTAATGAACTATATACTATTAATTTCTAATGAATTATTAATTCAACTTTTCTTTTTTTGAATTTCGCGCCAACTTGGTTCTTTAAATTGCCGCCTAGAGGGCATGAAAATTCTCTCACAAGCGAAACAAACTAAAGTCAAATTTTTTTCAAATATCTCGTCAAAATTTCAAGTATTTTTATAAATATTAAAAATTTCACAGTAATTCAATTATATTTACAATTTTTTACAAATTTCTTCTCAATAATTCAATTATTCTTATAAATAATAAAACTGTTCTCAGGAATTTAATCATTTTCATAAATAATAAAATTCATAGCAGGATTTTAATCAAAATCCTCGAAAAAAGTAATAATTCTTAAAAATTTTATTAAAATTCGTTAGAAGAATTCAATTACTTAAAAATATGTTGATAAAATTCTTTATGAGAATCCAATTTTAACAAACATTTAATTATTCAATAAATTATTTTATTTTGAATTTAAATAATTGAATTTTCGTAGAATTTTCTAATAAAAGTTAATTTAAAAATGAATTTCTAAATAATCGATTTATTATTTATAAAATTAATTGAATTCTTGCAACGAATTTTATTACATATTTTTCAAATAATTGAATTCTTTTGAGAAATTTGACTACTTTTAAAAATAACTGAATTCTTGTGAAGGATTTTATTAATTATTATTATTTATTTATTACGATTTTCGTAAATAATTAAATTTTTTAAATTGTTAATTTCTATGGAAAAATAATAATGATTAAATATTTATTTTTAATAAAACTATTAATGAATAAAATTAGAGAAAATAATGAATAAAGCAAATTGTTGAGCAGGCGAATTTTTATTTTTCGAATTTAAATAATTATGTTTCATTAAATTAAATGAAAATTAAATTACAATAATTACAATTAATCAAATATTTTATTTTAAAGAAAATTTAATTTATTTTGTTCGTACAAAAGAGCGTTTGGAATCCAAATGAATTCATTTATTTTTTTCCATTTATTTGATAAAATAAATTGCTGCATAAATAAATATTCGAAAAAATGAAAATTTAATCACTTGAAAATTCAATCACAAGTTTGTTGAAAATTATATTTTTGGTAAAATATTACATTCAGTTCAATTAGATTTCGTGTTAAAAAATTATTTAAGTGGAAATTTTTATAAAATAAAAATTCTTTTGAATAACAATTTGGTGACCTGAATGCATGAAATTATTTCATTTATTTGAAATAATTCTTTTCTTTATTTTTTATCTTTATTTGAAATAATAATTTCTTCTATTTGAAGAAACAATTTTTGTTTTAAATTAAATTATTTTTATTTATCGAAATACCAAATTATTTGAATAAATAGGTAATTAATTAGTTAATTAGATTTAATATTTTACTTCAGAAGTAAATAAAAAAAATAAAAACAGAAATAAATAGATAATTAAATTTAACTGTTAACACATTAAATATAATAATAAATATAATTTGACTAATAAATTCTTTTTCTAAAATAAGAACGCGCTCAAAAAAACGTACCTCAGTTATTATTAAATCATACGGATGATGTTTTGGAGAATTTTTTATCAGCTCTTGCATTTTGTCGAGGCCCATAAGTTCACAGAGTTCATTTCCAAATGTAGTGGCAATAAATGTAACGGTATTTGTTCCTATTTGAGAGGCAAAATCAATTGTCATATTATTAAGTACACTCGTCCTTGTACCATTTAAATCGACAATTGTTCTGTAATTATCAGGAGGATTTTTTGGTTTATAGTGTGAAATTGCATCAATCTGATGACCACGTTTCGCCAATCCAATTGAAATACTCTCCAAAAAAATATTGTGACTCGGTGAATTGAAGGGATAAACGACAAGAATTTTATAGGAATTGCATTCGATAATTAGCGATAGAATGAAAATTGATAAAATCTGATAAAGTTTAAACATTTTTTTTGTGTATATACGAAAAAAAGTTTACTTGATTACAAGGAAAAAAAATTCAATAAACGGAAAATCTAATAAAGTGAATGTTTTTGCACACTATATTTAAAATCAATTCTAGTTTAAATTTTTTAATACAAATTTTCTTTTTTGAATTATTGCTCCGAACTACTTAACGATTCAGTGTTCAATAGCCAACATTGAGAATATATACTGTCAACGAATTCGAGTCTACTGTTATAAAATAATTTTATATTTCTTATCGTTAACGTTTTATCATTTTTTTTTCGCTGAAAGAAATGCGAGTTTAAGATTATTAGAACTATTCCACATCAACAGGGACATTTACGATATAATAATTGAACAATTTCATAATTATAATAGAAAAATATTTTCAGTTTAGCAAATTTTTGTGAGAAAAGAAAATTGTAAAGTTAACTTTTCAATGGGCAGAAATAAGAATTCATCCAAACAATGAAATTTATCCAAATAATTAATAATTTTGTGCTTTTATATTTAATTTTAAATATTTTGTTAATGTAATTTTAAATAGAATTTCAAATATAATTTTAAATCTAATTTTAAATGTAATTTTAAATACAACTTTAAATTTGATTTTAAATACGATTTTAAACTTAATTTTAATACAATTTTCTCTCTTAATTTAAATTAGTAAAAATATTTACTAATTTTGAATTAGTGACTTTTTGCTTTTGAATTAGTAAATTTTACTAAGAAAAAAAAATATTTAGTAATTTATTAAATTTAAATTAATATTTATGAAAATTATAAATAATAAATAGTAATTTCCATTAATTTATTAGGTATTAAAATGTACTAATTCAAAAGCAAAAAGTCAGACACTAACTCAAAGTAAAATTTTCTAGTTTTACTAATTAAAGATAGAGAATTAAATGATGTTTTAAAATTTTAAACGTAATTTTTAGCATAATTTCAAATGTAAAATTTTAAATATATTTTCAAAACTATATTTAACAAAAGAAATATTATTTTAGTAGTGAATTGCAATTCTCAATCTTATTAAAAACAAATGATATATCTTCGAATTTTTCTAATTCTGCGATGAAAAGAAAAATTATCTGCTTGCTCATGATGAGTTAACGAAAAAATGGCAAAGAATTAATTCATAATATTTTTATCTTGAAAAGTAATTTATTAAAACAATGAACTCTACACGGGGGGAAGTAAAGTGTAATTAATTTCTTGTACGTTGACGTAATTTTGTTTTTTCCTTTAATATTAATTAAATAATTGTTGTTAATTATAATTATTATCTATAACATTAAACTGAAAAAAAAATTTATTTATTTGATATTTGAATAAATATTTACTTCAATCAAATAATATTTATTGGAGTCAATTAAATGGTATTTGAACCAAAAATTTCAGTATTTGAAGCAAATATGAACTAAACTCCAATAAATATTATTTGATTTAATTAAAATAATATTTAATTGATAATAGACAGTTAATCGGTTATTTGAATCAAATAAATTTTTTTTTCAGTGGAATGAGTAGTAATTGATAATTAATCATTTTTCTTATGACTTTGAGAATTTGGATTTAAAATAGTTGTAATGGAGAGGGAAATAATTTTTCTGAAAATAAAAAAAATTATGTAGCTTATTAAAAGTAGGGAAATAAAGAAAAATAGATAAATATCGACAAGTTCAGCTTTCCAAAAGGGCATGTCCATTGATGGTGATCTTAGAGAATTTGCACCATTTCTTATAATATATTCTACCCAAAAAACTGCGGTGTCTGTTGCACTTATTGGACGTTCTCGAAAAAGTTTCGATTCACGTTTGGCAGATTCACTGAAATAATTAAATTTTAAAAATAATTTAGAATTTTTTTTAATTATATTTATTATTATATTTTGGTATTTTTATCTTCTTGTATTTTTGTGTTTTCGTATTTTTCTATTTTTGGTATTTTTATATTCTTGTATTTTTGATATTTTTTTATTTTTGTATTTTTCTATTTTTGGTATTTTTATATTCTTGTATTTTTCTATTTTTGATATTTTCATGTTTTTGTATTTTTCTATTTTTGGTATTTTTTTATTTTTGTATTCTTGTATTTTTGGTATTTTTATATTCTTTTATTTTTATATTTTCGTATTTTTGTTATTTTGTATTTTTGTATTTTTCTTTTTTTAAATTTATATATTAACGTACCGATACTTTGGATCATAAAGAACGGCATTTAAAGCTTTAGTCAACGATTTTTCGGTTATATTTTCATAATTCATTTCGTAAGTCACATTTTTGTCACTAAGAATGCGAATATTGTACGGCTGATCGGCAAATAATGGAAAACCAATCATTGGCACTGCAAAATATAAACCTTCTTGGACACTATTAATTCCGCCATGAGTTATAAAAACTTTTGTATTTTTGTGCTCTAGAGAAAGAGAAAATAAGATAATTTTTTTATTTTTTATTTATCGACAAAAATAAATATAAATATTTTCATCTCACTTAATACTGGAATCTGCGGAATCCAAGACATTGTCAGGACATTTTTCGGCAGACCCGGAGGAAGTTTTCCTTTATTCACAATTTTCATGAGCACGCGAATTGGCGCCAATTTGGCGAAAGCTGCATATAAATTCTGTATAATTTCTCTTGAAAGATCTTCAATAATAATCATCGAGCCAAGAGTGAAGAACACCACGCCATCTTTACTGTCGTCCATCCAAATCTTTAGTTCCTATTTTTGAAAAATTATTACAATTAAATTTCTATTTTTTAAATTCAGAATAAAATTTCAAATTCGAAAGAAGATGATTTAGAGGAAGAAAACCATCCAAATCTTTAGGTCCTATTTTTGGTAAATTAAATTATTTTTTTCGTTTTTGAATGTATACATCGTATAAAATTAAAAAAAAATAAAAATTCAAAATAAGATTTGAAGAAGAAAGAACGAAAGAAAGACATTTTAGAAGGAATCATACCGGTGTCATTTTTGTATCGCTGAGTTCAATCTGGATGCCAGCAACTTGTACAATTGCTGGTGACAGTGGTCTTATGCCGAAAAAACTATGATAGCCATTAACCAAAAGAAGAGAAATACTCTTTTCAATTTCCCTAACAGATGGTATAGTAGGATTCAAATATTTTCTCATGGCCAATGTTTGTTCTTCTTCTGTATACTCGAAATATTCATAATTGTAATAGTGAGTGAAAAAATGATTTTTCGCCCGTTCCCAAAAGGTTTTCAACTGGAAAACTGAAGCTACCCAATTAGTTGCATATGCATTGGACATTGGGTTTCCCAGTATATCGTCGAACCATAAAAATTCATTCAATGCCGACACTATAATTACTGGAATTTTCAAAATATGTCCAATACCAATGTAGCAATTTATTGCAAATGCCTAAAAGAGGAAAAAAAAGAAAAGGAGAAAGTTAAAAATTTTTTCAAATTTGCAATGATTTACGGAAATTAACAAAAAACATTTGCAATTGCAGGCTTCACTGTGCGAAAACAATATATTTGAATCAAACATAATTATCTATAAAAAAATAAAAAAAATTTTTTTTAAAAATAATTAAATCAAAAATTATTTTTAAATTAAACATAATAATTTTGATTCTATAAAAATTACGTTTAATTCAATTATAAAATATGTTTAATTCAAACATTTTTTTTGTTTGCTACTTATTTTTGGATTAAAAAAATTTTCTTCTCAGTGATTGCACTCGATAATTAATTTTAAAAAGTAGTTTTAAAACTAAAAAATAAGTAACAAGTAAAATTATAAAGTAAAGTAAAAGTAAAGTGAAAAGAAGCTACCGAAAAATTAAGTTTGGCGATTAAGGAAACTTATTTTATTCGATTCAAAACAATTTGATTCAGTATTTTCCTGACTTTTTCCTGATTTTCATAAGAAATATTCACTTTCTTTCTTATCCTGATAATTAACTTCAATTCTAAATTTTTCTAAACATTAATTATTTTACAAATTTGTAGTTAGAATTCTTCAAAAATACAATTATATTTAAAAACAATTTTTAAAAATGTAAAAAAAAATTCTTTATGAAATCAATTTTATTTTAATTAAAATTTAATTAAAATTCAAAATTTTTAATATCTTAAAATTTTATACAGGAATTCAACTATTTCCAAAAAGTTCAGTTATAATTTTTCAAAAAGCTAATTTATTTTATAATTTCTAAATTAAATTATTAAAAACTTGAATTAACTATTGTTAAATAAATATTTAACTTTTAAATACTTTTTTATTTTTCCACAGAAATTAAAATTTCTAATAATTACAACTGTAATTCATCCAAAATTCAATTATTTTCTTTTTTTTTTGAATTTTCAAATGAAATTATTCAAAACTTTAATAATTATTTGGGAAAATAAAAAATTAATAATTTTTTAAATCAAAATTTAAATATTATTACAGTTTAATGACAATTAAAATATTCAAAAATTACAATTTAAAAATCTTTTTGAAAATTAATTATTTCTAAAAATTTATACAATCAATTGTTTGTAGAAAGTTTTACGAGAATTCAATATATAAATAATAAATGTTTGGTTCAGTAATTGATTATTTCTTAAAATTTAATTATAAAGAATTTTATGCCAATTTAAAAAATTTTTTAAAATAATTCAATAATTTTAATAAAAAATTTTCAGAAAATTCAATTAAAATTATATTAAAAAAAATTGAAATCCTGCAAAGAATTTTTTTGTTTTATGAAAATTAAATTCTTACTACGAATTTTATCAGATTATTTAAAAATAATTTATGTAATTGTTTTGAAGAATTTCTTTCAATTATTTAGAAATAATAGTTTCTTTTTAATAATTTTAATGGGAAATTCTGAAAGTAAAATTGAATTTTATGAAGAAGTTCTGTTAACTTTTAAAAATATAATCGATTTCGTTAGTAAATTTAATTAATAATTTTATTGGAAAATTTTATTAAAGTTATTCGGAGAAAATTAAATCCTTTTCATGAATTTTTTTATAGTTTTTGAAAATAATGTCTATTTTTAATAATTTTATATGAAAATTAAAAATAATTGATTTTTACCAAGAATTTGTTTCAACTTTTTGAAATTATTGTAATTAAAAATTTTATTATTGAATTTTATTACAATTTTTGAAAATAACTAAGAATTATAATAAAATTTTTAAGAATAATTACATTTTTCGCGTAGGTATTTAATTTCAAATCGTACTAAAAAAATTGAAATTTTTTGAAGAATTTTTTATTTATGAAAGTAATGGAATTCTTGTAAAGAATTTTTAAAAATTTTGTTTAAATAATTTAATTTTCTTAAGAAATTTTTAATTAAATAGTTTGAGAAAAATTAAATTCTTTTCAGAAAATTAATTGCAATTGTATTGAATATAGACGAATTGTTATAAACAAATTTCATAAAAATTATTAAAAATAATTGATTTTATTCAGAGAAATTTATATAAAAATTTGTTTAAATAGTTAATTTGTTTTAAAAATTTTTATGAAAATTCTATTTCAAGTAATTGAATCAAAGAAAAACCAAAGAAAAAAGTATCCAAATAGGAAATCGAAAAAGAGTAGTAAAAATAGTAGGTTTTAGTAGGTGAGTACGAAGTCTACAATTATGTGAAATTAAACTAATTATTTTAATTTAGATTATAATTATTATATGCAATATAAAAATATAGTCATAAAAATAAAAAATTAAATTACAATTAATTAGTTATTTACAATTAAATGAAATCTAAATTACATCACACCTCTGTAATTAATAAATCATACGAACGATCCTTTGATGATTGTTTAATTAATTTCTGTAAAGCATCAAGTGCCATTAAATCGCAAAAATTATTGCCATAATGTTTTGTCACTGTTGGAATGAGATCACTTTTTTTGAAATCATTTATCATTTCTATTGTCCAATTATTTATTTGTGCCGGCATTGTTCCATCTAAATTGATAATTGTTCGATAATTTTTCGGCGGATTCTTCAAAACAAATTGTGAAACAACGTCAACTTGATGTCCCTTTAATGCCAAAGCTTTTGCCACACTTTCCAACATGTTATTGTGACTTTTTCCAGTAAATGGAGAAATTGACAATATTTTATATCCATCACCCAAAGTTAAAGAGAAAAAAAAGTAAAAATAAATTACGAAAAACATTTTTTTCGACACAATAAAAAAATTGACTTCTTGTCTACTTTTTTTTAAACTGATTTTTTTAACTTTACTTGTAAATTTCTTCTTATCTTAAGAATTTTCTAAAAATTATAATTATGAATGTTAATTAGTTTCGCATATGTAAATTAAATGTAAGCCACTTGACAAGGTCTTTTTACTTTTGAAACAAATTTATTTTCTTTTTATTTCATATTTTTTATTCTTTTTCTATTATTTTCTCTTTCTCCAAAATAATAAATAATTGCTCTTTCTCTAAAACTATTATTTAACTTAAATGTTTTCTTAAATAAAATTTTTTAAATAAATACTTGTTCAATTCGGTTTGTTCGTAACGAGAAATATAAATTGTACCTAAAATTATTTTTTTAGAATAAAAAAAGGGGTGTAGCTTATTAAGAGAAGTGATGTGATGGAAAATAGATAGACGTCGACAAGTTCATCTTTCCAAAAGGACATGTCCATTGATGGTGATCTTAGAGAGTTTGCACCATTTCTTATAATATATTCTACCCAAAAAACTGCTGTGTCTGTTGCAGTCATTGGATTCACGTTTTGCAGCATTTCTAAATTAAACATTTTCAGAAATTTACAAATTAAATTCACAGGGCTCGAACTAAGTTCGTAAATTTCGTAAAGGTCCGTAAATTTGCTTGAAGTCCGTAAAAGGCCATTTTTTAAAAAAGGTCCGTAAAGCCTATAATTTCATTGAAAAAGGACGAAAAGTTCATAAATTGTACGATATAATTTGGAGAATTTCGGAGAAGTTACAAATAATTGCAGAAATTCAATTATTTTCAAAAGTAATAAAATACTTCGCAAGAATTCTATTATGTTCAAAATTTTTTTAAAATTCTCGTCAAAATTTAAATTATATTTATAAATAATAAAATTCTTCTCCGAAATTCAATTATTTTCAAATCTTTTAATACAATTCTTGGGAAAATTCAATTATTTTCAAAAATTTTCCTCAATTCAATGATTTTGCTTCCTCATGAGGAAGCTTTGCATTGGTGACGATTTTCAATTTTTCAAAAGAAGGTTATATGGACTCATTTTCATCTAGAACATATGTATATTCAATTATGAGCGAATTTCCAGATGTATGTGTGTATGTATGTGTGTGTGTGTGTATGTCACAAAAATTGTGTACAAATTATCTCATACAAATTTTGATGGATTGTCCTGAAATTTTGCAGGTTTATTGCAGTCATTAATACCTAAAATCTAACACAAGGATTTTCAAAAATATTTACAAAATTTTTTTTATACAATTTTTTAAAATTCAGAAATTTTTTTTTTGTATTTTTGAAATAATTTTTTTAATTGTTAATATTTTTATTAATTATTCTCAAAATTACATTCCTGACAAGAAAACGAATCGATTGATATATATAAAGTATATATTTTATCAAAATTTATAAAATTAATAAATATTTTTTCTTTTCACAAAAACTTCAAGTTTTGTATTTTTTCATAATTAATTTAATATTAATATTAATATTTTGAAATGATTATTCTATCATAAAATAGAAGCAATTGGCAAATGAAAGTGTAAATTTCGTCAAATATTTATACAACAACTTATAAATGATTTATGTAATTTTATTTTTAACAAATCTTCTGGACGAACCCTTTTGTACATAGTTTTTTCAAAAGTTTGCAAAACCGCAATTTTTATATATTAGGGAAGCTAAATGGTCATGAAATAAACAACTTGTTTAATATCTACTATTTCAACCTTCGCGCTACCAAAGATTTTTGTATACGCGGACTACCGGCTGGCCACCCGGGGTTGCCAAACGCTATTTTACTTTTATGTTCCCAAAACGATTAAAATTTATCAAGCTTTTTGTATATAATTATATGTTAATACAAATACTGTATTTTAATAATGTTTTATGAATATTGCAACATTTACTGAAACGATTCATAAGTATTATTAAAAATTATTTAAACAAATTATTGTTCTTATTTACTAAATTTTTCCAGAATGCACCTAGAAAGTTGCAGTTTTTCCTAATTTTGCAATTCACTAAACTCGGTATGAATACAAATTACAATTTATAAACAAGTTATTAATTTGTTTAAAAATTGTTTAAATAATAATTCAATTTTTATTTTGTACCTGTAATAATATTAATTTATTTAAAAATTGTTTAAATAATAATTGAATTTTTATTTTTTACCTGTAATAATATAGAATTTAGTAAATTGCAAAATTAGGAAAAAACTGCAACTTTCTAGGTGCATTCTGGAAAAAGTTGGTAAATAACAACAATAATTTGTTTAAAAATTGTTTAAACAATAATTCAATTTTTATTCTTTATTCTAGCATTGGTTTGACAATATCAGATCCACTAAGTATTTGATTGTTTAATGATACCCCGCAAGTCTCTGCATCGCCATCAAATAAAAGTCTCATATTGTCGGGTTTATTGGGATTTACTACTCCAAAGTGCGGCAAATTATCTTTTTTGCACAGCCTGATTTTAACAGCTTCTCAGCCTCTTGTATATATTTTATTCCATAATCAGGAGTTTTGTCCATTTTTTTCAATTGATCTTAGTCGTTGAAACGCATACTTTTTATTACAGGGCGTTTTTACATTGTCACACTTCCATAATTATGCAGTCCTCCCATCTTTGTCCAATTCTTCGCGTGTTTCGCGTCAGCAGCTGGGCAACTCTTTCATCTTCAATATTCCATTTATTTTTTGTAGTAACTCCTAATGCTTGTATATCATAGCTTCGTTTAATTATTGAAGTTCTCTCTTTCTCTTCTTGATCAATATCACAAGTTTTCGATTTTATTGTCATAGTGGCGTTCATTTTTCTTTTAATTTTTGCGCACATATTACCGAAATTGGGATTTTTATTTCCGATCGCGATAAAAACATTATTTGCATTTCCTATCATGGTTTTATTAATGTCATTGCCCAAAAAAATTTTCTCGATTTATTCTAGATGATTTTTTTAAATTTAGAATACCTTTCTTTTTTAAATTTTCTTCTTTTACGTCAAACAGTATTCTTTTGTATTTTAAAATTGCTTGTACTTTTGAATTATCTATTAGTTTGGTGATTCCTAATTCTGTTCTTAAATTTTCCTGCAATTTTACTTCACTACTGTTAAATTTATTAAAATTTTTCGTGTTTCCTGACATCTCGTGGTACTCTTTGTTTTTCAACTTGACAATTTCATGTACATTTTGATTTGTATTTATGATGATTGCAGTAATATGATATTTAATACCTAAATCGATTCCTATAATTTTTTTCAAATTCTGTAGGCCAATTCGGAGTTTTGCACGTTTCGTTTTTCTGAAAATTTCCTTTAACAAAGGAAAAAAACCGTTGGACGAGTTCATTTTTTAACAACTTTTGGCTATTCTGTCTCTCTTTTCCCATGCTGTTATTTCCGCTGAATTTCCGGGTATATCTTCAGGTTTTGTGGTTATACCGCTGACGTATTCCCAGTGGTCGTTCTTGACCAGGATTGACTCGATTTGAATTCTTCATGTATCGTAATTGTCTTTGCACAATTGTTTTATTTGGATTGACGACACTGACGCCATTTCGAATATTCACGTGCGATTTCTCAGACACACACACACTGACCAACTGCAAAGGACCAACTGCAAAGTTTTGTTTCGATTTCGGCCGAACTTTTACAATTCACTTCAGTAAAACTGCAGTAATATGGGCCTTAGCCCATAACCTATTGGTTATGACAATGTTTTATTGCAAGTGTTTACGAATTTAATTACATTCTTTTTCATTGTCAATCATTTTGAAACTGTGTAACGTTGAATAATTTTAAATATCTACAAAATTAATTTCTTTTTTTTAACGACACAAATAAAGAACTACGAAATACAATCTATCAATTGGAAAAGTGTGGACTTTGTTTACTTTAAACCAGTATGCATCGAATTAAATATTTACAATTGTAAATCGTTAAAGTTTTTTTTCCAATTTTATAATATTTTTACGAGGCTTCCATTTTCTCGCGATTCTCTCTAATCGTCTCGTCAACTACTTCCGAGTTTACGGGGCTGAATGCGGACCTCCCGCTGCTGCGGGAGACACTCCGTAGACTATTTCTACTTCCTCCTCTTGTTCTGTCCACGATGATTTGTGGAACCTTCAGTGCGGCGTATCCCTCCTGCATCCACGGGCCACCGGCCATTGTCCCCAAGCTAGGCGCTTGACAATCGGAACCGGTGAGGGATTTAACTAAAGTATTACCCTGCAGGTATTCATGTTTTTAACGATCGCTTATCATGTTCGTTTCTTTCTGTTTGGTTGTCTTTTAGCGAAAAGACCCGCCACCACGGCAAGGTCTACCGATCATATCCAAGATGCCAGTCGTGTCTGGCAGCGAACCCACTTCTCCCAGCACATCAAAGAAATAAATCATGTCTGGCAGTGGACCCACATTTCCCAGCCCATCAAAGAAATCAATTATGTTCGGCAGTGGATCCACTTCTCCCAGCACATCAAAAGAAATCAATGATATTTGGCAGAGGACATGCTTCTCCCAGCACATCAAAGACATCGATGATGTTGAAGTTTTTTTCAATTTTATAATATTTTTACGAAATACAATCTATAAATTGGAAAAGTGTGGACTTTGTTTACTTTAAACAAGTATGCATCAAATTAAATATTTAAAATTTAAAACGTTGAAGTTTTTTTCAATTTTATAATATTTTACGAGGGTTCCGTTTCCGGTACTGTTTCGGTGTACACGCGTTTGGAAAGAGTTCAGAGTTTTTTTGAAAAATTTTGAAAGTTTTAAAAAAGGGTGGGTAGGGTAGAGTTTTGAGTGTGTAGTGTAATTTGCGGTAGTGTAGAGGAAAGGTATGTTTGTATAGAGTAGTGAATGTATGAGTGATATAAAAGATAAAAAAGAGAAGTGTGTTTTGTGAGGTTGAAGTGCTTGAAGTGAGAGATAGGAGAGAAACAGTGGAAAATTTTGAGCATTTGAGTGATAATGTAGATTTCTGGAATGGCTGAGTTTGACTCAAATCGTTGAAGTTTTTTTCAATTTTATAATATTTTTACAAAATACAATCTATCAATTGGAAAAGTGTATACGATTATTTGAATATGAGAAAAATAAATTTTTGTAAATTCTTTAATAATTATTCATTTTTGGAAAAAGTTAATTTCTTTTTTCTGACAATAATAAACTAAATAAATTTAAATTATTATTCCACTTTTATTTCAGTAACTAAATTAATCTTTGCATCATCAATTTTTTTTTATGTTGTGCAATATGTATTTCATAGCAATTGGTTGTTAAATAACAAGCAAAACGTTTCCACAACTTGTCATCCAATTGAATGAATTTATTCCATAATGTTTTTTAAATTTTAAGTTTTAGAATGGACATCGTCATAAATTTTCTCAAATTCAGAATTGTATCTTTGAAAAATTCTCGGATACCACTTGTTGAATACGTGATACCGGTCACTGTATGTGAATTAGAGAGTGACTAGTTCAAAGGCGGGGAAACAATCTGAATTGAACGCAGCGGATCCTCGGTCCACCCATGAGGCAAAGGTTTAGAGGCAGGCGTAACTAAATTAATTTTTTGCATCATCAATTCTTTTATGTTGTGCAATATGTATTTCATAACAATTGGTTGTTAAATAACAAGCAAAACGTTTTTGGTGGTCGAGAGCGTCTCGGCCTCGTCCTTCCTCTTTGGTGTTGAAGAAATGACTGACTTGACCAGCAAGCCGCTCGGGACAATAGGAGTTCAGGCCCCTCTAAATGTTTCATTTTTCAGTTTAGGATGTTTGCTTTACCTTTGCAGGTAATGTTTGCAAACACAAACATCCCAAACCCGAAGAAGGTGAATATAACATACGAAACACATAAATTTTTACATTGTGGAAATATATGAAAGGTTTTTTCATCATTGCCAATGAGTTCAGCTTTAATTTTTGCAAAACTAAAAAAAAATTTCAAATAATTTTTTTCTATATTACTGAAAGCCAAATCATTTTTAATCCCTTTCATTAATTTACAAAAGAAGTAAATGAATTAATTGTGAATTTCTTTCAAACAATTGATTCATGTAATAAACTGTCAATGATTTAAAAAAACTAATTTAAAACAGATTACTGATAATTTACTAGATTTAGTATATGTACATAATTTAAACTAGCCCGCGTTTTACGTCATACGCAGAAACCTACTGCGCAACAATTTCCCCTATCGCGCAAAAAGTGAATAATTTCAAGTCCCCCAAAATGTTGAAATTATAGACGTTTTACTGTACTACCACAGTCATTGCACACTTTTGTTGTGTTGTAATTGTCAACTAATTGAATTTTAATATTTTTATTTAATTCCTTTGATTTTTCGCCGAGTAAAATTGAAATTAAATTTAAATTGCATTCATTGTATTTCTTATAGAAAGTTGTATATTATCTTTATTTACAATCTACTTTTTCTTTCTAAGCATTACTGCTTTACCCCAACACAAAAAACCCCTCCCTTTATCGGCCCTAATACATTCTCTTTTCTCATTCCTTCCAAGCTTTCTATCCATCTTTCCCCTTTTCCATTTTCATTCAAAATCCACTTTATTTTATCCCTCATCCCTCTCCATCCACCCCTCCGACTTCCATTTCTCCTATACATCCCTCCAAAACATGCTTCCAATCTTCTACCTGAAATCCACACATCCTACACATTTTCCTTTCATCATCCATTTAATGATAGGATGGTAGATAATCTGGAATGGCTGAGTTTGACTCAAGTAGTGTATGCGAGAAGGAGAAAAAGGGGCGAGTATTTGAAAAGGGAATAGGAAAGACTGAAAAAAATGACGTGTGAGGATTGCATGGTTTCTTTTAGAATTAGTATGAATGTTAAAGGATGCGACGAATGAAAGAGCTAAGAGAGTGAAGAGAAATTAAATATTTACACTTTTAAATCCAACGATTTAAAAGTGTAAATGCTTATTTTTATTTTTCAATTTTCTAATATTTTTAACATCAAATTGAATGTTTACGAATTTAATTACATTCTTTTTCACTGTCGATCATTTTAAAACTGGGTAACGTTGAATAATTTTAAATATTTAAAAAATTAATTTCTTATTTTTTTAAAGGACACAAATAAAGAATTACGAAATACAATCTATAATTTTGGAAAAGTGTGGACATTGTTTCCTTAAACAAGTATGTATCAAATTAAATATTTACAATTTTAAAACGTTGAAAATATTTTTAATTTTATAATATTTTTACGTAATAAGATCTATCAATTGAAAAAATGTATACGATTCTTTGAATATGAAAAGAATAAATTTTTGTAAATTATTAAATTATTATTCATTTTTTGAAAAAATTAATTTCTTTTTTCTGACAATAATAAATTAAATAAATTTAAATTATTTTTCCACTTTTATTACAGTAACTAAATTATTTTTTTGCATCATCAATTTTTTTTCTGTTGTGCAATATGTATTTCATAACAATTGGTTGTTAAATAACATACAAAACGTTTCCACAACTTGTCATCGAATTGAATGAATTTATTCCATAATGTTTTCAAATTTCAAGTTTTAGAATTGACATCGTCATCAATTTTCTCAAGTTCAGAACTGTATCTTTTGAAAAATTTTTGGATACCACTTGTTGAATACGAAACACATAAATTTTCACATTTACATTGTGGAAATATATGAAAGGATTTTTCATCATTGTGTAAATCGCGAGTTGACCCTAATCGACCGCGATCGAACTTTCTAATTAGTGCGCGAGTGTTACAAACCGCGAGTGTTTTTTTTTAACGTGAGAATCCGCAAGAAGAGGACAGTTAATTTTAAGCGTCTCCTCACATGCACAATTAAGGGAGCGTTCAGACCTTCGCATGCAAAACTTGTGCATGCAGGTTGCCATAGTAGCGTTCAAGAGTGAGAGAGATAGAATAATTTCCTATCTCTCTCACTCTTGAACGCTACCATGGCAACCTGCATGCATAATTTTTGCATGAGAAGGTGTGACCTGACCCTAACGCGACCATGTGTCGTTAAAACTTAAAAACTATACCTACAGCGCGTATCACACTGGCTGCTGCTAATTCTTACGAGCGCTACCCCAAGCCTGAATTTTCGCGATCTTTGCCATAATCGGCTCAACACCTAGTTTCTATCTATTTTCCGTGCAGCAGGGACTTAGCCACTCACCTTT